>OY982577.1:17717019-18317019 GCA_963859945.1 Euplagia quadripunctaria | reverse complement strand
CGGTCTGTTGACTAGTTTTTATTTTGTGAAAGGGGCGAACGTAAACTTTCGCAGGCCTTTATGCAGGTATATTTGATTTCGGAATGTAAATCATTTTTTATAGACAAAGTTTGTGTAAGTGGAAGCTATAGCTTTTTAAATGAATAGGTATTATAATTTTGTGCGATAACCTAATAGACCCCTCGAGGGAAATAAATCTCGATTTTCATTGAGAAATTAAAAAAAATTGTTATAGAAACACTATTGAAAACCAAAATCAGGCTTGGAAAATAATAATGGTAACACTTCGTAAGCGAAAAGGCTACCATGAATAAAATTGCAGTAATAAGCACAATTTATATTAGTACAATGTCTGGATTCCTTCGGAATTTTCGATATAAAAAAAGTAGGTAATTAAACGTTCACACAAATTCGATGACATGATTTTCATTCAAACGGGTCCTAGAGTGGAGACGCCCCCAGCCAGATGGACTGACGACCTGAGTAAGGTATCTGGGAAGAATGGAATGCGGAAAGCGGAGAACCGGGTGCTCTGGCGCACATTAGAAAAGCTGCTGCATATAAATGCAGCAGCTCTCCAGAGGCCTGCAATAGGCTGATTGATTGATTGATTTTTATTCAAAATACCTATTTATAGGTTAAATATTTTACCATACATATAATTATATAGTTGACCGACTTCAAAAAGAGAGAGTTTTAGCAGTTAAGCAGATATATGTACTTCTTTTAGCTTGTTTCTCAAAAATGAGAGTGTATTTTTATCTTCTGACAAATTACAAGTGATGACATAACACTTAATTTTTCAATACCGCTTGTTGTAAACATAACAGATATTGAGTCGTAATCAGTTATATAACTATTTGTATAAACAAATTTCTTTGAATCATATTCACCTTGAACCACCGCGGTATGCGTAAGGTCATCACGCCACTTCTTTCTGAGCCGCGTTCTCGCACTCTTCGTCTCCAGACACCCAGACTTTAGCCTAGCCGTCATTACGGCTTACCCCGCTGGGGTTTCCGGTAGGGCGGTGTGTCGTTATCGAACCGACTAAATCCACACGATGTGTCATATTGCGCCTAAAATAGGAGGAATCCGGGAACAGCTTTTATTAAGACATCCGGACTCCTGCTGTCCGGATGTACGCTGCCCGCAAAGCGCTTAAGTGATCAGCCTAATCCAATTTTACATAGATATTTTAACGGGGGTTCGGGACTTTATCAGTGTGCTGCGCTCCATCGCTCGTTGACAAACTCTAAGGAGGAACTTTTGCCATTGAAGATGATAATAATAAGATAAATGATTGACTAAATATGTAGATTATAAGAAATTACTACATTGGAAAAAAAATAAAAAAAATTACTTTCTTAGAATTGACATAAAAGTAAGTTTCCCGTACCGGGAATCGAACCCGAGCCTCCTGGGTGAAAGCCAGGTATCCTAGCCACTAGACCATACGGGAGTTACTAGCTAGTGTCAAATTGCCCAATCACATTTTAATCGAGGCGTACGTCACCGTCGTTTTTACAACTGACAAAAAAAAAATTTCCCGTACCGGGAATCGAACCCGAGCCTCCTGGGTGAAAGCCAGGTATCCTAGCCACTAGACCATACGGGAGATGCTTGAAAGTGTCAGTTTACACAACCACATCATAATTGATACGAACGTCGCTCGTTGAGATTGAGATTACGATAACAGTTTGATTTTATTCTATTGTAAATTGAATGATGTTCATCGGTAAGCGCATCACTTGAAAATGGCTAAACGGATGATTCTCAATGTAGTTTTAAAATAACCGTAGTAGGACGAAATTGTGATAAAATTACACCGGTAGAAACGGTTAACGGTATTTTACCGTACCATAACCTTAACGGCAACCTTTCCTGATTTTATTGAAAAATATACCTATTTTTAATCGCATTTCTGTTTACTTTAGCTGTCAAACTGTTACACAAATCACAAATAAACGCCTGGTAAGGACAAGAGAGATAAAATAAATGAGTATAAAATTTCAAGGTGCACTTTATGGCGTACTCTAATACTAAAATAAAAAATACAACCGATTTCAATCGCTTTAATTTGTATATGAGACAGAGATCTTTTAGTTATATAGTAGTTCGCACTTGTGACTCTTGAGTTGCAGGTGTCCATGGGCGACGGTAGTTACTTACCATCAGGTGACCCGTCTGCTCGTTTGCCCCCTATAATATAAAAAAAAAGTTCAATCTCGAAAACCACTGCACGCAAAATACGAAGCTTCATTTTCTAATACTTAATTAATTCCTTTCTTTTTTTAATGGCATTTCGTTCTTAAAGTTGTAATAAACAGGTTTTATTTATGCTGTCTTCCACTATCTTTTATTTATCTTAATGGCATTATTTCTAATTGTGAAAACTTTTAAAAGTTTTCCGAAAATATATAAAATAAAATAAATTATTTATTTATTTTATTTTATATATTTTCGGAAAACTTTAACCGGAAAATTAATTTCTAACGCGGGAGGTTTTTTGACGTGACAACGTCTTATAAATTGGTTTGCCGGGTGACACTTCAAGAAACTGCGTTACGCTCCGCTCACGTTATGCGCTCACAATGAGAGCGAGTGAGAGGCACGCGTCCCTTCCACTCGGGCATGGTTATTATTTTACCACTCAAAGTCGTTGTCACGTAAAACTTTCGCCCGTATACCGACTTTACAGGCAACCAATTTTTTATTTATTGATTTCTATACCTCTATCTATTTCTACAGGTAATACAATAGATTGGCAATAGTGTATAGACAAAAATCAATATTGAACAAAAAACAAACTTAATCACACATTACATAATAAGCAACTCGTAAGAAAACGTTCAGTGCACATGAAAATATCAATTTCGTTTGATACCGTGTTGAGCGCCCGCAGCACAGAATATACATACACTGAGCCCGCAGCGCCCGCGTGAGCGGCGCTCGCTGTAACAAGTTTGAATTACTTACCTCCTTCAAAATACACAAAATTGTACTTAGCTAATTTTTTTTTTGTAAATCATAAAGTGTCTATCTATTAACTTCAAAAAATCTAGATTTATTAATCTAGATTTTTTGAAGTTATACTTATTTTGGCGCGTTATGGAAAAATGATGATAGTAAATTTTTACGATGCGCGCGCACACCGTCACGAAAAACCGACACCCTGAAGTTAGCTAGTCAACATTTTAGTTTCTAAAAAAAGTTACCAATGGTTTTTACATATTACTTTTAGTACGTTTGTAGAATTTGAGGTTAGTTGACGGTATGTATTATTTATGATAATTTACTGTGACTATAAGTAATAACAATGGTTTTTACATATTACTTTGAGTACGTTTGTAGAATTTGAGGTTAATTGTCGGTATGTAATATGTATTATGATATTTAAATAAACTTTTTTTAGCTAGATAAAAGTATAACATTTTACGTGCGTACATAAGTACACACACACTTTTTTTTTTATAATTATATCAATAAATAATTATGTCTATTTAATGCCTGACAGTAATTTTTAAATCGGTAAAGTAACGGTACGGCTCAATGTCATAAGTGCTACTTCGTGTTACTAAAAATACAGTTCTGAATAGCTCAGCGCTAAACACAAAATAATCTAATATAAATCATATGTGAACCGACCCTTTGTTTTTTAACTGACGAAAAAACGGAGGAGGTTATTTTATAGTGCGTGTGTATGTTACTGAATTCCTCCTAAACGGATGGAAAGATTTTAATGAAATTTGTTGTGTGTTTTCAGGTAGATTTGAGAATGGTTTAGATTTACAATTGGACCCGGTATATGGCGCTGCGATAGAGTTACAGGAAAAATATTTTTTTGTTCCGGCAGGACAACGTTTACATAGCCGTTTTGTCATACATAACTGTCAGTCGTTTGACAGTTGGCGCGATTGACAGAATGCGCACTGCAAATATTTTGCTTTTACTTTTTTTATTTTTGTGCGTCTGTCTGTCTGTTTGTCCAGCTAATCTCCGGAACGGGTGGATTTCCACAGGACTTTCACTGGCAGCTGTATATTCATATAATTATAGCTAGGATAGCTAGCTTAGGCTACTTTTATTTAAGAAAAAGAACTAGGGTTCAGCGCAAAATATATCAATATGTACAAGAGAGCGAAGCCGTGCGGGAACTGCTAGTAATAAACACAGCAAAAATATTTTGACTCTTAAAACATGGTCTTCAAGAGAGAAGATAATTAAGACAAAGTTTTATTAGAGCAAAGGCTACCATAGAACATTTACAATAATATATGTCCAAATGTCCACACAAAAAATAAATATAAGAAAATTGTAGGTTGTCTCGTTTTATTTCAAAGTGAGAGAAATAAAACGAACATAGTAATAAGAAAAGATGTGGGTATATTCCTTTTATAGTAGCATTACCAGGTGATGATACTAGGTTTGGTATTACATATTAATACGTACCTATTTATAATAGAATACATTGTGTAAAAGGGTCAAGGTTTATAGATAGATAAATAGATAAAATATTCTTTATTGTACACCATTAATAACATACAGTTGAAACAGATCTCATATAAAAAACTACCCGTCCCCACAGTTTCACCTGCGTTTATGGTCACTGCTCCGCTCCTATTGGTTGTAGCGTTATGTTTTATAGCCTATAGCCTTTCTCAATAAATGGGCTATCCAACACTAAAAGAATTTTTCAATTCGAACCAGTAGCTCCTGAGATTAGCACGTTCAAGCAAACAAACAAACTCTTCAGCTCAATATTAGTATAGATTAGAGGACAATGGGCGGTCTTATCGCTAATAGCGATCTCTACCAGACAACCTTTAGATGGAAATAATTACAGAAATATTAAATAAAAACATACTAGTTGATGGCGTACTATTCTGAATATACAGACAATAATTTACACATATAGATACATACATATATATAGCTAGTTAGTAGAGATTACATACTCGTAGTATATTCGAAAGTAATTATGATCTTAGTTATGTGATAGAATAAGAAGGAAATAAAGATATTACAGAGATAGATAGTGTTGCTTGACCAAATTTTTAAAGGCTGTAAGGGTTTATCTACGTCGGTAGCTTCGAATACTAGCGGGACTGTGAGATATTAAACTCAAATCAAGTATCCCGAGCTTAATAAACAGCGTGAGCGCTAAGAAAAAAATGAGAGCAGATCTGCCGACGTTTAGAATCGTATTTGTAACGTTATTAGTCACTGATATAAATACTGTGTTTGTTTCGAAAGACAAGTGTGTGTCGAAAGACATAGGAATAATAAAGAAATATGTTCGCTTGAAGCAACTAAAAATGGCCACGTGCGATTGCTTTCGCTTGCGCTTGATCAATAAATTAAAAAAAAACGTACAAGTGTAAGTTTGACTCGTGCACCGAGGATTACGTACAAACAAACTTGTATGTAGATTGTACGTCCATCTCGGGAATCAGTTCTCGAAGATGTTTGCCCGTTTTTTCCGTAAAATGTAAGTTTGTAATCACAAAAACTATTTTTTTATATGGTATGTTAACAAATTAACGACTTTCAGATTTTTTCCTTCAGGTACTTGTGCAGCAAAATTTCATGATTCTAGGTCAATGGGAAGTACCCTATAGGTTTAGATTCACCTGCGAAATGTTTAGATTTTGTCAAATCTAAGGCCGTTTTAAATGGCCGTATCTTTTGAGTGCGTTGCATAAGAAGCTAGATTTTTTAACAGCTTCAATAGACTGCTAACATAAATATTTGATATTAATTTCAACTTGATCCTCTACGAACTCTCGAGGAAAAGGGTCTTGACAGACACACGGACATATATATATCAACAAAATTTACAACTTTCGGATTTTTTCCTTAACTTGTGCTTTGAGACCTTCTTACCAAATTTCATGATTCTTGGCCAATGGGAAGTACCCTATAGGTTTTGATTTACCTGCGAAATGTTTAAATTGGGTCAAATCTAAGGCTTAAATGATCGTATCTTTTGATTGCTTTGACTTAGAAGCTAGATTTTTTTACAGCTCCAAGGTAGACGTAAGTATTTGGTATTGATTTCAACTTGATGCTTCCACGGGTTCCTGAGGAAATTAGTCTTGACAGACAGACAGAGGGACAACAAAGTGGAACATTACGTTAAAACTATTCACTCTAACCAGTCACTACAAGTAACACCCGTTCACGAGCATGACTCATTTCTCAGCCACGGTAGTTAATCACAGAGTTGAAAATAAATAAATTTCGACAAGGGGTTGCGTAGTAGGGTGAGAGGGGGTCGTTAAGTCGATGATTGTTTCCCAGTTCGCTATAATTTATTAATAGTATTACACCACAATGCTTTTAAGGTAACATCTATATAATAATGGTTAAGTTACAAGTACAGTACTTGTTGGCTTATGATTTTGAATATTGTGCTATCTATAGGTAAGTATTTATTCATGTATGTATACATATATGCAAAGACTGACTAATGCTGCGTTCCTATAATAAAGAAACGATTCGTTTTGGTAGGGTAAAATTTTTGTTGAAAATTCAACGAAATTTTACCGCCTGTAAGCAAAACGATTCGTTTTTTTCTTTTATTAAATAGCTATTAACAAGTTTTAGTGTTATAAATAAAATTAAACAGTTTTACTATTTTCGACGGGGCTTTAATGTTCGAAAAATGTATGATCTTAAATGTATAAGAATAAAAAAGTAGAAATGCAAATTTATGTTTTTTTAAATATAATTTTCAATTAAGATTATTGTCGAATTTCGTATGGTTTTAAATTCATTTTTCAGAAGCGTAAATAAACTACTAAAATAATAAAATTTTATTTAATCTTCTGAAAAATGGGGTTTTTATTTTCCAGTATATTCCAGTAGGTATATATATTATTGACAGTTATCATCAAGAATCAGGATCCTCTTCCATCATCACAATGAAGTGAAGGTACTTCACTTGACTATAATTTTATTGGTGTTCCGTTTGTGAGTTATTATTAAGTTACAGTCTAAAGATGTACAGTAATGAAATAATGATAAAATAGAATATAAATATTAAACGAATTCAAAAGATATCTATTCTATTTTTCTCAGAAGTCAGAAGACGATGTTCACGAATTCACACTCACGTAGATACATATTATACACACATGTTTGCTATCGTTATAAACATTCCACTAATATTATAAATGTGAAAATTTGGATGGATGGATGGATGTTTGTTACTCTTTCACGCAAAAACCACTGAACCGATTGCGATGAAACTTGGGTATGTAGATAGCTGGAAACCTGGATTAACATATAGGCTACTTTTTATCCTGATTTGCCCACGGGATCGTAAGTCCTTACGCGGGTAAAACCGGGGGGCGCTGCTAGTTATATAATAAAAGTTTATTTACGCTTCTGACAAATGTAGTTTTTATATTCTCTTTCATATATTAAACAAAAAATAAGTTTTAGCTACTTCAACAAAACTTGACTCATAAAAGATATTTATACATTTTATACTTTGTTGAACCCGGAGCTTGGAAAATAATTATTATGAAGCTAAACAATCTATTAACATTATATTCCGTAGACGCCGATAATCTGTCTGCCCCATTTATAAAGAAACTTTGCAATGTTATAATTAAAAAGTTAAAGTTGGCTATGAAAGCCAGTATTTTTGGTCTAATTCCTTAAACCATTATGTTCGGGGCAGATAATCTGAGCGGGTGTCGCAAATTTACGATAATGTTCTCACAGCCAACGTCTAATAAGCACCCGCCATGTTTGTTTGTTTGTCTGAATTATTTATTTTTAGTAATCTTTATTCATCGAAAATTAATGTTTTATAACAAATACACAGGTCTTTTGATAGTAAGCGGTTACCAGTGCAAATAAATGACCGCAACACCCACCTAGGTCAAAATCAAAGTCAAAATTAATTTTATAAAAAAATATAAGCATTGCTCGAAATAATCTTTTTTTTAACTTATAAAATATAGATCTACACAATATTGTCACCGCAAAAATAGGTTGCTTTGTCAAAAGTTTTTTTTTATGGTATAGAGGGCAAACAAGCAGACGGGTCACCTGATGGTGATCGCCTTTAAAGTAGGGGAAGGGGGAAGAGGGAGAGTGTGGGAAAGGGGAGAAGAGGGGAAGAGGAGGAGAGGGAAGGGTTAGGGCCTCCGGTAACGTCACTCACTCGGCGAAACACATTGCAAGCATTACTTAACTGCTGGTTTTCTGTGAGGCCGTGGTATCACTCCGGTCGAGCCGGCCCATACGTGCAGAAGCATGGCTCTCTCACAGTAGATTAGAATAGTAGATTATTATTAGAATAAATAACAAATAATATCTTATTTATAAATAAGCCAGTTCCACCCGTTTGCAAGTAATTGAGACTTTTGAGATGAAATCCCGCAAACAAAGTCACGGGGTACTCTTTTAAATCACCATATATATATATACAATATTTACTGAAATGTGTTACAGCACTGTATTGTTGTACTGTCACTAGAGAGGGGATTAGAGAGGGAGGCCGTGTGTTTGATTACTGCCTTGCTAATAAGACACCCGTGGCACTTAAATCTACAGTTTAAAGAGTATTACAGCCCCTTCATGTAGTTGATGATTTTGAAGGAGATACCGAACCGTAGATTCTTCTTTGTTTGGAGTCGCCCAACTTGGGGAGAACCTCAACTTATATTTAAGAAGTTAATGAGTAGGTATTACTACCGTAGTATAGTATCTAATTATGCTTAAGAATGCGAGTGACACCACCTAATATAATTAATGAAAAAAAACTTCGATGTAAAATAAGGGTATTTCTTCCGACTGGCGTTTTCGATTCGAGAAAATATCTGCTCTACGACGGATATTTATTTGAAACCGTTTCGAGTGGAGTCATTAGCCGTGTATTAAACATAATTAGCCATGCCCCGTGGTTCCACGCACAATAAATTTTGATAAAGTTTATGGTAAACGCATTGCATAAGTGCATTGTTCCTTTATAATAGATTTTACCAGTGGCATAACAATAGGGTGGCAGAGCGGGCAAAACGCCACGGGCCCATGGCCCTAGGGTTGCCTCAGCCCCGACCCCAAGGCCCTAAGCACACGAGGCACCAAGAGTGAACTTGTGCCCCATCCGATGATTTAACCACGGGCCTCAGATGGTATAGTTCCCCACTGCTTTTAATCTTTCACAATGAACAGGCTGTCTAAAAGCTATTTAAACTGTGCCATCAGTTCCTGAGATCAACACCATCAACAACATCTTGATAATATTAACATAACTCAGGTCAATGCAATAAAAATCACCTACGCCTAAAATCCATGCTTTTGTATCTTTTATATATATGAAAAGAAGAAATATCAACAAAAGCCTGCAGACATATCCGAGTGAAACTCTAGCTGCGTATAATTATCTAAACCCCGCCATTCACCGAGGAGACGACAGATTTGGCAGTCGTTATCGACTGCCTACTGCCTCCTACGGCGGCGTTAGCGAGAATTATGTCACCGCTAGATGGAGCTACTGGCACAAAATTACTTTTACATTGTAATCAAATGCTAGTTTGGGTTTGGAAGTAAGTGGTTGGGTAATTCTGAGTCAGTTCTAGGTTAAGAGAAGAAGAGAGAAAGGTTTTTTGTGAGTGATGATATAGTAAAATAATCTTAGAAGCAACATCTTATACGTATATTTAAAGTATATATAAATAAGGCTTAGAGGTTTTTTTTTAATTATTGCACGTCAGAATGACCTCAAACCGCCTGATGGAAAGCTAGAGTGAAGTCCAAAGACGGAGGACCACCATTATAAATACGGATGATATTAAAATGGTCGCCCTCAGTCTGACGGCCTAGAGAGATGCTTTTTCACGCCCTGCTTAAAGGACCCGGGATTGTATGACGAAGGGAACACGTATCTGAAAGCAATTATTGCTCAAGCAAATTTCTTGGTTAAAAAGTTTGAAGCTTTAGATAGATAAACTCTTTATTGTACAAAACATACAAAATGATACAAACCTGTAAATAGATATTTTTACAAACCAAAAGTAAAGACCTTGTACAATTGGCGGCCTTATCCCGCTCTGCGATCTCTTTCAGGCAACCATTGAATGGAACGAGAGTAATAAACACAATTTTCGTTTCCTATTTATAATTATAATTTATTAAGACATACGGTCTCGAGACGTGGACACTAACGGTGGGGCTAGTCCACAAACTAAAAGTCGCACAGTGGGCCATGGAGCGAGCTACACTTGGAGTTTCTTTGAATGATAAAATTCGTAATGAGGCAGTCATCCGAAAGAACTAAAGTTACCGACATAGCATTGATCATATAACTTATTAGACATAACCTTGAATTCGAAATGAAGATCGCAAAGGAGATTGTTAAGTTTAAGAATCAGCAGATATAAGAAAATGCTTACCGTGTGGATAATGAACATTGCATTTGATTAAAATTAAATTAAAGAAAGGGACACTTCTGAAAATTTTATGATTGAAGTATTAGAAATACTTATAGATGTTGAGATTACATCATCACTTATTTGAAGATATGTATATCTATAAAAAGATTATATTATAATATATGTAACATTGTATTTTAGCTGAAATCAACTTAAAATTCATTCTACAAAATCGGTGACTGGTTAATATAATAGATGGTTAGTGTCGATTACCTACTTATTAGCCTTTTTATTATGTGGTAGACTACAAACTACAATATCATGTTAAATTCTTCTCTTCTTAGGTAGACATTTACTGTTGAGGTTGATATAGGTCTAATTAACGGATGTCGTAATAAAGCTGTTCCCGGATCCCTCCTACTTAAGGCGCAGTACGGCACACCGTGTGGTTTTAGTCGGTTCGATTCCGACACACCGCCCCACCGAAAACCCCGGTGGGGTGACGGCCCGAGGGGGTTTCCACACGCACAAAAAAATAAAATAAAATACGAGTTCTAATTAACTAGCCGTCCCCGCAGTTTCACCTGCGTTTTTTGTCACTGCTCCGCTCCTATTGGTCGTAGCGTGAAGGTTTATTGCCTATAGCTTTCCTCGATAAATGGGCTATCCAAAACTAAAATATTTTTTCAATTCGAACCAGTAGTTCCTGAGATTAGCGCGTTCAAGCAAACAAACAAACAAACTCTTCAGCTTCATAATATTAGTATAGATAATTGTTTTATTACCACTAAATGAACAGTAAGAGAGATTGCACGTTTGGTGCAAGGGGGCCACTAAGACCTTCAGGCCCAAGCCAGCTGCACCTTCTTGCTAGTGCACCTCGCTGCCTATGATCACCAAATCAATATAAAAGGAAGCGATTTAACGACACTAAACATTAAGTCAAGCATAGATGTTTCATAGAAAAATGTACCAAACCTACCGTAGTGATATTTAGTAAAATGATACTGATTTGACTTGGTAGTCATTTACGGTATAATCATTTATTAATAGAACATGCTATTTATATGAATTAATTGAATCATTACTAACCCAACCTGTTGTGCAACCTGTTGCTGTACTTTTTGTACAATTCTATTATTAGGTACATCTAACAATGTGTATGCAAATTTTTATAATGATCCGTAGAGTAGTTAAAGCGTGGACGCGTAAGAAAAAAATGAGTTTCTATACTACTACGCCCACCACGTAAGCGTAAGATAGAAACTCATTTTGCATGTAGTTAGGATGACTTCTCTTAGTTTACTATCTCATATTTATCTTAAAAATTGAGTATTGGGCCTAATCCTTATTCCTTTTACTCCCAAATCCTTGGCAAAAAAGCTTTTGTTGTCTCGAGGAGCATTGCGATGTTATTTCTGTTAGGCGCTTGTATGTTGTTTGGGTGTATTTTTCTCCAGTTTGATATTTTGAGTACTACTATAATTTATATTTAAAAAGAGAGTACGTGATCTCCTCCACAATGAGTGGGCAGAATTGACACAGCGCTAGTACATAACTCTCTGACTTGAAATGTATTATAGTGTATGTATATGTATGTTTATAAAATGTGTATATTATGTGGTGTATTTTCTATCAATAACGCATAGTACTTTGCACCTATATAACAGCGTGTATTTTATGTACTTAATGTGTTTATTTAGTTCATGGTTTGATTTATCAATCCAAATTATAATAAGATTTTTAAAATCGTATCTTTGGAATTTTATCTCTCTCTCTCTCTCTCTCTCTCTCTCTCTTTCTCTCTCTCTCTATCTCTCTCTGTCTCTCTCTTTTCTCTCTTTAATATGTCTTTGCACTTACCACTTTTATTTTTGCATCACCCCAAGGCAAATTTAGGCATTAAGTCCGCCTTTGTACAATCTGTACATGAAGTATTAATAAATAAATAAATAATTTTAGTGTGGCAGTTATATTCTTCCCAAACAAACAGGGCTCGTACTTCCCGACAACAGCCAGTTCTTGACTTGAAAGTTTTGAAACAACTAACACAAAAAACACCGAGATTCTAGACAGCTATTTGTGGATCACACAAATATTTGTTCCATGTGGAAAGTGCACCCTCAACACTCGGCGTGGCCTTTAAGGTGGGAGTAGGAGAAGGGGGAAGAGGGGGAGAGAAAGTGGGGAAGGGTTAGGGCCTCCGGTAACCTCACTCACTCGGTGAAAAGCAGTGCACTGCTTCACTGCCGGTTTTCTTTGAGGCCGTGGTATCACTCCGGTCGAGCCGGACTATACGTGCCGAAGCATGGCTCTTCCACGATTTAATATTATTTCTTTTTTGTCAATTGTAATCTATCTTTCATTTTAGCCCCCTGTGGAAAAAGAGAGTTGCCATCAATATGACGATTTCACTTCTTAAAACTAATGAACCGAAAATATGGCGTTTTTAAATACTTATTTAGCAAGAATCGTTGTTAAATAAAAATCAGTTTTGCCAAAGCAAAGATCTCTCAGCCCTATTCACGAGTAAGTTTTAATTTAAGCATCTTTATTCAAAGGAGTGATTCAAATCTCAAACTAAGCTACCCCTGAATGAGAATCAAAACAATCAATGACTGCGGGCTTTCTGATGGAAATGTGTATCAATATCCTAACCCTAAACCGCTATATAATGCTGTTACAATCCCAATTTGGGCTCAATCCCATCCGGATATCAAACAACTCCACTCTAAAGTCTCCTAATACCGCTCGGCGCGCAATTGCATTATTCTTTGGTATAAACCCGTTTGTCACTTAGCTGTTAACGACAAGCGCAATAAAGATGCAAATCGGGGCCGGTATTTGTCTCTTACTAAAAATGTTTCAATATCGCACTCTGTATTAGCTTTTAAGGTGTTTTGGTATTCACTACGGCCTTTAGCAAGCTTTATAATGGGTGGCATGTAGAAGATTTATGAAGTAAAAACTTCTTTAGGGACGTTTGGCACTTTTGATATGGGATTAAGCACTGAACTCGCGTGAGTGCGTGACCATCACGCTCAGATAAATTTATACAGATGTGTGTGTATATTTAAGTTACATTTTCATTTCTGATGTGCAGTCCTACGACTGACAGTTTTTTGAAGTGAAAACTTCTTTAGACACGTTTATGCACTTTTGCTATGGAAAAAAAAGCACTGAACTCGTAACCGTCACGCTAATAATACATAAATAACTAAACATTGAGTTTTATCAGGTCCTTAAATTAATCTTTAAAAATATAATTAGTTCAATAAAAGCGAAAACAATATACTAATTTGTCTGTGGAAGTGTTATCTTTACTTTAATAAACTTGTGAACTAAATACGTAGGGAAAAAATTAACGACACGAAATGTTTGTCATGATGACATATTATGTTGTCATAATGACATATAGATGTGTGTGTATATGTGTTTTCACTTCTGACGTGCAGTCCTACGACTGACAGTTTTTTTTGTATATAAATGTAATAGGTGATATTTCTGCCATGTAAAAACTTTAATAACTCTGTCCGGACATATCTTATTTTGGAACAGCTATATTATAGCAATGCCACCAAATTAATAGTTTGACAAACCAAATTGTCTGCTTAAGGGGACCATTAATAGATTAGTACGTAGTGTCAGTTTTTAGTAGCATTATTTAGGGAATTAATGAAGTGCCTTTGTCTATTTTTCCAGACAATTATAATCTTGGAACGTTCAAGTGATTTCTCTACTCTCTTACTATCTTCATCTTCATCGGCACTTTCCATGAGGTGAGTTGGAAGACAAACGCCTATTTTTATATACGATAAAAAAAGGGTTTTTAGTAATATTATTTTCAATGAAGTCAGGGTTTGTACTTTAAAAGATTAATTACTAGCCTATGCCCTGGTTTTTCCCACGGAGTACCTACACTTGCGTTAAAGTAATAATAATAGTATCTATTTATTAACAAAAATAGTTAACACAACAACACAGTACAAAAGTCAATCAAGTTATTACAGTATTATTTTGAACTCAAAGTAAGATTTAACTTTTTTTTTTTTGTTGACGAGGTGGAAGATTAAAAACCACCCTGGTGTTCCACTACTTGCCTATGATCAGGGGAGCGAGAATCGCTATTGCATTCTTCCGCAACCCCCGACAGGCATTGACCCGGCTCACCCTAGGCGGGTCCCGTCACCCGGTGCGACCATCACCCGTCGGCCGCACTCCTCTGAGAGCGCGCACGGAACACTGCGTGCTGCCTGTCGGGCCTGTATTTGTTCGGACGACGACTTCTCCAAAAAATTTCGCCGCCCGCAGGCCACTTCCTAAGGTGGCTGGAGGTCATTAAACGCCCTCCGGTGCCCGGTGCGAAAGTAAGATTTAACTTGTGTCATGGGTACCAAAGTCTCCTAAGCTCAGCTCAGCTCGCTCAGCCCTCGGCTAAATACATTTTTTTTTCCAAATTATTTACTTAATTTTGCCAAATTATTACGAAAATTATTTATATATATAAATTAAGAAAGTTGCGAGGAAAATTAAAAAATTCATGAAACCTTAACGAGGGATTTACGTGAGTGAAACCGCTGGCGCAGCTAGTAATTTATAAATATTCATTAATCCAGTTTGTCAACATTATTAAACGAAGTTTGACAACTCCAAATGCGCTTATAGTAGACTACCAACCCGCCCCAGCTACGCACGGGTTTAATGTAGATAATAATGGGGTGAACAATTATCGTCATATGATTATACAAATTAACACAAAACAATATTAAACTATACGTGTAAACCTTCCCCTTGAATCGCTCTATCTAATGGTGCAAACCGAATTAAAATCCGTTCCGTAGTTTAAAAGATCTAAGCGTATAAACGGTGGAAGCGACTTTGTTTTATATACTAGTAAAGAAGATGTGAGGAATCGTTTAGTAACTAAACATCTATAAAAAAAATACATCCAACTTCAATACGCCTGAAAAGGTATAAAGTTTTTATAACTATTTTTAAACCTCTAAGGGTGCAAAAATAGTATTTTCCGAAGGACCATAGGTGTGTTATGGTGAGACACCAGGAACAATCTACCTACAGGCAGGTCGTGTTATATTTTTTTCCCCTTTAATATAACTGAGGTCAAACAAATACAACACAGAAAACTTCTAGATACAACACAGAATAGCAAGAACAAAAGTTTGAACAACTTACACACGGGCAAATGAATTGGAGCTTGAAACAGTAGCACAATAAGCGAGATATACTTAAAAACTACTTTACAACTCCAACGAATGACTCCCGAACTTCGCGGCACTTAGGGTCTACATCGGTAAACTCTGAAACCTGCTTAGAAA
This sequence comes from Euplagia quadripunctaria, assembly GCA_963859945.1. NCBI lineage: Eukaryota > Metazoa > Arthropoda > Insecta > Lepidoptera > Erebidae > Euplagia > Euplagia quadripunctaria. The sequence goes on along the minus strand of OY982577.1, from coordinate 18,301,292 downwards.
TAAATATTTCACTGCATTTATGAACTAGCTGTTCGCTCGCGTATGCACATTTATATATTTAAGCTCAAGTTACTCCTTATAACACCAGCCATCTGCCAGTGAGAGTCCCGTAGATATCGGTCCACCCGTTCCCAAAATTAGCCGGAATAAACTGACAGACAGACAAAATGTTAAAAACTTTTTTTTGGTATATATACTTTGTAGACATTCGGATGCTTTTGGTAAAATGCTGTTATTATGACATTACAAACAGACACTTTTATTTATCTGGCTTCATATTTAATATACCTAACTAATGTTCTATATACCTACATCGCTATTTCATGTACCTACAATCAATGCAAATGAAAAAAAAAAAAGTATTCTACATTCTGTGCAAAAAAAAATGGTTGCTATACAAAAACAAATACCAATTCAACGAAACATTGAACGTTCATTCACTTTTCACGGTTTCATAACATTGAAGACTCTTGTCGCTAAACAACCACGTTTACGATCTCTTAACGATATAGCGTCTAATATGCTAATGTTTTCCGACACACTCGCAGAACTTCATAAAGTAAAGCCTTGTAAATTAGCCCAAGAATAGGAAACTGTGGCAACTGTTGCTGTGTATTCTGTATTGGTATTCCTTGTCTTTGTATCAAGTGGGAGTGTTTCCGTACCCTCGGCGTCTTGTTGTTTTGAAGGTTCTTAGAGGACAAATAGTTTTATATACAGCGATGTAAGCTGAAGTTATTGTAATATTGTATTGTGTGAAGTTGCTTACGACAAGTGTAAATTAAATATTTAATAATAATAATAATATCTTTATTTGCTGCTATAAAATTTGGTAAAAGGATAACAAATTAATCATGATCATAAGGCACATTTAACCATACGTAGTGGCATGCAAATATTAGGCAGGTACACATGATGGCATTGAATAATATAAATAAAAAAATAGAAAATACAATTAGGAATTAAATTAAAATACCCCCGACTCAGAAATACCTTAAATGATTAGAAAAGATTCGATCCGATTATCATCGTACGGCGGAATAGATTTTTAATGAATTATAGTTAAGAACACTCTGTATCAAGTCACGTTTCAAACAAAAACAAAACTAAATCAAAATTCGGTCTAGAGTCTGTGCGGAAAGAGAACTCGTAGGATTTGAGGTCGCAGCAGTGCTAAATTATCTTTTTACACTGTTACGTCATTATTGTTTACTGTATTGTACAGTATTGTTTACTGTCGAACTATAATAACGTAACAGTGTTGTCAACATAACAAAAAACTGCTGCGACTTCAAATCCTACGACGGTTCTCTTTCTGCACAGACTCTATCCATTTAAGAGCTACGATGCCACAGACAGATACGGAGATGCATATATATTTGTACATATAAGTACGGTCGAATTGAGAACCTCCTCCTTTTTTTTGTCTCTTAAAAATAAGGTATCACCGCCTTTATTATCTGAATTAACTGTAGCGTACGTACAACAATTAAATCATTCCTTCCTGGAAAATTTTATTTACTTTATTCTTTTATTCTTTATTTTAGTAACTTTTCTATGGTGTACAATAAAGAATATTGTATTGTATGTTACGCGATATCTTCGCCATTTGCTGTGAACCGATTTCAATACCTAATTGTTTTTTAAGTTAATGGATTGTACTCAAAGTTGGCAATTAGAAGAAAATATTCCACCTATAATTTATAATCGGTTTACCCGTATAACGTGGGAGTAAAAATGGAGTTGGTGAAATGTGGATTGTGTCACACACTTCTGCTTACCACTTGGGGATAAACAAGCGTGTGTACAAAAATAATCTAAAACAATACTACTAAAAAAAATCCTTCCTTATCAGGTTGTTTAATCCTCTGTAAGTTGTTACCAATGTAAGACTCCAACTGCTGTAATGTGTCCCCACGACCGACGTAGAACCCGATCTACCTAATCTCTGGAATAATCTATGGAAGTGCCGAGTCTTCTAGCTGGTTCTGCCCCATAGGACTTAGAGGCAAACCCCTTTGCGTCATTATAACACATCAACACATCTTTACATCTACCGTATATATTTGGCACCTAGTCGCCTGTCATTTAAAGCAAAGGTTCGTGCTCTTCTCTTCCATAAATTGGCAGTCATCAAATAGTAGAAATATATAGGAAATTATTTAAATATACCCGTAGGTGTATATCTATGTATATATTTATTTATTTACCCTTTCTTCTCTTATTTTACTCATTCTTATACTTTTTAATGCACCTACTTCTTTCATTTCTACATCACCCCAAGGCAGACTGGCAGAGAATGCCCTGGGTATTAAGTCCGCCTTCGTACAAATGTGCATGAAATTTTAAATAAATAACTTATACCAATGGCGCAAAGAGGCACTAGAGCAAGACCTAAGTTCCACGCCTCGTGAAATCGGGATGCAATGATCCCAGCTGCGCCAGGTCCTAATTGCCGAATGGCAAGAACGAATAGAGCGACCGAGCGCAGAGCATGCCACATTTGTGGTAGTAAGACCCATCACGAGGATTGGCTGCAGGGGGCGACATGGGAGCTTCTGCTACCAGTTAACACAGGTACTCACCGGACATGGCTGCTTCGGTGAGTACCTACCTGTGTCTTATACGCCGTGCCACCACTGCGTAGGCTATCGTGAGGACAGTGCACTCTACACTTTGGTGGAGTACTCAGATTGGACGCAGCAGCGATAAAAAGAATGGTCTACCACGAACTAAAAACTGAAGATTTCTTGAAAAAAATATCTTTATGAGAGTAAAACAAAGGTTTTTAGGTTTTTTAATCTATACTAATATTATAAAGCTGAGAAGTTTGTTTGTTTTCTTGAACGCGCGTTCGAATTGAAAACTTGAACCAATAGGAGCGGAGCAGTGACCATAAACGCAGGTGAAACTGCGGGGACGGCTAGTACTCTATAAAGATATCAATGTAAGTACTTTATTCAGTATTTTACAAACTACTTATTTATTAACGTGAATCGTGACTATTTTTACTCATGTTCTTGTGATTCTCCAAGTAAGATGAAAACTTGTAAAAGGAATAGAGTACCTACCTATTGTATAAGAATTATTAGTAGCCTGTACACCTAAGTAAACTTACTCCTAACACGAACAATTACGAGTACATGTTTATAAACTGTGAATAAAAAACTAAAACTTTGTACCCATGTACAACGAACTAAACCTATTTACGGAAGCCAGTAGTAATAACAACAAAGACAGGCTCACGTAACATACCACCTATAAAACAGCCAGTGACAATAACCATTGGTCTCGTGTAAGGTACAAGAGCTGTGGAACACCTGACTGACCGTGTGGTAGATTTGTTGGTATATGTAACTTCTACGTGCGGTAACGTTCTAGCCGGTAGAACGAGAGCCTGTACTCCGTAAATGGAGACTAGGTTTTTATTACCTACTATTAAAAAGTATTATTAAACATTAATTAAAAGTGTGGTTACACCTAGGCAAAGAATACATAATAGTACGGGTACAGAAGTCTGACACCGGCCAAATTATTTAAATGAATAGTGAGTCTTGTTCCAACACAATAAAGTCGCAATTTCACAGCGCTAATTAAACCTACACCTATCACGTAACTCTCATCTGTTCTGACGACGCGGCGATGTTAGGGTTGCCTTTTTTAAATAATTATGTAGTCTGAATATTTAGTTATCAGTAAGTTATGTGCCTATTACTCTATTTTTGTGAACAAATAGACCTAGGCTAGAAAGTAATAACTCGATAGCTTAGATACGAACGGATGACGCAAGTGCGTGAGTAAACATCGAAATAGGTGCGCGACAGCCCACTGCGTTTTTACACGATTAGTCGACCCCGCCGTGTACTTGTAACTTTATACCTACACTGGGGAGTGAACCTGGCCTGACTTAGGGTCAAAGGAACCTTTGTGTTTCCTCAACAGTATTATATTCTTCCTTTTACGCAAAATTTTAAGTAAATGTATCTTTTACTGGGTATATATTACATCGTGTCTTGCAATAATTAAATTATAAATTTATAGTCCTGTGTCAAGTAATTTTAGAATGTCCACAAACGGGATTTCGTATTTTTTTGTCTTTGCGTTAAATACATATATCATAAACCTAGCTATAGGACGTTTTCTGAAGAACATAACTTTTAAATTCGTGTTAAGTATTCGAGATTTTTTTCTTTTCCAGCGGGGTCATTTCTCTTTACTACATGTATCTTACGCATTGTAAGTTCAACATGCTGGTAACGAATTCTATGCAAATTACTGCTCAAAGAAATCAACAGTCCATACTACAAAAAATAGGCCAATAATAAGCTATAGGGCTTCGAAATTCTACACCCAAGAGTTTGTTTTTGAGTCACAGCGAGCGTGTGACACGTAGCTAAATTCGAGCTTCACCTGATGTGCATTATTTTCACTTGAAATAAAATACCTGACCCAGCTCCTGCACACGTAACATTTATTCCTTACATGTTTGCGGTACTTTGCACCTGGGGCGAGAACCAACATAATAAGTATTCACTTTACTCTAGAAAGAAACGCAAAACATTGTTCTTTGCTCGGTTTATAGATGGCAATGAATTACATGGAAATAGCTAGCGCTGGTAGCGAAGAATTTTACTCCAGTTTATATTAGAACTGTGTAATTATTGTTACCTATACTTAAATTATTTATTAAATTACAATATTACGAAATCTAATGTTATGTAGCGGTCTACATAACATTAGATTTCGTAATATTGTAATTTGAAGTTATAAATATACATAAACTCAAAGAAATATTTAAAAAAATATTGGTTGTCTGTAAAGTTGGTTTACGGACGATAATTTTACGTGATAACGTCATAAGAAAACACAATATTTTTAAAACTCTGGTAAGAAACTTTCATTTTTAATTTTCAATTATTATTTACAGTTTTTGCAAATTTAATTTAAATAATTTGTTTAAATATAATCACGAACAATTAGTTATAGAAATATACTGAAATCAAATCAATGTCAATAAACGAACGCTTAGGCCTATCGTGTCTCTGTATCGCTTTTTCCGTGCTCTCGTTTGCACGCTCGGCTCAGGCGCAACGTGACAATTTTTCGTGCGTGCAGCCGGCGTTCATAAGATATATAAGACGTTATCACGTCAAAAACTATTTGAAGGTAAGGTGATCAATCTTTAAATTTATTTTCTAAATGAAAATAGCGGGCTTCTCTCAGAAGCAAAAATGTTTCAAGGAAATGAATAGCCCACTGAGGGAGACCGCGAAGAGTCCTATCTGTAAGGACCATAGAACGGTGGTATATTTAATTCAATCGTGGCAATTTTAACTTTGAGGAAGACGCTTGATATATCAACAGATTGACGTAACCCTCAAAAATGTTTACTGCTTTAAACGTTGTAGACAATATATGACTGACTCAAGTAAGAAGATAATTAGCATTCGTCGCTAATCTTCAAACAAAAAAAGAATCAAAATCATGAATTTCAAATCTACAGTTAAAATTAAAGTAATGATCTAAAGTATTTATCGTACCTAGAATTGATTCAGCGCTGCAGTTATGCTGTTAATTGCGGTCTTCTATAGGGAAGTACGTGCTGTATCCTGATGAAAGCGACGATAAATCAGAAGTAAAGTATTTGTGCTTGGGTATAAGGTGGCCAGTGCTCTATGTAGGATAGCAACACGTGCAGTGCAGTTGATGTTGCAAATGTATATCGCCACGACCCGCAGGCGGTATGTTACTCCGGAGAAAAGTTTTAATGTCACAGGCGGAATTGTTGTGATGGCAATAGTCTACCGATGGTATCGTGGCATTAAAATAGTCGTACTATCGATAGTCCTATCCAAATTATTCATATCGATAATATTATCGATAGTATCGATGATAGTATTTACAATACTATTTATAGTATCAATAGAAAACATTAAGAAAATACTATTTCTAAAGATCTATTGTGTAGGTAGTATTTATTACAATACTATCGATGGTATTATACTTCGATAGTATCGATCAACCATTTCTCGATTATTGATACTATTGAAATTGTCGGTATTTCCGATAGCACTATTGAAAAACTTACTATTTTCCAAGGTCAACTATCGATAGGGAAACTATAGCTATCGCAATAACACTAGTCACAGACGACATAGTGTCTTTTTGACTTCTTAAGAATCACTTTGTCGAGGAATACATAAAAATAAAGATGACATCTCACCAAGAGGTAGGCCATTCCGTTGTTTGCTAACTTACTCGTAGTTATTAAAAACAGTGCCGCTATAAAGCTCGCGTTAAACAACACACGCTTACCTATTATGATTTATTCTCTAGTATGGGAAAATCTAACGTGAAATGAAACTTCAGAACACATTAATGATGAAATACAGCAACTTTATCCCGGGAGCGTTATCCCAACTTAAAATCTACTTTTTTGTTTAAAGAAATGTTTTATGAGTTCAATATAAAATAGTTTGGACTGTTTGGAGTTATCGCGATGTTGGTCCCAAAGGTGTGAAGTTTTGACAACAGTTTACTATGGTAACAAGTTTGTTCCCTGTTGTGGGATATTATTGGCTTTGGGATAGTTTGGAGCCAAGGTTGGGGCAATGTTGTTTTGTTAGTTCCTTGGATGAAATTAGACATTGTTGTAATAAATGAATAAGAAACTTATGTAAAAAAAAATGTTTTTTTAAAAGTATTTTATGTGTAAAACTAATTATTTCTGAATGTATTAAAAATGCTTAGAATTACTTTGTCGATTACTTGTAGGTAGGAATTAAGCCCCGAGGATTCTGTATCAACTTGTGGCAAATAATAAAGTATAGTTATTTGATATAATCAACGAACATTCATACAACGAAGAAATGTTATTATTGTTTTAAGTGCCTAGTGCTACCTCGACCATTTCTGGTCTCTTGTAGCGCACTCTTGCTTTATGCACTGCTCAGACTTATGGCTTCGAGAAACCTCCAGATCCTGTCAGCAGTGATTACTGTCAGTAGTAATACTTCGGTACCGCATTAGTGGTCCTCAAAAGCATAGATTCTATGCTTTTCTGCACAGGCTTTTTATCTTTTGAGCTCCTTCTGGAAAGTTTGAAAAGAACTTCTGTTCTTTTTAACTGACGAAAAAAAGGTGGTTCTCAATTCGACCGTATATATATATATATATATATATATATATATATATATATATATATATATTTATGTACGTTCAGCCCTCTCTCCGTTATTTATGAACCGATTTTGATTATTCTTTTTTGTTAGATATTGTATACTTCAAGGGTGGTCCCATGTCAAGGAAGTCGGGATCTAATTATGGGATCCTGATAAAATTGAGAGAAACCCTCGAAAATTGTAGGAACGAATAGTGTTTCTGTTTACTTTTCATTATTTTATCAGGTATTTGCGTTCAAAAATCATCACATCATGTAGCTGAGCTGATGATGAAAAAAAAATCAAATAAAAATCTTTTTAACAAAAAATTAAACCGACGAAAATAACTAAAGAGCAAAAAATATATAAACCTCTTAAGTCTTGAGCTTATTTACATAAACTGTCACATTTTATATAAACTTATTTTGATTGGAAAGTTACTAGTAAACTTCTTTTAACTATTATGTATTCAAATGGACAATCATTTCAAAAATCAATTTACATAAATGAACATAACTCAGTGCCTTAAAAACAAATGCACATGAAATCTCTTAATATCTTTGAGTAACTTTAAACGTAGTACAGTTAAAAGCATAGTAGATACTAACCTAAAGTAATTTCTACAAAGAGTTTTACGACCATTTCTAAGTTAGGCTAGTACAAATGTTTTATTACCTAAGTCGACGAAGCACAATTAAGTGGCGGTCGTGAGTGTCGTTTGGTTAGTTTGTAGCTCAAATTGTACTGCTGGTACACGATGGCAGATGTTATATTGTCCGGCTACAGCACATTTGGGATCTGAACTTTGTTCGCTTTACAGTTTCAGTGTAAATACTAATTGTGTGTTTATTTTTCTTGTTACCTTGTTCCCCGGTTTAAAGTTTTTAAAAATATTACCGACAATATTGTTTTCGCGCAAATGACACGGTCTTTTTAATGAGTAAGCTCAATATACTTTACTGGTTGGTAGGTTGACGTAGCATGGTTTGAGATACATGTTTATAGAATCGATAGATCGTACGCTTATTCTCAAGAAAAAGGTACTGGGTAGGCATTGCAATTTTTTTATTAATTGCATACGCCCTTGGTAGATTAACCAGTAATATTGGCGTAGCTATGATTCTCATAATGATTAAACTCAGTAGAGGGACCTGACCATCATGATTCCACAGGATTTGTTGTCGTGCTGGTCTCATCCCAATCACAAGAGCATTACTTTGTCTAACTCAATGGAAACGCCTCATCTAAATTTCGGGGAAACTTGCACCAGTACAAAGGTGCTCAGAGAATAATGCAGGCTGCAAGGTGAATCTATTCTGTAACTTGTTGAAGCGTTCACTACAATACCTTTTGAGTAACTGTTATTGTATTATCTCAATCCGTTTGTGTCATTAGTACGTATTGTAGGAGGTATAGACAGAGAATGTGATTTGAATGCATGCATTGTTTGACCAATTTTGATTAGAATGATGAAATAATCGCTTCAATGACGCTAGTAGTGGTAATTATAATAGTCTTCTACGCTAATTTCTATTTAATTTGTGTAAATCATCCAAACACCATGATCTTTTATCCATTTACCAGTTTAAAAAGAAAATGTTAATCTTTTTGTTTGCATTTTGTAGTCACCTATATAAGTATAAATTTAACGAATTAAAACACCCAAACTCGAAAATACCATCAACGATTGGAAAAGGGCTTATATATTATGATCTTCGAACGGCTCATAGGATTTTCTTGAATTACAAGCTAAGAACACTCCTGATCAAGTCACCTTAAAGAGATTCGACACATAATAACTTACGCTAGCTAATAGCAGGCTAACAATATTTTCTTGAAGTTTATTTCCACTTTATTACATAGGACCGAGAGTCGATTTTTAATAACGTCTTCGACTACGTCTTTTCTGTACTTAATATAGATCTATTCTATTATAATGCGCGCTTGATATATACATATGTTGCGAATGTTTACAGATGTTATTAACAACCAAGTGACGTAAGTGCCTTTGCAAATAAAACCGAATAAAATGCATTTATACTCACAACTTAACACGTTTCGTCAGCGGCCCGCCATTATGAAGTAGATTGTGCAAAAAACTATGTTAGCATGTCTAACGATTTTCCTTTGTAACAACCCCTTCGGTTCTAATCCGCTTCTTTGACACGAAGGGGAGCGTTATTGGGGTATTCTATCACCCCTTACTTTGTGGAGTGCCGTTAAAGTTGCTTTGAAAATACCCCTTAATGTTCTAAGGTGTTGAGGGGCGAATTCTTGTTTGTGTTTTAAGATGTTGCCTAATTGGTATGGATAAGTTTAATATTCTTTCAAAATGACTTTGTCATTTCTAACAGAAAAATTTGTTGAGTGCTAAATATTTATTTTTTACTTTTTTTTTTTTTTTATTTAAATATAAAATCGAAATCTTCACCTATCTATTTTATGTTAGGCCTTTACCGTCCTTTTATTGAGTTTTTTTCTACCATGAAAATAATTAGAAAATAGTCTCGTTAAAGACGAGACTATTTCTAAGTCCGCTGTTTACAAGCCCAGCAAGTAAATCAGCAAATAGATAACGTACTCGTACCTGATGGTGACCTTTTGCTGTTGTCTAAAAACATTCGCTACCTTAGGGTCTACTCAGACTAAACCGCAAAATACGCGAGCACTTTAAAAATATGTATAAAAATAAACCTTATTCCAGTATAATTAACTTAAAAAAAAGTATCACCTATATAGCTTGATACTATCTAGTAATAGTACTTCTTAATTTTGGCAATCGAAAGTATCGATGCTCTCGATAGGATTATCGAAGTCGATGATTTTGAGAGGACGATCACGGTACTATCGATAGATTTTCTAAACAACAACACTACGCCAAAGTGCAAGCGAAGTTTGGATTTAAATAAAGTGTAATGTGTTTAATAATCCATTTTTTTTTATTTTGTTCAATAAATAATGTTACTGTTGTTTAATCATAAATTCTTGTAACTTCTTCTGAACTTCTCTCTTAGAACTTTTCGCATCGATGGTTTTTTGAGCAATTATTATTGGCTCCAGTTGACTTGACAGCTGGTCAAAGGCCGGCTGAAGTTGAAGGGCGCTTAGTCAAGCGGAAGGGATACCATCGGCTGTTGTATGATAACGATTACATTTTTGTAAAGGGCTAGTAAAGAATATTATATTTTGTCATACTGGAGGTAGTTTAATATGCGTACAATCGCGTAGTGTTTTTTTTATTAAATGTACTTTTTATATCAGTGGACTTAGTCCCAAAACCGATATGATTTTGTTTCTGTTTGGAACTTGTTTTTGGTACGAACTCGATCAAATTCGTACTTTTATTTATAATTTTTATTCAACCGCCGAAAAGGGTTAGTCCATCCAGTTCTACTATAAGTTCTACTATTTATGTCCATTTTGTTCTATCGTAGAACTTATAGTAGAACTAGATGGACTAACCCGCCGAAAATAGGTTTCCGCGCGGCCATTGCGGTATGGGCACAACGCCGCTTGAGACAGTATTTCACACAAAATATTTTTTTTTATTGTATTAAATATTAATTTAAAAAATTGACAAAAATATGGACACACATATGGTCATCAGAACACTAGAAAGAATAAAGCCCCGTTATTGATAAAAAAGTCTCGATTATGCAAAAATTTATACAATTGTTACTTAACTAATTTTTTTTAAGTATATAACCTAAATAGTTTTACTTCTTGGAGCCCTTCTTATATAGATACTTAATAAGATCGTGTGATAAAAGTTTATTCAAGTTTTATATTTTGTTCATTACAGCTTTTTACAGTTAACAAAAACTTAAATAAACATCAAATGTTGTAAATACGTAATGTTGTAATACGATGAAGAGACTTCGAATTTATAACTATTTATCGATATTTATGAGAATCAATTCCTGTTGAGACTCGGATAGATACGTTATATTTAATTTTAATGTAGTAAGAAAATATGTATAAATGTATGTATGTTATATGATAGACTTAGGTATATATATTATATATTTATGTATGTTTTGTATTAGTATGCATAAGCAGACTAAATATGCAGGATATCTGTATATTTTTATATTGATTAAGTTATAGTAATTATAGTTCTTAATAAAAAAATTGAAATGCACCTCCAACTACAACCGTCTCTTCGAAACAAATTGATCCATCCTAAGGTTGCCTGGAAGAGATTGCATTTTGCAATAAGGCCGCCCTTTGTACATAATCTTTATGACAAATGTAGGTATGTATGATAATTATACTGTAAGACTAGTGTACAAATAAAGTGTAATCTATCTATCTATCTAAGAATAACATTGACCCACATAGAATAGTCTCAGCAGAAAATTTACAGGCAGCGGTATACGAATAAGGTTTTCGAATATTTTGCTACGAATCCGTAAAACGCGACTTGAAAGTGACTTAGATATTTTCTCACAAAATAGATCTGAGTGATGAAGTCTAGGATTTCCTGAATATCAAGTATATATGGTGTAGATATTGAGAACAAAACAGATGATCGACATAACAATGTGTGACAATTTTGACTTCATAGGTAGGTATTAAAACTTCGGCTGTATATATATTTTCTTACCTGCAGTATTGTGGTCACGTTATAAAAGTTATAATTCCACTAATATTATAAATGTGAAAGTTTGGATGAATGGATGGATGGATGTTTGTTACTCTTTCACGCAAAACCACTGAACCGATTGTGATGAAACTTGGTATGTAGATAGCTGGAGACCTGGATTACCGCATAGGCTACTTTTTATCCCAATATTCTCCCGGGATCAGGACTTACGCAGGTGAAACCACGGGGTACTGCTAGTGGTTTGCTAGTTGTATTATAGGTAAACTAGGCCGGGAATGCCAGTCATCAGCTTTACTTTGTACATATTATTACTTATCGTTGGTAGTTTACTAATGTAATTTTACATTTCGTCAAAAAATCTGTGTCTCAGTGGTTATTGTTACATTCATCATATTTATGCCTGTTTTGAATTTTATCATGTTTAATTTTTTTTAACAAGACGTTTACGATATTCTTTTTAATGTAACTATAGTTTCATAAATTCAATATACTCTAATATATGGTGTGGGACGCAACCTGCGTTGACACCCTCGCGCCATCACATCTTCCAAGTACAGTTGGTTATGCACGCGCTGCTGCTGCGTCAGCAGAAAGCCTCAAACGGCGTAAATACAATAATTTAATCGGTAACTATGTTTTTGAGCCGTTTGGTTTGAGTCTGATCGACACTTTTCGTGACCAGAAGGCGGGCCTTTTTCTTGCACAGAAAATTAGCATTGCCATTCAACGTGGCAATGCTGCCAGCTTTCTGGGAACACTGCCAGTAGGCGACGATGCGGAGGAATTTTAAGACAGATGCATGTATATATTATATATTTTTAATTAGTTTTAATAAACTTAATTATAAGGTTTGTATGTACAGTATTCATATTATCTATTCATATTAATAGTAATAAATACTTTATTAAATCATTTAAGTTGATATACTCTACCTATTTATAAACAACTACAGATTACCTAGAGGGTACAACTGACAGCAGACCACTGCCAGCTACATACCCAAGAGGAAAATCTATTCTGTATACAGACTACCAGTTTTAGGTTTAAGAACATTGTCTTTCCTAAAGTAGACGTGCCTATTTTAGCTTCTTCCTGCAATGTCCATGTACATTCTGATTAATGCTCACAAAGTAGATACAAACACATTTGACATCAACACACATTCAAACAACAATGAACACACAAATAGACATACTCACACCCACACTCACACTCAAACGGCATAAGAATGCGGGAATTATGTAAAGGAACCGCGTAGGCTTACGTTTCAGTTTATTTCCACTTACGCCTCCACGACTCCGGTTAATATCCGTTTAATACTGACAATCGTCTGTGTGCGGTGCTACTGTATCAGACGTTAATATTTTCTGGAAGCTTCTTATATCTGGCGTTAAAATTAAACAGGATTTTATAGGTTATTTGGTGAAACGTAGCCTCTTTCATTATTTTGGAATGAGGTTGACACTGGGGCTGATAACTAAAGAGTCATATTACACATCTACGAACGTACAAAGTCATACGTGCGTTTTCCAGCTCCTTATCCTTGTCCTTAAGTTCCTTATAGTACGTTACACTTCACGCTCGGCCGGCGCACGGTGGTGCATAATGGACAAAATTCTCGCCTCGACCGAACTTTTAATGGATTAAAAATAAAAAAAATTGCTGCATACTCGTGAGACAGTCTACTAACATGTCCAAATGCTACAATTGTAATCTTTTGATTTTTAATCACTCAATAGATTCTGAAATCTGAACATTTCGAGCAGCGAACTGTAGCGTCAAAAACTATTAAAAAAAAACGGGATATCAGGTATAAATTTCTATATAAATGTACACATTGTGTCAGTGGAGGTACCATAGTATAGGCATCATTTATTAAAAGTAAATCATAAAAGATTTCATTTTATTAGCCTATTCCAGATTACAGAATAAACTACTTACGAACAAATCAAAACTCTTCGGCGAATTCGAATTTCCTTCATCGTACTGAAGATAGCATCCAAAATAATCTTGCATTATATTCCTCAGGTTATTTTACAGAGAATTTTGTAAATTCTGAAACAATCTCTTAGTATTTAACATTTACATATTTTAGTAAAAACTCGATTTAAAAATCCTAAGTATTTCGGAGCGGCCATGTCAGACGTATATTTGCAATGCAGATAGAATTTTGAAAGTTTATTTCAAGTTTTTGAATCGTTCAACACTTTAAATGACTTCAGTAATAAAATTAAAATGATAGTTTGTCGTCCCGGCGTCGTCTGAGTTTAGCTCAACTGTTTAATTGGCTTTCACAACAATTTTATAATTTTCTTACCGCAGGTACTGTGGCCACGCTATAACATTTATAACGAAAAATATGCTCAAGCATTGTTTTACATTCTTACGTTTTTATATCCACAAAAGGTGGGCAGAGAAGTAAATACGCGACCACATTTCGCTAGCTAAATTCTTCCTGAGAATTTCTTAAACAGAAAACCCCAATAACAGTTTGCCCGACCCGATAGGACCTTAAGATCGTCAATAAAACATAATTTTAAGATTTGGCCACGGAACACGCACTTAAAAAAAAGTCATTTATAGACTGGATATATTCTAATGATAACATAGTCATGATTTTGAAGAATTGTTTTGAAGAATTCTGAGATCGTGGTTTCTTTCCCCACCCAGGACAAATAATTGTGTGATGAGCACGATCATGTGTTCTGTGTCTGGTTGTAATTTATCTACAATATTACGCTATTATAGCGTAAGATACTTACACACTTCGTTTTTTAACGTTACACCACTTACAGGTCGTCACCTCGCCGCGCCGTGGCTAACATAGAATAATCTTTATTATACACTAACAACATACTGCTTAAAATAAAAACACATAGTGGATATTTTATGTTTAACTAGCAGCGCCCCGCGGTTTCACCCGCGTAAGTCCCAATCCCGTGGGAATATCGGGATAAAAAGTAACCTAAGCGTTAATCTAGGTCTCCAGCTATCTACATCCCAATCATCTCAATCGGTTCAGTGGTTTTTGCGTGAAATAATAACAAACATCCATCCATCCAAACTTTCACATTTATAATATTAGTGGGATGAGTGGTCTTATCGCTAAGTGCGATCTCTTACTGGCAAACTGGACAAAATCGATCATTCATAGATGAATTAATAAAGTTCATTTTTGGTGTATCTGACGTATATATTTATATGTATTACATGTCGGACTATAGTTACTCGCAGGATAAGCATGCTGAAGTGGCAATGGTCTGGCCACGTATACCGAAGTACCGATGGCCGTTGGAGCAGACGGGTCCTAAGTTGGAGACCGCCAATCGGTAAACGGAAGGTAGGACGCCCCCTAGCCAGATGGACTGCCTACCTTAAGAAGGTAACAGGGATGTACTGGATGCGAAAGGCGGTTGTATGCTGTGGCACGCATTGGAAGAGGCCTATGTCCAGCAGTGGACTATGATAGCCTAATTCATTGATTGATAGGTTGGACTCGAATCAGTAAAAACCGCACGATGTTCCTTCATCAGGTCTTACTGCCGGGTTCTTGCGAGTAACCAAGAAAGAAAAATCCTGAAAACCCCAGCAGACGTAGGGGGCAGCATTAAATATTTCTTTTTCATTTGTAATGAGAGAGATTACCATTTGAATATCAGTTTGTCCTGTATGCGTTCCGAAACCATTGGTCAGATATTGATGAAACTTTGGTAGGGTGTTCTGGGGACGCCCACGAAGGTTCCTGGCCAAAAAAAATAAATATAAAAAAGAATAAAATGGCATTGCTACGCACGACGGGTGCAGCTAGTATGCTATAAAAGTCACTTTAAAAATCTTCTGATTGACAAAAAAATCCAATATCCTTACTTCCTTACTAATATTATAAATGCGAATGTAACTCTGTCTGTCTGTCGCCCTTTCACGCCAAAACTTCTGAACCGATTTAAATGAAATTTGGTACACAGATAGTTTAGAGCCTGAGAAAGGACATTGGCTACTTTTTAATGCGAAAAAGGGGTGTAAGGGGTTGAAAGGTAGGGAAAAAAGTTGTATGGAGGTATCGTCATATTTACAGCTAGAAGCTTGAAACTTATTTTTTAGGCTGTTGATTCGATATAAATATTAGTGTATTTATTCCACGCGGACAAAGTCGTGGGCACAGCTAGTATAATGTATATAATAGTCGTGATATCTATGAAAGCACTTTGAGAAACTTTGTGAATCTTAAAGGCGAACGGCAGGCTTGTAGGGGACTTTCGTACCGTTAATAAAATTTCATGTTTTGGGATATTTTTGTTTTAATTGGTAGTTAATATGATAGACAAGCCCTTTTTAAATTCTTAGATTTTTTGAACTTTGGATGTAAAATTTATAACCGGTTTTAATTTTTTTAGGTTATGTACTAGTGTACCAATGTAGATTGTTACATATAGGTACAAACATTGTTTTGATGATAAAGTAAATGTTTTAGATTGCTTGTCGCTATCTTTTAACGTTTTACTTAACATTAAGTTAGTAAATTGAGATGAGGATCGTACCTACTCAGTGGAGTGCATTACCTATGTCCTGCAGCGGACTGCAGCAGTTTGATAGTGATGAAGTGAAGTGAGTGTGTAACTTATGTCACTGATTGGAGAACCACCTGATTTCTAAAATACGAGCACGTCTCAGTTTGAAAATCAGTGTGTTTATATTTATTTAAAATATTTTTCATCGCAATTTATCAAGTAACCTACTACTTACTTATATACATATAACATACTACATTATGTTTAAGTACCTTGTAACGTAAAAACAGTCAGTAATCAAAATAACAAAAAAAGTATGCGGTACCAAATCTGCCGTTCACCTTTTAGTCATTTAGATATATATCAGAAACATATTTTACATTTTAAAGTTTTAAACAGTTAAAACTCTTTTATACTTATTTGAAAACTTTTAAATTAAATTTAAATTAAATTAGCCGTGCTTCTGTCAACGCTATTTAGATAATGAAAGAGTTAAGAAAGCTAGTAGCATCGGTTTTTTTTATAAGTTACAAAGTTAAATAATACCTAACGCATGAATGGTAACTGATAATGGTAAATGGTGCTTTTATCATTTTTTTTTAAATTTTATAAAATGTATTACTAATATAATTATGTATTTATACGGGAATTAACGTGATCACGGAATAGGTATTACATATGTCGTCGCCACATCAAAAACTCTTATTTAATTTATTAAAAATAGGGACAAACTATAATAGATGATAAATGATAACATAGTTCACTATTTAATAAAAATAAGTTAATACACATTATTTTGACTGATTATACCGGTAACCAAATGCTATTGGTCGATTTATAAATATGAATGAATAGTGGTGTTATAAAAGGGTAGCAATAAAGGCAAAACTTCACTTGAGTGCGGATAGAGGTACGAACAACTTGGCAGTTACTGTTAGTTAGTGACTTTCATTTGTGAGACTGCTTCTTACAATAGCTATGAATTTCCTGACGTTTTGACCAGGTTGCATTGGCCGTAGTCACAGGCTGACCGGCTCAGTGTTTCACGCCCTCTGTCGTCGAGATCGTGAGGTAAAAGGTTCTTCATCCACCCGCCCATTTTTGACATTTTTCATATTTTAGTTTCGCCATGTACCGCCACATACTATACTAACAGTGTCCCTATTTTATTAGCAAACCGATGTGTCCTTATTTTGGTGTTTATCTGACTGCGCATAATTTTATTTCGTGATCGCGTTAATTCCCGTATAAATAAATAATTTAAAAAAAAAAGAAACATTTACATACATAGATTCACGCCTATATCCCAGTAGAGTTAGGCAGCGGCATATTAAAGACTCACATTTTGCCAAATATAATTAGGCCCCACTCACGTAAAAAGGGGCAAGCCTATTGCTGTCTATCGGGTACTTTGGGAATTAAAAATGAAAAAAATTGGGAGTATATAGAATATGAAAGGGAAAGGTAGGTACGGAAGGAAGGCATTCGAAGGAAAGGGATACTGCTTAAGGATAGAATGAGGAGTGCCAGGAATAGCTCGAGTAAGTCAGGGTCACATACCTATTACTCGGCCTGACTACTACCGGGAAGACAAAGCCCTCTAACGCTCTATGACGATATTTCATGTGGTGATAGAGCATTTGACTACATGGCTTGTACTAGACCCAGACCAATGAAAATATACATAGGTACTTATGCATAGAAATATTTGAACTCAGTGATAACTGAACCTGTCTTGTTATTTTTTATTAATATTATATTTAATAAAAATATTAATAATAACTTGACTAATCTCACACACGGCCATCTGATCCCAAACTAGGGAACCAGACTGCTGATAAACATACTTATATATTTCTAAATACATACATATTATAGATAAATTGCACCCAGACCCAGAACAAAAGATCATGCTCATCACACAATTACTTGTCCTGGGTGGTACTCGAACCCACGACCTCTGGCTCAGCAGTCAGGATCACTAACCACTAGACGAACAGGAAAGTCAAATTTTTTTTAAATGTAAGTAAAGTACCTCATAATGAGCGGTTACCGACGCTTATAAATACTTACAACATCAGTGAGCTCAATTGTTAGTTACCAATTCTATACCCCCACTATAAAGAGGTTTGGTGACCCAAGTTACCAACAATACTACAGTTGCAGTGCTGTCTAACCGGGTTTTACGTGGGAGAGCCATGCTTCGGCACATATGGGCCATCTCGACTCCGCTCGATACCACGGCTTCACAGAAAACCGGCAGTGAAACAATGCTGGCATTGCTTTTCGCCGCGTGAGTGAGGTTATCGGAGGCCCTAACCCTTCAATCTCCCCTATCCCCGTACTTCCCTCTCTTCCCCTCTCTCCCTCTTTTCCCCTATTCCCACCCCAAAGGGCGGCAACGCACTTGTGACTCTTGAGTTACAGGTGCCCATGGGCGGCGGTAGTCATTTACCATCAGGTGACCCGTCTTCTCGTTTGCCACCTATACCATAAAAAAAAACTTTTTTAGGGTGAAATAACTGGACCAGTCAAGCATCTCCAATCGAGAAGAAATAGGGTCGAGATCATTGTGGGGTACAAGCCACTTCCCACTGGTCTTTTTGGAAGTTTTTTGAGGGAGTTCTTAGTCCAGTAGTAGACGTTCTATGGCTAAAATGATGATGATGATAAATCGATTTCCTGTGTTCTCTCCATCCCATGGTTGCCTGTAAGAGATTGCCACAGTGCGATAAGGCCGCCAATTTTATAAGCCACCCAACATTGCTGTGCTCCTACTTTTTCTAATGTTTTTGGTGTACAATAAAGAGATATATTATTGAAGTGAAAACTTCTTTAGCGGCATTGTGCACTTTTTGGGATGGGTAAAAAATGTTAAACTCGCGTCAGGACACGTGACCCTGATGTCCGACGACACGTGACTCTGATGTCCAACTGTCCTCCATTTCTACGTATGACGTACGTACGTATGAATTCGTACGACGGAGCCGAGTTTTTTATATTTACATGTGCAGCGTCAGAGAGACATGGAGAGGGACAGGGACAGGGACAGGGACAGAGAGAGAGAGAGAGAGAGAGAACTGAACTCGTGACTATCACGCTAATAATACATAATAATATATAGATCCACTAGAGCTCTTTATTAACTGTTAATGTGACGTTTTAAGTTCGTCGTTTCGTTTAAGTTTTCACATCTGTAGGCAGTCCCAAGACTACCTATTTTTTATTATTATAATTACGCGATGAAGAGGGGGATAATCAATAACTCTAAGCTAATTTGTGACAAATTGTGTGCTAATATTTACAAAGAAAAAAGTGAAATTATGGTTATCTCCTCCTAGGTTATTTTATTTTCAAGTTTAAGAAATCATTTATTCCATCAGTCCTTCCTCAACAACAGCAAACCCTTACAAGTTCCGTTACATAAACACCAGTTCGCAAAACAATGCCCAATAACAAACTACATTTTTCAATACACGAACCCTTGAAACTGAAGAACTTTTAAAATAACTCCGTCTAGCGGCCATATTGGCAATGCAAAAGACAAATAACTTATACGAGTCGTCTTTTGTGACGAACAACATCAATTTGCACCCCTTTGTAGCTGAATACAAAGCATATTTGATCTTTAGCGAACTTTCTATATTTGAATTATGTAGCGAGTGTATATTTTGTAATGTTTTATTTCTTTGTCAGTTCTTTGGGTCTAATGAATATTTAATTTAGATTAAATTTGTAAAATGGGTCGCATGGGCTTTGCAATTTAAATCTTCATTCATTGTAGTGGTAAGATACTTAATGGAGGATTGGATGGAGAGGTTTTTTTATATTATAGGGGGTAAACGAGCAGGCGGGTCACCTGATGGTAAGTGACTACCGTCGCCTATGGACACCTGCAACTCGAGGGTCATTTAGCATTTAAAGATTTTTACATAATTTATTTACTTTAGTTGTATTTTTAAACAGCAGTTTATATTTCAGCATTTTGCGCGGAACTTTTCAGAAGAGATTTGGGGTCGAAAAGTCACATTAAAATCAATAATTTTTTTTAACATTTGAAATAATGACGCGAACGTCTAAAAGTGAAACCATGAATGGGCTTCCTCCTTTAAACAATATGTGTTCCAAATTTAAATATTACGTGAAAGCGGATACGTCAATGTTGACCTGCTATCGTACGAAAAGTCTATTTAATGACAGTCCAAGTTATACTAACGAAAAAAATAAACCACAAAAATTTAAACTTAATTAATTATGATCGAAATTCGACCACCTCTCTAGTATTTCTTATTAGTCGTAAACTCAAAATAAAGTTTCTACTGTACCTACTATTTCCAACAACTGAATGCAAATTTTACAACTTAGTCCATAACTTACTTTTTTTATTTAATAAAGCCCTAACATATTTCCAAACATCCCACTAATAAAAACAGAAGAGTCTTGTAAAAAAATCACTATCAAATAAAGTGTCGTAAAAATATGACGTACAATATTTTACACGAACGTCGCAGGTGTGTTCCGGCTGCTGCAGCCTGCACTCTAAGCAGCTTATAGTCTATTATTTAGAGATTTCGACTTATCTACCTTATTCTAAAGGGACCGGGTTCTTTAAAATTGTAATCCGAATTTAGTTTTGGTATATTGGAAAAGAGGGAAGTTTGACAGCTGTTGTGGTAATAAATGTGCAAAGAAAACATTTTTATTAATAACTAACGTTCGTTTACGGCTTCGCTAGTGTGTATCTCGGTTTCTGTATGCCTATATGTTAACCCAGGATTATATCCTTATCTTTTCAGATAATCCTTTTTATTTGAGCGATAATATTGTGATTGTTTACTACCGATTTTCAACTTTTATTAATAGAAAGAAACAGAACTCAAAATATGACTTGGTTTTCTTCTGATAAACTTTTCAAAATTAAAATCGGAATCATTTATTTCAATTAAACCAATTGTAGGTATTTTTGAATTGTCAGGAGTAGAAGTCAGTCAGTATAAGTCGGTCTGAACCTTGTTGCCTGTTCCAATACGTAAATCCTGTGGAGAAGAACAGGCAAGAAATTCCAAGGACACTCTTTTTCAACATGTTTTTTATAAGTTACTTGTTACATTGCTTATAAGCGCAAATTAAATGTGAGGACAATGTAACACCTAAAATATAAAGAATCGTGGCAAATTACTACTATTTTTTTTTTGCTGGTATAGGGGGCAAACGAGCAGACGGGTCACCTGATGGTAAATGACTACCGCCGCCCATGGGCACCTGCAACTCGAGAGCCACAAGTGCGTTGCCGCCCTTTAGGTTATAGGAGTAGGAGAAGAGGGGGAGGGGGGGAAGAGTGGGAAGAGGGGGGAGAGGGGTAGGACGGGAATAAGGGAGAGGGAAGGGTTAGGGCCTCCGGTAACCTCACTCACGCGGCGAAATGCAATGCAAGCATTGCTTTACGGCCGGTTTTCTGTGAGACCGTGGTAACGAGCGGAGTCGAGCCGGCCCGTACGTGCCGAAGCATGGCTCTCCCACATAGATATTCTATATTCAAGTAGATTTAATATGCAAATTGAAAAGCCCTGACCAATGGCACTCGTTCACGAGCATGACGCACGCGCCAGCCATCGTCCGGCTAAACCATATTAAAGAGGGCTGAACGACCCCCTTTCTACGATTAATTGCAAAGAAACGATCATACAAACTTTTTATGAAGTGGAAACTGTTAAAACATAAATTTCACGTTTGTCCGTAACCTCGCATTAATCCCTACAGGTCATCTCTTCATCAACAGTAATAATTATTGTCAAGTAATATGATACTATCGATGTGACACAACCGAATAGACATTTGTTACAGAGAGAATTGGAACAATCCGCACAACGGACGGATCGGAGAGTGTTCAATGATCACAAGTAATAATGCCACAAACTGACCTTTGTAAGCATATCACATATATTTGCTAGAAACCTCAAAAGGCTAAGTTTTGATCAATCAGCCGATCAGCATGCTTGTTTGCCAAATGGCATTAAAAAAAGCCGGTTAACTAAATATGTATATATTAGGATCTCAAGTAAGAGTCTATCGGAAAAGCACACGGCCATCTATTGAAACATGAGAAAGCAAACATGGATTGAAACAGAACATCAGTATAACTTTATACACCAAACATGCAAATGCCACTAACATCGCATCTTGAAACTTTGTTAACTTGAGTACTCTATTATCAAAAGCTTACCTGGTGTTACTTCGTCTGAATGTTCGACATCTACGTAACTAAACACAAAGCTTGTTTTCGTTAACTTATCTATACCTTGTCATATACCCCTTTATAGGTAAGGATAGAAAAGCAAAAGAAGAGAAGAAAAAGATTGACTAAAAGTAATTAAATGTGTTTGTGTATTTTGAATCAAGTTTAGAATTACAAGACCAGGAAGTTCTAACGTCAGGTTGATACAACATAATTATTACCCTACAACGCGTTCAATGTCTAAATCACCGGCCACGCTTCGGTTGTACGGGATTTGTCATTAAATGAGTCTGAAATATATAGATATCAACTTAAAAAGGAACATGAATTGTATCTAAGAACTTAAAAAGAGTGACCTAATTTCTGGTCATGTGAGATATCTACATAATTAATCTTTGTGACTTGACTTCTTCTTACTATCATTTACACGTCTTACGAAATGAAATAAACAGTTAAACCGACTTCAAAAAACACTAACAAAGGGCACTGAAAAGTAAAAAATAATTGATTATAAACTTAATTGAAAAGACTACAATACATGTGACACTTTTAATATAATAGGCAACATTTTAAAGGCACTACGTACCTACTGGTCTGTTTTAAGTCGGGACCAATGTGTGAACATACATAAAAAAAAAAAATATACAACCGCACATAGAATCTTCTCCTTTTGAAGTGTTTTAAAAGTCGAAATCTTATAACCTCTTACTTTCATAAGATTCGTACGCTTGTGTACAAACATGTAAGAAAGAAGATGTAAGAAAGCAACGATCTGGTATTATATATAAAATATGCTTACACATATTACTCTTTTTCTAACATTTATGCAAGTAATGCTTATGCAATTAAATTATCTGAAAGAAGAATTATATACAACATATAGAGATCTGTACCAAATATTACATCTATCGTACAAGTTGAGCTTAGTTTGGGTCTTAACAACGCTATGTTATTGTCCCTTAACACTATTATTACAGTGCTGCCGAGTTGCACAATCCATTATTAAGCACGGTTGCGACGCACTAAGATGTCTGAAGGTCCTGTTCAAACACAGATAGGTGCCTCCAAATAATAGGTGTGATAAGTAATGACACACACACACACACACATGACGGAGTGGGAACCTTACAATAATGAATGATTATTTCAAATGATATTATTATTGGATTAAAGCACAGTGATATTACCAAACCAATATCCTACACTTATTCTTTGATCACATGATGAAATTCCATTTTTAAAAATAATTAAACATATTACAATTAAAATTAAATGCGTTTTCTTTGTAGTTTTCAGTATAGAAAAGTAGTAAAATGACACGGTATAACGAATTATGTGCTACCTTAGGTACAGCAATGAAAAAATAATCTTCATAATAAGACTTAACTCTAAAAAGATACCATACAAAAATGCGTAGAAACTTCTCCTTTTGTCTTTTTGTTCAAAAACAAAACCTTTTTACCGTCAAAGTCTGTTCAATAGAAGGGTCCAAGAAACCAAAGAAGTTTCAAATCTCTGTCAATACTTTATAGTGCCTTTCAAATTTTTAAACACCCTGAGACTGGAGGCTCTCAAGGGTAAGAGCCTGAACGTCAAACGAATAGCCTACATTGAACGTTAGGCAGGCCTCAAAAACTTGATTGTCTTCATGATCGACGTTACGACGATCTAAGGTCTTATGGATGCGGCAGTTAAATACAGTAGTTGTAAATTACCAGTATATTTATTTGACAAGCCTGTTGGTCTAGTGATTAGGGATCCTGACTGCTGAGCCAGAGGTCGTTGGTTCGATTCGGACCCAGTGATGAGCATGGTCATTTGTTCTGTGTCTGGGTGTAAATGTGTCATCTTTGTTGACCCACAAATATATCAACTTTGACTTAGTTTTGGAAAACCTGCACTGTCTTCAAGGCTTCACTTACACAGGCTCACGGCACACTTACAAGTTCCAGAGAAGTCTATATATTATCACATTTTGGCTGCGAAAGTAATAGAAAACGCTAATGTCGCCTAATATTATTTTCCTTGAATAAAAAATAGTAACGTATTTTTGCAATGCAACATAATTCTTCCTACCTCCTTCATTTGGCTGTCACTAAAGATCCATTGGAGCGAACTGAAGGAGGCTTTTACTGAAAATTATGACGTCGGGCTGTCTTCAGAGTTCTCATCGCGGGGGCGGAAATAGGTTGTGTATTTATAGACCTTTAAATTTAATAAGTAGGTATGGAATTGCGGCCACGAGAGGTAACATAAGAATTAATTCTTTACAACGTTTCGTTTACAACTTTAATTAAAACTAGCAGCGCCCGCGTAACGCGGTTTCACCTGTGTAAGTCCCGATCCCGTGGGAATATCGGGATAAAAAGTTTATGCGTTAATCCAGGTCTTCAGCTATCTACATACCAAGTTTCATCGTAATCGGTTCAGGGGTTTTTGCATGAAAGAGTAACAAACATCCATCCATCCATCCAAACTTTCACATTTATCATACTAGCAGTGTCCCGTGGTTTCACCCACATAAGTCCCGATCCCGTGGGAATATCCAGATAAAAAGTAGTCTATATGTTAATCTAGGTCTTCAGCTATCTACATACCAAGTTTCATTTTAATCGGTTTAGTAGTTTTAGTGTGAAAGAGTAACAAACATCCATCCATCCATCTAAACTTTCACATTATAATATTAGTGGGATAAACCATTTGACACAAAACTTTAACTTCAATTGTTACCTTTGATTGTTTTTGCTTGTCCACAATATATTTGTAGGGATACATTTCATTTGCCGATCGTTGAATTAACGTGATATCACTATTATATTGATAGCGACAGGGATTTTCACTTAAATTGGAAAGTTTTGTAGGGATCATAGGACTTTGAGGAACACTTCTAGCTTGCATAGTTTCGGCTTGGCCTAGATGAGTTAGTTACGCGAAAAAACACAAACATTAGCTTATTAAAAAAGTTGTTCTGATAGATACATCAATCGCTTAAAAGTTCGACGTAGCCAACACCGGAATTAACTTCAGCATAAATATTTATAGGCTTCCCCTGACTTTCCCTAACACTTACTTATTCCCTCATTTGAATATTTTCAGGATAATATGAGGAAAGTCCTGTCGAGTGAGATCGCTATATTTTTAGAATATTATAACTTTCTCTGAGTACTGACATGGCACTTTGTTGTTATCAGTTTGTAGTTTGTAGATTCTATACAAATAAATAACATTGAAGCGTCTATTTGTAATCACTACATATTATAAAACAAAGTCCCCCGCCGCGTCTGTCTGTATGTCTGTCTGTTCGCGATATACTGAAAAACTACTGAATGGATTTTCATGCGGTTTTCGCTTATAGACAGAGTGATTCATAAGGAAGGTTTTGGTGTATAATTTGTACCCGTGCAAAGCCAGGGCGGGTTGCTAGTGTCGTAATAAATGCTATAACTAAATCCGCATCCGAATGTTAACTCGGTAGACATACCAAAAAATCAATTTATAAAAAAATTGTCTTTCTAATTGTTCCAGCTAATCTTCGATACAGGTTTCTTCTACGGGACGGACAGATAGCTAGTGTTATAAGGAGTAACTTAGGCTACTTTTATTTTGGAAAAAGAATTAGGGGTCCACGTAAAATATATTAATGTGTACAAACAAGTGAATCCGCGAGGGGGTCAGTTGGTTTTATTAATAAAATGATTTTATACTCACGAAGCTCAGGCAATACCTACTACTTATCACTAGAAACCAACACATGCTTGTGATCAACACATGCTAGTGCATACACACATATTAAAAACGATCAGTTCGTCTTCTATTAAACATGTAAGCAAAAAAAAAAATTGATGCCTCTTTAACCTACTACGTAAAAAAGAGAGGTGTAATAAGATTAACGTGTGTGCCTGTCTGTGGTATCATATCTCCTAGATCCTGGATTTGGATCCAGATTTTTTAGGGTTCCGTTCCAAAAAAAGGAATAAGATAATAGTTTCCTAAGGAACACGTGGAAGTATTAAGTTAAAATTAACTTCAAATATGTACTTGTCCGCGGTCTAAGTTAATACACTCTTTTGAGTGTATTAACTTAGACCGCCATATAAGGCTTAAATGACCGAATAGCCTTTTGATTCGGTCATTTAAGCCTTATATTTTAATAAATTTTAACACTTTGCAAGTAAGTCAAAACCTATAGAGTACTCATTGACCTAGAATCATGAAATTAGGCGAGAAGCAAGATCTCGCAGCATAAGTAAAGAAAAAAATATGCAAGTCGTGAATTTGTCGTATTTTGTGGTTGGAAAATTGATTGTGACGTATATGGATGTATGAGAGAGTATTTTCAGAAAGGCAAAATTAAGTGTCTCTATCAAAAATACTAAGAAAAAACAGGCAAAATCTTTGGGAATCGATTCCTAAGATTGGACGAACCATGTGCACGAGACAGACTCACACTTGTCCTTGTTGGTTTTTTTGTTTGAAAAATGACTCGATCGAGAGTGTTCTTAGTTTTCTCAAGAAAATCTGTTCAGCAGTTCGAGGACATGGGATACAGTAATAAAAAATAAGAAAAAATATCTAAGCAAGAGCTTTCGTGGAATTGTTACCGATTGTTAAAATGTTGGCGCTGTCGAAAATATTCTAAAATATATTTTGTAAACAAAAACATAAATTTTCAACTATATGTTTATATCTCTTCAATATGTGAAGAAAATCTTTAAAATTATGTCAATAATTAACGTTAATGAAAGATATGACATACTGATAAAAACAGTTTGGAGACTGAGTTTACAAAAACATATTTTTTATGTATTTATCGTCGCAGGTCTGGTTAACCGCGTTTTATGTAAGTTTCCATATCTAGAGGCTTATATATAAATGTAGCTCGTTTGTAAGTACGTTGAGAACTTCAGTCTAGCTTATCCTTCAAAAGTTAACCGGTAAAATTGTTGCTACTACGAGAACCTACCGTCTTAGTTTAAATATTTTGCAGCGTGGGATTAATGTGTTCGATGTTGGTTTGCGTCACTGGTTATAGCATATGCACTGACAGTATAACAATACAGTTTTTTATTCTATAACATTGAAAGTGTTGCACAGGCGATTTCTATTAGAATAGGACCCGATTGGTGAAACAATTCCGAGGTCCATATTTAGTTTGACACACAAGTGATACCTACCACTGGGTTTGAGAATGTTTACAGGCCTACGTTAAAGTTTGGGCGAGTTAAACGTTTGTGTGTTTGCCAACTTCTTCTTTAGCCATCTTTAACCGCTAAGGTGTAGGCTTCCTTCAGTTAAGGCATCTTTCTCGGTCTTGAGCAGTTTCTAACCACTTTGTTCCCGCTAGTCTTTTGATGTCGTATTACTAACGCATCTGTGTTATTCCTTGTGGACGTTTCTCATCCTACGGTTCCCACTTTATCACTGCCTGCACCACGAGCCTTGCTTACAAAAAAATATAAATTTAATATGTTTTTTCTAAGAGTTTATTTTGCTACTTTACTACTAAAGTGACAAAGAAAGCTAAAGCTGGTCTGATGAAAAGATGTCCCTTTAAGTTTGCAATACCAGGAGTACCTACTTATTACGTTTTTATTTTAGTTATCTTCAGGACAAGACGACAAAAACTTAACCTTAGAAATATCAAAGTGATCTTTACAAGAGTTTGCCAAATCACGACATAAGACTTGCAAATCTCTATTCCCAACTTGGAGGTCTTGCGAACACTTTAGTTGAAGAACAGACGGGCGATTAGTTGTTGGTAAACTAGCAACGGTAATGCAATTTTATGTTGCATAATCTTTCAACATTTTGTAGATCTGACGACATACTATAAGCTGTTGCCCGTAAGACTTACTGGTGAAAGTGGCTGTCGCGCAGCTTGTAGTGATATCATATGGTGATAATAACAAGCTGCAAAATAAGTATTTGATAAAATTAAAAACATCGGTTATAAGTGCAGACCAACACCTCTGATAGTAAATTTTGGGGCGAACGAGACTGAACGATAAATTGTAAGTTAGTTGTTAGCCGACAAACTTTAAAAACGTTCTAAGGCCAAATTTTACATGTACATTCTAATCCGGTGACGACACAAGTTAATGATAATTTTAAACAAATACGTTGTCAGGAGAACGACTCCTAGAAAAATAGGACATACTAGAACAAAAAATGCATATTAAGTAGGTCAGTACCTAAGTAACTGTGTAGTCTTTATTGTACACAAAAAAGACAAAAAAAAATATAGTACATAAAATCACAACAGGCGGCCTTTTCACAATGAGCAATATCTGCCAGGCAAACTTGAAGGACAGGAGTGTAATGGTTCACTATAGTGGTTCTGGTGTCAACTTTTAGTTGCTTGTCTGCATCTTCTATAAGTATCGCGGGAACCGAACTGAATGAAACACCTGTTCGGATCTTAATTAATAATACGAATATAATTACATCTTCAGTGTTATTAACGAAGAACTTTAAGAAGATTACGACTTACGTTTTCAGTACAAACTTTTGCTCATGGAGTAGCACGAAGTACATTACATATTTACTATTTAGACACGGTCTTTTGGAGGAGGAACAAAACACAATTAGCTTGAATTGAAACTACAGTGAGGCAATATTACAAAAGTAATTTTGGATATCTGCTTTTGAGTAGAGTTCCTCGTATTGTGGGACTTTGATGCATGGCAACATTCCATTGATTCACCGGTAACCAACCACTATTAATTTGCTTGCTTAGTAGTATTAATAATTCTAGTTTAGTAAAAAAAAAACCCGTCTGCCCGTTTGCCCCCTATATCATAAAAAAAAAACTTATAAACAGGCTTTAACGGCGAACAGAATTATAAATGACGCGTTTTTATGATTAAGAAACGATTCGTTTTGCTTACGGACGGTAAAATTTCGTTGAATTTTCAACGCAATAAGCACAACTAATCGTTTCTTAATTATAAGAACGCGGCAAAAGTAAACAAGAGTTTCACTATTCACCACCTGGCTTCATCGTCAGGCTATCGTTACCAAGCCCAATCTATATGACTCGTCAAAACATATTATGAGCGAACCATATGAGCCCAAACTCAAGGGGTTTACTAGTAGCCACTGAAGAGTTCCACTTTCCACCTCCTAGCTCCATCATCAGGTCATTACCAGGATACCAAATTATAGTATTTTCTTCCAAACTATACAGGGTGGAAAAGACAGCGTACCGAATTCTGACCGTATGTCGAAAATCATTAGCATTTTCTGCCGGCAAATTCATCATTTTTTTAATAATATTACATTTTTTTTTGGTTAAAAGTGATATTACAATATGTAAACAGAACGTTTTACTCAAAAAAAAATCATAATACCATATAACGCCCAGAAACTGCAAGGTAATCAATCAAACAACATTTAAACATTTTATACATCAGCTGGTTTCAACGGCCGTACCGCACAACAACGGTTAACAACCGTAGGTATTATGTTTGTGCTTACATTGCGTAGCGTCAGATGAAACTAATGGCTATAAATCCTTAATCTCGCATTTTTATGATGAACTGACTTTTGTATTATGATAAGTATCCACAGAAAAAAGTTTTTGTAAGTTTTTCGCGTTGTTCAAACTTACACACTGTATATATCCACAAAGATTAATTTCTAGAAGTAGGTTAAAATTGACTTCTAAGATTAGTTTACATAGTTACAAGTGAAGCTAATAATAATATAATAATAAATAATAAAATAAAAAGATTTTGGAAATGCAAAATGGCTGAATAGAAGTAAGTACATAGATTTTGTTTTGTGTAATATTTTTTAACCCCCGACGCAAAAAGAAGGGTGTTATAAGTTTAACGTGTCTGTGTATCCGTTTGTCTGTGTGTCTGTGATAAAAGTGGCCAAATACATAGTGTACACATGCATCTGAAAAACAAAATCTCTGATAGTTCAAGGACTTTGCAACAGGTTTGCATATTTTCTTTCCTTTACGTATAGTTGTACCTACAAAAATGTTTAATCAGCTGTATTGCTAACACAGCCTTATTTATACCCTATTTCATTTAGATGATAAACCAATGAACATAATAGATTCAAAACAATGGCCTGCTGTACCATGATAATATATCTTTTAACCGTACCTTCACAAAATTTAAATTATTAGACCAATACATTATGAAACAAAGGATAGCGTTGCGCGTGAGTTCGAACCATTCAGTTTATAATTGATTACTGCGGTCGAATCGCCATTTGTATCGAACCTACACATTTGTGTCTCTGTGGTGTTGGTTTGTTCCGTACTGAACTCGTTCATTAAATGTCAATTGATTGATTTTCGAAGTCGTATATTTAATGATATGTCACTGGTATGTCACTGAATACTAACTTTTAGTCGCGGCTTCGCTCGCGTTAATACAGATCTTGTGATTTTCTATCTCTCGAGAACAGTGTTTTTTTTTCTAAATGATAAGTAGCTTAGGTTTTCTGAATGTCTCTTTACAACGTGTATGCAAAGTTCCATGATGATCAGTTGAGTATTTATGGCGTGGAAGTGTAAGAAACAAACAAACTCACATTCGCATTTATAATACTAGCTGTTTCCCGCGACTTCGTTCTCGTGGAAATTTTGATGAAATCCATCTTATGGGAATCGTACATTTTTTCAAGATAAAAAGTAAAAAGCCTGAAATATAGTTTGCTTCTGTGCCATATTTCACAAAGATCTGTTTAACCGTTTTTGCGTAAAAGAGTAACAAACATTCATCCATCCTTTATAATATTAGTAAAATTAGTTAAAATAACAATTTAAGATACTATTTTCTTTTCTAAATATAAGTTTTTTTGGGAACACTAAATTACATTCTCTTATCCAAACTGTCTCCAGGTCAGAAAGTACCTTTACCTTCCAGAAGATTCAAAGCAAGATAGTATTTAATTATTTACATATATGTGTGTAAGTTTCTAGAGAAATATTGGTTAACTATCTAAACTTTTTATTATCCTACTTTGCTACTCTTCCTATATTTTTGAAAGTTTTAACCGAAATGAAAGCAACACCACTTTTCCTGACTGGACTAAAACCTTAACGGCAACCTAATTTAGAGAGTATAATATGGCATGTCGTAGTCGTGCCACCTAAAACTCACAACGATCTTACTATACATATGCATGTCAGAGCAGTTAGAAGTGAAGGTTTGCATTTTGAGAAAAAAACATTACCAGAAAACCTAGCTTATTTAGCGGTGTAGTACCGTAATTTAACTACGGCGGACACCCACCATGCTTAGTGCTGCGTGGTGATCGATAACTGTCTGATCACTGTTAAGTGTATGTAAGGCTCTCACCATTTCTCACTTTAGCTTAATGAATATTGAACTTTATTTGTTTGTCCCGAGAGTTGCTTATTTAAATGTTACGTTAACGTAGTCAGTCATATTCTTAAACAAACAACGAATTAGAAACGCGGTCCGAAGTGGAATACACCACCGTAACCACGTCTGGAGGCGACCGCAAGCCCAACTGAAATTAATTGCGGCCCCACACCCCACGTTAAGATATTGTCAGGCAAACTTAACTAGATTCCGTTTGTTTTGTAATAAGACCACATAATAGAAAGTGAATCTTTAATATTTGAAAAGAAAAAAATGTAAACTAAATCTGAAAATCATCATCCTCCGCGCCTTTTCCCAACTAAATTGGGGTCGGCTTTCAGTCTAACTGTGATACGGCTGAACTTTGATATTTTACGTGAAGCGACTGCCATCAGACCTCCACAACCCAAGTACTAGGTGAGATCGAAGATCTGTATTTAGACCAGGTTATCGGACTTTTTAGGGCTCCAACTACTCCTAACGAATGCCACAGATGTTTGTATGGCACCCGGGACCGACGGTTTAACGCACTCCGACGCACGGGGGCCCCTCAATATGTTAAGAATGGTCACCCATCCTAGACTGACCTGGCTAGTATTATTTGTATGTGCTAACCTACTCGGTTACCACTTTGCCACGAGCTGTCTTTGAAAATATAGTCTGAATTTTTAAGTATTGCTGATTTATTGCTGTAACTCCCTATAAGCATTAAGTAAATTACAGATACCATTACTCCAGAATAGAAATAAAAATAAATATAATTAAAAAAAACTGATATTTACACACGTAATTCGCCTCTAAAGAATATGAGAAGCGTAGTTTACCTCCTGATTCTAAAGCTTCTTATTCACACTATTTTAACCCCCGACGCAAAAAGAGAGGTGTTGTAAGTTTGACGTCGATGTCTGTGTGTGAGTGTCTGTCTGTGACATCGTAGCTCTCAAACAGATGGACCGATTTCGATGCGGTTTTTTTATTTGAAAGCCAGTTTCAGTTCAGTATCAGTTCAGTTCTTAGCTATATTTGGTTAATATCGGTCCAGCAGTGTAAGAGTATCAGGTCTTTTCCAAAATGATGTAAGGCATTTTGTAATCGTTGAAGGGATTTTGGAGTCGGGGTGTTTTAAATTTTAAATTTATTATTTTTTGGATGAAACTTGAATCACAGTTTATTATTATTATTTCTCTTTATTGTACAATAAACACAGGTACACAATACAATAGATAACTTAAAACTAAGTGATGTGTACAATTGGCAAGGGCTTTTTCTTATTTTGGCTGGTCTGTTTATTTTGAGTGAATTACATTATTATGTTATTCACTTCACCTACCCAAACAGCGACAGACATTCCTCTTGCAATACTGCTTAATATGAAGTATGGAGTTTATTATTGAATTGAGTTTTTACAATAATTAGTACTATCTAAAAAACTTGATTGCTGGGTAAATCTAAAAAGAAAGCATTTATTTGTTGTAATAAATTTAATTGAAAACCACAATAGCCAATATTCTGTGCCTAAAGTAATCTCTAATCGAGTCCAAAACTAAATTTAATAATGATTGACTTAAAATATAACTAAATTAACTGTAGACTGTGAACTAATAAAATAATAAAATCCCTAAATTCAACTAACTTAATACTTGGTTACTTAAAATCAAATTATAAATTCACGAATGAAAGCAGACTTAAAGTTGGTGGTTAATAAAGAATTTGTAGAGATCGGAGGTTGATTGAAAGAGAAAATATTTACGTAATTACATTTGATTTAGGAATAAGATAGTAAGTAAACATTACAATACATTGCTTTGAAAGTCACAGTAGGTTTCGAGTCAAACTTCTTTTGGCAAGAAGAAAATACTGAACAAACCCACTAATATTATAAATGTGAAAGTTGTGAAGAGTAACAAATATTCATCCATATATATGAATGTTTGTTACTCTTTAAAAACCAATGAATCGATTGCAATGAAATTTTCTATGTAGATAGCTGGAGACCTGGATTAACGCATAGGCTACTTTTTATCCCGATATTCCCACGGGACCGGGACTTACGCAGGTGAAACCGCGGGGCGCTGCTAGTTTTATTTACGCATATGATCCCACTAATGTTATAAATGTAAAAGTTTGGATGGATGGATGGATGGATGAATGTTTATTACTCTTTCACGTAAAAACCACTGAATCGATTGCTATAAAACTTTGAATGTAGATAGCTGGAGACCTGGATTAACGCATTGGCCACTTTTTATCCCGATATTCCCACCGGGACTTACACAGGTAACACTGCGGGGCGCTGCTTGTTTTATATATACGCATATAAATACCTAATCTTAGTACTTACGCAGTGCTGAAATAAAAATGATTTCAATGATGGGACTAATCCCACAATACCACTGTAATGATTGTACACCACGATGATCAGATGTGACTCACTTAAGTAGGAATCGAAGAGTACCAAAGAGAAGTAATAATTGCCTTTGTACTTTCCACTCTGTAGAAAAACCTATTGAGCTGATCGATATAAGTAAACGGACAAGGTAAATACATAAAAAAAATTAATATCTATGTAAAAATATTTTTGTGTATATATTTGTAAATATCCATACAAAGGTTGTCTGGAAGAGATAGCATAAGACCGCCAATTGATATACCTGATTGTTCACATTATTTTTGTATTGTATCTCATTTAAAAGGTGTACAATAAAGAGATAAATAAATAAATAAAAAAGGTCCCAAGTAAAAACTTATCTTTTTATTCTAGTAGGGCAGCTTGTCACCTCGGAATTAAGTCAGAATTTAATCGAAGCACTTTCTTCTCAGCATACGGTCTGTAGAGAATTAGGCAAGCATCATAGACTTGTGAATGGTGAAAGCATCTCAACGCTCGGAAATTCATCCTAGTTGACACAAGGCATAGTATACTTTAGATGTTACCTGTGGAAGAATAGAAAAACTTTAGTTAAAAAAACACGATTTAATAGTTAACCTAATTAAAAATAAACAAGAGTTCCACAATCCACCTCCTCCCTCAATCATCAGATAGTCGTTACCATTTTTTTTTTTGTTGGGGCCTTAACCCCACCGGCGTTTTCGGTGGGGTGGTGTGTCGGGATCGAACCGACTAAAACCACACGGTGTGCCGTACTGGGCCTTAAATAGGAGGGATCCGGGAACAGCTTTTATGAAGACATCCGGACTCCAGACAATCATTACCAAGCCCAACGTGATGGACTCATCAAAACGAATCCTATGACCTCAAAGTCCAGCCCAAACTCAAGGGGTTTACTAGTAGCTCCTGAAAAGTTCCACTATCCTCGTCCTGTCTCTATCATCAGATCAGCTCCAAGATGAAAAATATTTTCATCCAAATCACAAAGTTTTATTTCCATACGACAATTAGAAGTAATTTAAAACTTTTTTTATGGTATAGGGGACAAACGAGCAGACAGGTCACCTGATGGTAAATGACTACCACCGCCATTAGGCACCTGCAACTCAAGAGTCACAATGCGTTGCCGCCCTTTAAGGAAGTAGGGGAAGAGTAAGGGAAGAGTGGAAGAAGGGGAAAGTGAAGGGAAGGGTTAGGGCCTCCGGTAACCTCACTCACTCGGCGAAAAGCAATGCAAGCATTCCTTCACTGCCGGTTTTCTGTGAGCCCATTGTATCACTCCGTTCGAGCCAGCCCATACGTGCCGAAGCATGGCTCTCCCACGATACGAACTTTCAAGATTTGTTAACATTGTTAGTAAGTTACAAGTGAAGTTAATGAAACAAATTTTTAAAAACAACCTTTACAAGTCAGCACACTTAATAGAAAATATGAAAAAAATAACCAATTTCCGCAATACATGCAATATGCATATTGCTTTTAAACTCAATGAACACCGAAATAAAATAGAGGGCGGATATTTTTATTCAAACATAGGTACATAATATTTGATCAAAATTGGACAGTCATAAAATGGGATAGCTTTGAAATATTGTCACACAAACATTGCGAAAACGGTTTGTTGATGCGTCAACGTGTTTTATTTCAAGCCATTGTTTTGTCTCTATGTTCTCATATTTTAAAATTATTTGGACATTATATATATCAACGAGCCTTTTAGTGACTACTGAGCCAGTAGTTGTGGGGTCCAACTCGGCACAAACAATAATTTGTTCTTTGTCTGGGTGTATTTTATCTATAATATGTATGTATTTAGTAATATATAAGTATGTTTTTTAGCAGTCTGGTTACCATAGTATAGGGTCTGCCTAATTTGGGAACAGGTGGTTTATATTATTAATGTTAATTATATAATATGATAATAATACCTGCTAAGTGGGGCTAATCATAATAGAGAAGGTAAGGACAGACCAGATACAGATTATGAATAGGAGCAGATAAACAAAAGTCATAATAATGAAAATGAACAAATACTACTTATTACGACTAATAGCTAAATATCAATACACTAGCTCTGTACTGGTTATCACGTAGAAAACGGAAGGCATTCACATCTGCTCTCCTAATGCAATATGGCAGGGGACGTTTATGTTATTTTTATAGCCGAAAATCTCCTTAGAACGGCCCGTTTTGTCCTCGTATCAACTGAAAGACGTGTTCTTATTTTCGCAACAAGTGTACTGTTATTGTTACTGCTAGTACTTGAGATGGTTTTTGAAGTGAAAACTTCTTAAGGCACGTTGGGTACTTTTGGCACAGGGAAAAAGTACTGAACTCGCGTGAACGTCACGCTCAGATACATATAACACATAAAGATGTGTCTGGTTTTCACTTCTGACGTGAAGTAACACGACTGAAAATTTTTTTTTTGGTTTATTGTTTTTGTAACTATGTTTTAATGTGTCAGTGAGAGTAAACAAGCAGCGTATTTAAACGGTGGATCGCATCTAGCAAAAACCCTTGCGATTTCTTAGACAATTTTGAAGCAATAAGATGAAAACAGTTACATTGCAATTATATTCAGAAGTAGCATCGGCTATTTACGACTTAGTTCAATTCGATTTTAAAAATCTTAAAATTGGAACCAATACATTAACGGTCTCACGGCCTTTAATGCGCCAAAACAATAATAACCTCAAACATCTCACACACGGCCGTCTGATCCCAAACTAGGCAGAGCTTGTACTATGACAACCAAACTGCCAACCAAATCATGATAAAATTGTAATAAACTGTAACCCTTAATTTTTCACCTTTAGAGGTGGAATATGTCCTTCAAATTTAAATGGAACCAACCTTGAGTACAATCGATTCAAGTAAAAAAGGAATTATTTAAATCGGTTCACAAATGGCTATTTATGACTTAGTTCAATTCGATTTAAAAAATCTTAAAATTGGAACCAATACATGTTTTGCAGATCCCTAGCTCAGCCTTCAACGCCAGAAAAAACTCCAGCATTCAGCCTAATGATGATCTCAATGTTGATGAGTATCTGAAGATGCTATTTCGTCCAAGTAGAATTTTCCAATTGTGATTATTTAATTGTAAAAGGCACGTGAGAGAAACACTGTGACGAAAAGCTGATTACCAGTTTTTTTTTACATCTATTGAGTGTTATAAAACAATTTCATTCGAAGTACTAAAATGATATAAAAATACTTTCTAAGATAAAATTCATTGAGTCTTTAATTGAACATAAACTTTTCTTCGTGAAAATACTTTTACGTGGAAGGAAGAAATTATTATTATATTACTTTTATCTCCCTTATAAGAATCTATTGTTAATGGTTCTAATAAAATAAAACCGTTTTAACTACCAATACCGAAGTAGTTACTAGCAGCAATTATCAAATACTTAACACTATTGAAACTTTCTATAATAGAATGATTGTGCACTGGTACCTTCACTAATAAACTCACCTTTGTTCGTACTTTCCAGACGGTGTCGTTTGAGCATGCCATCGTGTGTGGTTCAAGTTATAAGAAACTTGTAGAAAGTTCAAACGTTAGCTAAATTGAGTACGCTACTTGGTTTGGAGATAGTATCACCATTAAACTATGACTAATACTTACGAAGTAACTATTATCTTATCTGTGCTAATACTATTAGTTCAGAATTATTATCCAAAAGGAAAAAGATTAAATTTCTACAAAAATAACCACATAATTATTAACAAAGTCCATCATCTTAAGATTTAGGTTGTTTTATTATAACATACAATTAACAACCACAACTTAAGGCCTAATAATAATTCCGCCACCGTATTTTGCGAGGAAGTGATGCACGCCAAAGAGGCGGCGGAAAGGGAACGGGAGAGGACCTGCACTCTCCCGTCACGCAGAGGACGCACCAGGCGCCGTAGGCCGTAATAGACCCGATAGATAAATAGGCCCAAGACGGTGGCGTGCCGTGTTCCGTGTGCACTTTTCTAAAAGAAAAAAAATAGAAGGCCTAATTACAATATTCGACATTTAAAATCTTTAGATAACTTTTTACACATAAAGTCCTATCTATGATTTGTCCTATCTGTCTATGATTTACTTAACATGGCATTAAAACCTTCGAACATTATGTATTTCAAATAATATAATTAAATTTAGATGTAAGTATAATTATATTCTTTACACTGTATATCTTTAGGAGTCCAATTTTTTGAATTTGTCTCTTTGGTAACAATAACTATTTTAGGTATTTAGCTCATTAAACGTTTGAGTTTGGTTTATTATTGATATAAGAGTTTAAGAAAACAGTAATAAAGATATTCATTCTCTGTAATTTTGCAGTATTAGGTAAGGAGAACTGACTGAATCACTCAAATTTATACCATACTAGCAACCCTTCGCACGGGTACAAATTATATACATAAACCTTCCTCATGAATCACTCTATCTATTAATGAAAACCGCATGAAAATCCGTTCAGTAGTTTTTCAATTTATCGCGGACAGACAGACAGACGCGGTGGGGGACTTTCTTTTATAATATGTAGTGATTGGAGTTCATCTATCGATGTATTGATGATGATACTGATAAAAATATTTTTTTTTGTGTCGGTAACGAGTTATTTAAGGGAAACTCTATGAAATCACATGTATGGTTTACAAAAGATCAGTGTAGCGTATTTATACACAAAACCTTCGTAGGCAAAAACGTGCCCCAACAGTTTGCGATCTATTCCAGGGTTAAACGTCATTTTCCAGTCTTTAAAAACTAGATCCAGTTTAAAAACAATTGCAGCTAGTGTTCACTGTAGGATAGAAGTCTTGTTGTTTTTTCTCTATCTCCTTTCACTTATGCCGCTCCAGGCAACAAAGTTCATCAGTGTCTGACGGTAACATCGTTACTGAACTCAATCAGGGACCATTGACGACACGACGTAAGCCCAACTCGATTATGCCACATTATTCTCGCCTTACCCCCTTCAACTCTTGTGAAATGATCTATAATGAGAGAAAATGAGGTACTGCAATGCAATGTAAAATTAAAAGTTAGATAGACATGTACGGATTTAGTTATCGATAAAAATGATTTAAACAAAGGACTGTAAGAAACAGTCTCACAACCACTGATATGAAATATGAAAATCACTAACTAACAGTAACTGCCAAGTTGTTCGTACCACTATTCGCACTCAAGACAATGTTCTGAACTTATTCCTACCCTTTTTATAACCTCACTATTCATTAATATTTATTAATCGACCAATAGCATTGCGTTACCGGTATAACCAGTCAAAATAATGTCTATTAACTTATTCTTATTAAATAGTGAACTGTGTTATCATCTATTTTAGTTTGTCCCTATTTTTAATAAAATAGATAAGAGTTTTTGATGTGGCGACGACAGGACTTTATTTTGTTTTTTTTCTCACCAAAGGAACAAAAATGATTTGCATTAATGTATAACTTGCAGCAATATAGGTAAACTTTTATTGTCAAGTGGGTAGGTGGTGATGGTGGGTTGGAAAATATAAGTAGAATATGATTATATTTCTGTCTCGATTTCATTTCAAATTTTTGAAAATCCTTTACATCGTGTTACATGTTTTGGATTTGAAAGGGTTTTTGCCGATGTATTGGCAAAGACCCTTCCTTGAAACCTTGACCATTCATTGAAGTCGTAAACTGGGGGGGGGGGGGGCATAAACTGTAAAGATCTATTTATTAATGGGATTAATGTGCGAAGAGAATTATTTGTATGCATTTTGAAGAAAATTTCCTAGCGGAGGAACTTGAAATCTAGAAAACTTAAAGAGTATGTATCGAAGAAGTGCAGAAAGCTAGAATTTTCTGTTTTATAGATTAAAAAAATTACGTGTAACGGCTAAATCAAGCTACCATGAGTACGTAATTCTATACAATGACAGTTTAAATTATACTGGCCAATGAAATAAAATTAAAACCTAATGAATTATGTTCGAAATAAAACCACCAGGTGATCTCTAGTCTTAAGTAGTGCGTTTCAGAATATTTTTAGTTAAATCAAAAACAATAAACAGATTTCTTACACATCATTTTCTAAGCCCTTTAATGGCAAAACAATAAGTAAATAGGTAAATCATCTTATGCCGCGTTCCAATAAACAAGAAACGATTCGTTTTGCTTACGGACAGTAAATTTTTCGTTGAAAATTCAACGAAATTTTACCGTGCGTAAACAAAACGAACCGTTTTTTGTTTATTGGAACGCGGCATTAATCTACTGTCAACAATTAAGTATCCAAATAAGATAATAAATGACTAAAATACCCGTTCTTGAAATTAATTTCTACCGAAAACGTTCACTAAATTCTCTTCTCAATCAAATTAGTTACACAAACAAGAAGCTACTTGGATCCCGAAATCACTATACCTAATGTCAACGTCAAATCTCACATTACTATTAATATTACAAACACCATTTTGACAAGATCTCTGTAACACCAAACACCTTTGTCTCAAAGAATTAAAGTTTAATCTACTAAAGGCGGCGAGGAAGGTCTTGTTATGCTGGTATTTACATTTGGTATTCTGCCGGTCAATATGCAGAGCCTTGCATTATTAAGTAACCACTAAATAGAGGTACCTACATAGTTAATATTCAGAGGGAGAGGGACAATATTTTGGCAGCAAATACTAGGGAGGGTTGTGTCGAAGGAAATGCGTGATTCAGATTGCTTTGCGAGGGTTCCAGTTATGCGATTAGGGAAATACCAGGCTTAGGGGTGGATGAATTGACTAAATTTGTGTACGTGTACACTATATATGCAAGTATAATATGTATCTATAGTGTGTAAATGTTACTGCTTATAGTTTTTTAATATCTTTTTAGTTTTCATCCATTAAATTTCGGCTGAATAAAATAACTAGCTTCTGTATAAAATCAACATGTGTTCATTTCTTTAAAAATATTTACTCTTTTTCAAAAAAATATTTAAAATTTTCTGGTCTCATTGCTTATAAGCGCAAAGGAAATGTTAGGATAATGTAACTGTTCTAAAATATAAACAGTCGCGTAAATTACTACCATGTTTAAGTAATAGCAGTCCAGATATGAGCAGTCGGGACTCCGTTCTCGGACATGACGCATGTGTCAGCCATCGTACAGATCAACCACATTGAAGAGAATCGAACAACTCAACACATACTCCAACATCGGTGGGTAATAATATACGGCGTGTAAGTTTGAGCGCGAAAAATTTACAAAAACCTCTTTCTGTTATACTTATCACAATACAAAAGTCAACTCATCATAAAAATGCGAGATTAAGGATTTATATTCATTAGTTTCATTTGGTGTACGTCGTATTATTTTTATGCGATACGGTGAATGACCTTAAACGTTCGGCGCCGTCGAAGCAGCTGATTGCATAAATGTTGTTTAATTGATTACATTCCAGTTTTGCCCGTATGGGTGTTTTTTATTTTTATCGGTAAAATGTTCTGTTTACTCATTGTAATATCACTTTTAACCAAAAAAAAATTAAAATTATAAAAAAGAATTATTAGGTACGGTGTTTCTTACACCGTGTATACTTATAGTAAATAATATTGCAAAAAAAAATTTAATACGCCTCTGGTGTTCAATACAAGTCTGCCTATCCCTTCAGGGATACAGGCGCGAGTGTATGTATGTGTGTAAATAAGCTAATATGTCATAACGACGTGCCCAACATAAACAGGGTGTTACAGAAAGGTGTGGTCATATTTTAGTGATACATAATAGACTTCGTAAATCACGTAAGGCAATAAAAAAAAATCCTAATTTTTAATTTGGAAATTTTATTTTGAAATTGACAAATTAAACTTGAAAAATGGCAGACAAAGCTAATATTTGTTATAAGAGATGGCCGACATGTATGAAACTATGGGTATTTAATACCAAGGATGTTGATGGAATGTCCAAATTTTTCTGAGAATGTCTGCATAAACAAATGAAAATGTCTGCATAAACAAATAAAAATATCTGCATAAACAAATAAAAATGTTTGCATAAACAAATGAAAATGTTTATGCAAAAAAAATGAAAATGTCTGATTAAACAAATGAAAATATAAAATTATTGAAATTGATATAAAAATTCCTAATATGTTGTTCAGAAATGTGCACCTAAACTAGGAAACGACAAGAGTCTCGATGTCACTACATGGGTCTTCGAGGCGACGTTACACAGAACACGAGCGTATTCGCCACTAAGTGAACCGCTGAGTGAGCCAGACCTGATGACGGCTAAGAAGCTTTAATTTTTTCTATTCCAAAGGGTACTTTATAACCCTTGATCTATTAAATTATTGTCCGGCTTCTTATCTAAAATAACAAACTCGTTTTATACTTCTTTCATCTTGTAATTACTGTAGCAACACATTACTTCAGACTACGTAATTCGATCAATTTTGCAAACACATAGGTGTATACGTAGTATAATGTTCATTATTGGCATATACTCATAACGTATTCAAAGCGAGTGTAACTCTGATTAGCTTTGATGAGGGGCCGGAGTAATTCGGTTACATTCGTATAAGGTAACCCTTTTGTATTGGGTTCTGTATGCTCCAAATAAGCAATGTAATCAGGTGTATTTTTATTCGCTGCATTATTTTTTTTCGTTTATGTTTGAGCCATTTAAGATAGTCAAATTGGTTATTCTATACATTTTTAATATAATTACAACTGAAGACAATAAATGAAATAAACATTGTAATTAATAATTACACTAAGGACTATTTACATGCATGCGTCAAAAGAGCTACGCATCCTACAGGTAGCGTTCCCAAAAAGCTGGCAACATTTCCAGGATAGATGGCAATACTAATTCTCTGTGTAAGAAAAAACCCCGCCTTCTGGTCACGAGAATTGTCGGTCGTCGAAGTGTAAACGGAACGGAACGAGTACTCAAACGACCCATGAAGGACCCCATGACCCTAACGTCTCGACCTAAAACGGCTCGGAAACAGAATTGCCGTTTAAATTATTGTATTTACTATTTTTATATTGATTATTAATGAACAAAAAATGTTCTAGATGTCATGCATGTCGTCTCTAAACATTTTAGATTATCCTTAACCGTAAGACGTAAAAGCTCAATTATTTGCTCTTAAAATAAAATATCTTAAATATCTCTTCATCTTTTTATGCAAATAAAAATTGTAAGACAAAAAAAAATCTTGTCAATTATAATTGTATTTTTCTTTCTGTTCGATCTGAACATTTAAAAGCTAAGAGAATGAAAAACCCAGTGTGCTAGAAATAGTACTTAAAAGCTTACTAATAATCAAGTAAAAACATATGTCAATTAAGGGTAGTGATAATTGATCATGAAACGTTTCAGATTACATACGTTTCAGAGACGTAATGGGTTTTGGGCAATATTCATTTGCTGGTACTGGCCTCATTATTGTACTTAATTAAATCATTTTCATGTACTGCAACTATCAAAGGATAGAAAGCCTGAAAATACCAGATTCATGTCGCTGCTCAATGCACGAAACTTCTTTTTTTCAATGCTTTTAAGATTTCATTTGTACCCAGCGCGGCGTAAGGAATTCTATACGAGCAAAGTACAGTGACGTTCCCGTGTACGTACAATTTTGACTAACAGTCGACTTCATAAAGAATCTTATTACCTCTCACGTTTTATCAGTTACAAACACCTTTTTCGTAATAAAAGAAGAATGATAATTCAAATTCCTTTGATTCACTCAAATCTCGCGCCGTACATAGAAGGCACCCTTACAAATAAAATAATGGGATGTCATGAGGGGTGTTATTTACAGAATTTTCCCTCTCATTTTAAGATGATTTTGCTTGAGAGGGGCCGATTGGCGTGACTTGCCGAAGGGGTTTGCATAGACTTTAGAAGATTAGAAGAAGACATTTTAACTACAGTGTTTAATATCAAAGAGTATCATTCTTCTAAGCCATTACATAATATTACTTATGGTAGTGGCGTCTGTTTTAACAATTTAATCTCGTGTGAGTGTATGAAAGTGACTATCTAGTACTCTACACTTAATTTTATGTTTCAAGGTAATTATTAATTTACAGTAAGAAAGTTGGAACA
Organism: Euplagia quadripunctaria; assembly: GCA_963859945.1. Taxonomy (NCBI): domain Eukaryota; kingdom Metazoa; phylum Arthropoda; class Insecta; order Lepidoptera; family Erebidae; genus Euplagia; species Euplagia quadripunctaria. The sequence goes on along the minus strand of OY982577.1, from coordinate 18,256,949 downwards.
TGAGATATTTGACTAACGCAGAATAGTGAAAACTTCATAATAGTACTACATAATAATGCCGGGGTTCACAGGGATTTCTTTTCTAGGGTACACCTGAGGCTCCGGCTATAAGACCCGGTGATGGAACACTGTGGTTTTAGTCGGTTCGAGTCCGACATACCACCTTGCCGTTTGGCCCCGATGAGGTGATGACCCGTGGTGGTTTCCACACATGAAAAAAAAAAAAGTTTAATAATAAGTTTCGAAATAGTTTGATTTATATTTGTGTTAAACATAATATATCTAATACTGATAAAACAAAAGCGTCTCCTAATGTTATATAATAATAATATAATATAATATATACATTTTCTGATGGAATGCTATCAACTGAAGTTTATGCAATATATTATAATATGCCATATAGATAATATATATTGCAGCAGCGTAGGTTACCGGACTCAAAAGGATCTATATTACGAGGAGAGTAAGTAAAAGATTAGGCAGGCAACACTGATGCTTCATAGGTCTACAAAACGCAAGGGAGCATGCGTCTAATAACATTGAAGACAAAACTGATTTATTGTCCTAGACGATAATATCTGTTTCAGTGGCTTTGTGTAAGCTATAGTAGACAGAAAAATATTAGGAACCTTGTGTTGTGACTGATTATATGGACACAAGGTTTGATTAAACTTTCTACATACAATATTAACTTAAGATATTTTTCTACTGTGTTCAAATTTAGCAGCTAAATCAAAAGGAACACACACTTTTTTGTTGACAGTTTATAAATTTCGTTCCGTTTCGCTTTGTTACGTTTCAATTAATTACTATAGCAATAAAAATTAAAGAAAAGGCAAGACTTTATATCCAAAGGAGTTGTTTATTTCTCAAAACACAAACAAAATTGAGATAAATTATCCAATTTAGTAATATTAGATTTCAGAAAAATTATATTCATTCGATTTATAATCAATCACAAGTATAACCACGTGTCTGCTTCACGTTCCGAATTAAAATGGCTACCTACCTATTCGCCAGCGCCGTAATCTACGAGCACCAACTTCTCTTTTCTTAGCTCTTCATCTCCACCTTCTTATTTAACTCCCTACCTACGGTTGTTGTACTCTTCGTTCTATTTTCAATCAGTTCCTCTCTGGAATGCGCTCCCACTCGAAATCAGGATGTCCACAAACTGCTTTATATTTAAGAGAAGAGTACGTGATCTCGTATCTTTGGAATTTTATCTTTCTCTCTCTCTCTCTCTTTTCTTTTTCTTTCTTTAACATGTCTTTGCATCTACCACTTTCATTTCTGCATCACTCCAAGGTTGACCGGCAGAAAATGCCTTAGGCATTAAGTCCGCCTTTGTACAATCAAATAAATACATTTACCAAAATTCATCTAATGTAGTATTGTTTTTCAGGATTACAGGACATTCCATTCCACTCTATGGAATGCAAATTACAGCAACATACAAATGTCAACATTGTCGTAGTGAGTACTTATAGACACTGATACGTTCCACCTGTAAAATCACGTGATGTTTTCAAGTTTTACTTCTTTAACATGTAACATATCCGAAAAAAAAGAAATCATTAAGTGGTTCAGAAACAGCTAAGAGACACTGTACACATCAATTACACAAAAACAGACATATTTTTGAAATTGGAAAAATAATTTGATTCAGTTCGTTTTGGAATGCAACTAACCGATACAACAAACTAAAATAAACATCCATTTGTTAGCCTAAATCTGAACATCAAAACATTTAAAATCATTTTAAATACATTGCACATTTAGCAGGAAAATTAAAATAATAAAACATTCAGATATCAGATAACATATTCCATTATAACCCGCGCAAATTTGTTGTGAAAACATAGGAAACTTAAGGTCTCTGGCTTATCTCTAAACTAACAATATTTTCTATCCTTCCAATACTATCTCAGGACACAATCCTGTTCCTGTCCCTTCGTAGGTTAAAGATACGAGTATGTTAACACTGCGCAATAACTCCACATTGTCCTCACACCTAGTATGGTGTCCATAGAATTTATTACCATGAGACAATGGTTGGTCTTTACATCTGTTCTTACCAATAAGGTGATTGTATAGAACTGCACTGTAATACAAATACTTAACATGTATTTCTATTGAAGCTTTGTATAAGATGTATTTAAAAAAAGAGGACTTTCTACAGCCCTTTTTAAGTTTGTGTTTGTGTTGAAAAAAAAACAGTAATTGTTTTTAAAGATATTACGTAGCATTGACTGGCCTATTGGTCTAGTGGTTAGTGATCCTGACGGCTGAGTCAGAGGTCGTGGGTTCGAGTCCCACCCAGGACAAATAATTGTGTGATGAGCATGATCATATGTTCTGTGTCTGGGTATAATTTATCTATAATATGGATGTATTTTAGTAGTGTACTAGCAACCCGCCTCGGTCTTCAACAATCATCATCATATTTCTACCAATTTCCACAAAACGTTAACAAATTATATACCTAAACCTTCCTCATGACTCTTCTTCCTGAAACTCTCTGTATTGGTGAAAACCGCATGAAAATCCGCTCAGTAGTTTTCAGTTTATCGCGAACAGACAGACAGACGCGGCGGGGGATTTCGTATTATAATATGTAGTGATAAGTATTTTTATCAGCAGTCTGGTTACCATAGTATAGGCTCTACCTAGTTTGGGATCAGACGGCCGTGTGTGAGATTTGTCAAGTCTTTTATTATTATTGTTATCGCATGGCTATCAATTTCACCAAGAGAAAAGTACTCCGCACGCCACCGCGATGCAAAAGGCCTAACCAATGATATACGGACTCAATTACTTAAGATTTTTTTTACATCTCTAGGGGCAAACGATAAAATTTCTCAAGGAGACCTAGACTGCCCTGTACGCTGACTACCAAAAACCAGCTTTCACCTGTCAATCCAATGTCAAATTATGCTATCAAATATTGAGGTCATAGACAATGTGACACAGTTGACATTAGCTAGACGAATTTAACTTTAGCCCAAACATTTAGCTGCCATAAAAGGTAATTTTTTATACAATGTTACAATTCCTTTAGTTATATATCATCGGGATATGATTAAGGATACTAATTAATAATACCCTCTGCCTAATCTAATTCTAGTCTAGTATATGATGATCGATTGAATATTTAATACGTGAAAGGGTAACAAACAAATAAAAAACCGTACTAGTGCGAGTTCGACTCGCACACCGAGGCTTTCATAAGCAAACAAACTTGTATGTTGATAGTACGTCCATCTCGAGATTCAATTCTTGAAGATATTCGCTCGCCTTTTTATAACGACAATTTAACTTTGCAGTTCTAAAAATACTCTCCCATGCAGCGATGTACGACAACTCAACTTTCCAACCGCAAAATATAAGTTTTTGATCACAAAATCTTTTTTTTTTATATCATATAACAACAAATTAACTTAAAATTTTCGTTTACTTGTGCTACCAGACCTAGCTTCTTACCAAATTTCATGATTCTAGATCAATGGGAAGTACCCTAACAAAGTGATGCTATAAGGGTTCCTTTTAAGGAACGGAACCCTAAAAATCTTGCATTTACATTTTTAATATTAGTTGGAGTTGTATCTGTGTTATGTAGCTGTATTGCTGTTGGTTATGTGTGTAAAGGAATTATGTAGACCAGCTCAGTTAGTAAGAAAAGAAGCTGTAAAACTAAGTGCCCGAGAGGTACACGTCACTTCATAATTTTTTACAGAACACATAAACCATGCAACATTTCGCAAGCTATATTTTCAATCTCATGTAACAGTGGGCCAATTTTTTGTCATGTACCGATCGCGCTTCCAAAGTCCATGATATAGCAATATCATTTAAAAGAAAAAACCAAACCAATAACATATCTCAAGAGGTTGTAATGATGATTAATTAAAATTAGAAAATGTATGAAAAAACAAAAACGTAATAAGTGCCTATAAAATTTGAGGATTACCTTCGATTTCCCTGGGATCCCATAATTAGATCCTGACTTGGTGACAATGGGACCAAATTGGAAGTATACCCTAAAGAAAAAAAGAAAATCTTATGAAATCGGTTCACAATTGGCGGAGAAATCGGTGAACATACATAAAAAAAATATACAGTGGAACATAGAACCTCCTCCTTTTTTGAAGTCGGTTAAAAATATTCCGAAAAATAAGTTATATAACTACACAATTTTTTTTAAGACAACAAGTAAACGATTGTTTATATAAAAGTTACTATTGTATGTGAATATGCATTGTAGATCACCATAATATGTCACTATTGTATATGAATATTTAAACTTGAATTATTTAAACCTGGTTAATGAATCAATTTGACTGATTGTCATTTTAAACCAGAAATAGAATAATATTATACGTATTTAGTATATATCGTAAATATTGGGCAATTTGTACAATACCGTATCACGCAAAGTCTACTATGTTACAGAAAATACATTTGGGCAAATTATGAGACAAACAGAGACAGACGTCTGTCTTGTATTTCTATTTATCTGTGGGCACAATTCTTTTAAATACGTGTAGCACATAAGAAAGATGGACAGAACATGCTTCAGTAATGAATGAATTAAAATGTGTTACAGTTCTTGCAGAAAATCTGATTTCGTCACGGTTTTCAACATCGGCAGCGACCAATCAAGTCTGATACATTTTACTTGACAAAAGAAATCTCAATATATTTGATTTGATCTAATAATTTATTATCATTCGCCTATTTTGTACATTCAAAGAGAATACTGATGAACTCAAAAATTAACATCATTCATTTCCAGTAAAAACAAAAGCAAACAAACAATTGTTTTAAATAAAAGCGTAAACATTATCATTTATCAGTTTATCACGCTAGAGCCCGCCCAGTGGGGCCATGCGTAGAGCCGTGAACAAAAATTCGCTTTCGGATTTAACCGATTAAATGTAAAAACATTTATCGACAGTCACCACAAGTCAATTACTGTTGGAAAACAATTACACAAGAGTACGTTCCGTTGTGGTTGGGTAAACAAAATACTTTTTTCAATGTTTTTTATCATTACGTACTGTCAGTGTTAAAGTGATTTGTTGTGATTGAGTTCTGTTTATTTTGGGATGTATTCTGTTTGTTTATATTCAGATTCTGTTTGTGCATAATATAACTCCACACTCCACACACCTCACACACGGCCGTCTGATCCCAAACTAGGCAGAACCTGTACTATGGTAACCAAACTGCTTATAAACTATACTTATATATTTCTAAATACATACATATAATAGATAAATTACACCCAGACACAGAACAAATGATCGTGCTCATCACACAATTATTTGTCCTCAGTGGGAATCGAACCCTCGACCTCTGGCTTAGCAGTCAGGATCACTAATCACTAGACCAACAGACCAGTCATAGCCATATAATATAACGGACCTGCTCTCGGTTGGAACATATTTTTTTGGCAGGAGAGTAACGGTTGATTGTCTAATTTATAGACTACACAGATGTTCGTGTTTGCATTAGAAATATCTACTTAACATATAGATAGGTATAAGTAGGTGTGCATTTCGTGAAAGTATTTAATACCACACGGTCATCATCCTTCGCGCCTTTTCCCAACTAAATTGGGGTCGGCTTTCAGTCGAACTACGATACGGCCGAACTTTAATATTTTACGTGAAGCGACTGCCATCAGACCTCCACAACCTAAGTACTAGGCGATATCGAAGTTCTGTAGTTAGACCAGGTCGTCGGACTTTTTTTAGGGCTCCAATTACCCGTAACGAATGCCACAGATGTTTGTATGGCACCAGGGACCGACTTTTAATGTGCTCTCCGAGGCATGGAGGGGTCTCAATGTGTTAAGAATGGTCACCCATCCTAGACTGACCTGGCTAGTATTACTTAACTTTGTAATGTGCTAACCTACTCGGTTACCACTTAGCCTCGAGCCCCACCACACGGTCTAGTTGTAATTTATTAAATACCTTGAGACACTTCGCACACGCGTTCTCCTGATCCTAAACTAGGCAGAGCCTGTACTATAACCAGACTACTGATAAACATACTTATAATATATTACTAATTACATAAATAAAATAGAAAAAGTTGTAATTATTAGTAGTAATTGCGATTTTGCTAAAATTAATAAAAATATATCATAAGATATGGTGACGGTTTGTATATAGAAAAGTATATAAAATACTTCACATAACAAAAGCAGAAAATTCACATATATTTCACCATCACTTCTTTAGAGAACTAGTCAGTAATATCTATGGAAAAGAAAAACGTCCAGGGCATCTGCCTTTGGGCGGCGGTAGTCACTTATCATCGGGTGACCCATCTGCTCGAATGCCTCCTAAGCCGTGAAAAAAAAAATTATAGCTATCGTTTTCTGTCCAACGTTACCTGTACTGTATTGTTTGTTTTAACGTTACCTAAGTTTTATTTAAAAAAAATTACATAAAAACAAAACTTATAATTTTAAATGAGAGGTAAAATTTCTCACTTGCAACAGCCTTTCATTTTTTTCACAGAGGCTTCTTTGAAGGCTTTCAATGCTGAGAAATGAGCTCACCTGTGAAGGACGGTGTCTTAGAAATGCCGCGACTTAAAGGACATGGCAAATAAAAAAAAAAGAACCACTCTGTGGCCGAGATTGCTTGAAAAAGACTCTGGACAGTATGACTATCTCTGTACTCGTGAACGAATAGTTAGTAAAATAATGTTTTGTTTAATAAGAAAAACGAACAAATCAAATATAGATATGCTATTAAGTAACAATATAAAACACTAGCAGCGCCCTGCGGTTTCACCCGCGTAACTCCCGATCCCGTGGGAATATCGGGATAAAAAGTTGCGTTAATCCACGTCTCCAGCTATCTACATACCAAGTTGCATCGCAATCGGTTCAGTGGTTTTTGCGTGAAAGAATAACAAACATTCATCCATCTATCCATCTATCCATCCATCCAAACTTTCACATTTATAATATTAGTGGGATTAGCCCAAGTATACTCTCATGATTTTCCATTGGTTTAATTTTTTTTTTATAGGTAATATAACTGAGAAATTATCAAAGCGGGAAAATGTTGGGAAAATTATTACATACGGCGAATTTATGATTGCCCTTGAGTATTGTCTTTTTTATCAATATCCTTTTTATTTTATAGGTATTATCTGTTCCCGGAGGCTTCCTTCTTAGGGTATCCCGGGTCCCTTGCAATAAACCCACGTGATGGAACACCGTGTGATTTTAGTCGGTTCGATTCCGACATACTACTTTACCGTTAGCTCCGGTGAGGTGATGACCTGTGGGGGTTTCCACACGAAAAAAAAAGAATACCTATTATCTAAAAGTTAATAAAATACGAGTCCTGAATTAAAGCACATAATGAAATAATACAACTTTAGTTTAATATGCTTTTGTTGCATATATTCCAATCGCTTATGCAAAATAACTTACACAGGTACCTACTTCAGTGCAGTGTAGACACAAGCTTTAACTTAAAAGTAAATTACAATTTATGCTCTAGTTTCGGGTCGGCTACTCTAAGAACTTACAAAGTCAAAACATATCGCTGGTTTACGAGAATATCGACATATTCAAAATTCAGTCGAATTGAACTAAGTATGCCAACTGATCATAAATCTTTGATATTTTATGGTGAACAAAGATGCAACGCCGATTTTGTGCTGACGTTCGTTAGAAAGCGACAAGTTCATTATATATTTAGAACAAAATACTCTAGCGGAAATCACAAAACATTGCCATTCTCTAAAATCAATAATTTTTAGCTATTCTCGCAAACGAGCGATATATTGTGACTAGAAGAGTATAATATTTACTATGAAGTTATGCCTGCTAAAAATGTAAGAGCAATGAATGGTTAAGCATATTTATAATTATTTCTAATTCTAGTAAAGTAGGAGACTTTGTATGTGAGAATTTTAGACATATTTATTAAGTACGCGTGGTGGTCGAATTTCGACCATGGTTTATTTCATTGGCCAATATTACTTGACCTGTCATTGTATAGACTTTTGTACCATGACAGGTCAAAATATATACCGGAAACTTATAGCTGTATGTACCCGTTTTTGCATTTTTTTTAACTTTGTAGCAAATATTGTTCAAAAATTTTAGCATTCGTCACTTCTTCTCTGTATAAACTATAAGTGTGCGAAATTTCATACTCCTCCGTCCGCCCAATTTTCGTAAAAAGGGATCCAAAGTTTTCCAGGGCACCAAAGTTTTTTATTATAATTACGCAGTTCATTTTCTAAGATTTTCATACAAGCTCTCAGAAGTTTGAAGTCTTGAAGTTGTTTCCCTTCTGTTTATTTGTCTGGTATTATTTTTTTATACAGTTCATACTAGAGTTAAAAGCGACTCAGCTATCTTATCACTGGCCAGATCCCAGAACGTCATCCATATCGAAGAGGTCGCTATGCTACAATCGGAGGAATTGGATGAAGTTCGTCTTGGAATTGGAAACTTGGTAATTTTCAAACACTTGCATATCGTTCAATTTCATATAATATATAATTCAATATTAAAATTTTACATAATTTTTTAAATAAATTTAAGTGCATTTCATTTAGTGTTTTAAATTAAAAATTACTAAATTATTTAAATTTTATATAGGTACTTATTTGAATAATTTTAAGTGCATTTTATTATTGTTTAACAATTACCAAATTTTATATTTATTTAAATTTGATATACTTCTTTAAATTCATTAAAGTCTTTGAGAATTACCAAATTTAAAATTTATATAAATTTAAATATATGAAAATAAATTTAAGTGCGTTTCATTCAAAGCATTTAAAAAATACCAAGTTTTCGAGCATTAAATGTTTTAATTTTAATTCTTAACAAACTTCAAACAATTCCTCCGATTGAAGCATAGTGTCATTTGACATAAGTTATGTCATGAACATGCAGTTTTTACATTTAATAGAAAAATGCTAATTTGACTTAAAACGTATTCTTATAAATTATACTTTGAATGACTTGTTTGCTTCTTCGTATTATAGATAACGACATTTCTTTGCAAAATAATATAACTCAAATTATTAAGTATCTAAAATAACATCTCTCCTCAAAATATTACATTGACGCAGGGGGGGAGTCACCCATTATGCTTAAAAGGTTACATCATCACCATTATGTATTTCACAGTGAAGTTTGAACAACTTTTGTGGTATTTCGTTAATAGCCCATCCCGGGAGAGACCATTGAAGCGATCAAACTCTGTCATGTTTTCAAAATACTTCACTTAACTTTTGAATTTTGCAACGTTAAAGTAAACGCTTGTGATCGTACATATAAAAATGATTTGATTTCTTTTCACCGTGTTTTGAGCCGGATTAAAAAAAGGAAGAAATTTACAATTGGACTGTTTTTTTTGTGCATTTTAAGCGATGTAGAATTTTCCTGAATTTTTATTAACAGTTTAAACCTCTCAGAGTAATTTGAGATATATTAACTAGAGAATAAATTTCAACCCTAGGGGTGGAAAAATAGCTAATGATAGCTTCAAATGGTATGACTTGAAGAGATGTTGTTGACGAGATGAGTTTTTTTAATTTTGTTTATTTTTTTAACTCAATGATTGAGTTAAAAAAAGAAATGAAATTAAAATCGGCCTACATAGAGCACACTGAAAGTTCTGCGCTCCTGGCCGCTCATCATTGTTTGAATTTCGAATGTTAAATTTTTTTAAACATAAGAACATGGATATATTGTTACATGTTTTCTGTATGGGTGTTCGAAGGTGACAGCAAACCAACAAAATTGAGGCAGGCGAGATATGAAGGCAAAAAAATTATTGCGTTTTTTTTTTTCCCAGATGGGTCCTGTCTGCACGATCCCAATGGAAGAACAAATGACAGTTAACGCTGAGTGGTACACCACTATTTGTTTGCCCAGTGTCTTTGAAAAAGTTAGGGAAAAACAATCAAGAAGAACTTTCCTATTGCAGCATGACAATGCATCGGCGCACACCGCGAATACGTCATTTTTGGTTTCTGAAAAGGTAGAACTAGTGACCCATTCCGCACATAGTCCAGGCCTGGCACCATGTGAGTTCTTTTTTGCCCAAATATTCAAGATTTGATAAGAGGTATGATATTTACGGTCCGGAAGAAGCCGTGATAGCTTTCAACCAGCACGTAAAAACATGACCTTAAACCAATGGTCCTCATGCTTTCAGAAATGGTTTGACCGAATGAATAAGTATTTAAAATGTAATGGATAATACTTCGAAAAGCAGTAAATGAGTTACGCAAAACTTTCGATGTATCCTACGTATACACACATAAAAATCCAAAAATATGACCACAAGAACATTATCGATGTCTGTACGAGTCCCAAAATCAAATGCTCGTGTTGAGTTCCTTGCGCTATTAATTGGCATGAGACTCGCTATTCTTCTGACAATGAATTTGTTCTTAACTTAGAACAGTCAAACTGTTTAAAGTACTTATTGTTTAGACCGGGTAGTTGAGTATTTTGATTTTATTTAAGAGCTTCTAAATTCTGAAAGCGACTAGAATTGTTTAATATGGTAAGTATACTATGAGCCGACAAGAGCGTAAGGCTCAAAGCGTCAGACTAAAAATTAATTGGTTGCGGTTGCGATCCCTAACCAGTCCACTGCTCAAGTGAAGTCCATTATTTTTTTTATTTATCATTTAATTTTGGACAGCAAATATCTATTGTGTTAGTACATTACAAAAAAAACTTATTACTAGTGTTAGTATGTACATGGGAAATTATTAAACAGTTTGTTGAAAAGGAATTGTCCTTCGCATCAGAAATTTCAACATAGGAGAGTTGATGATCTCTGCCACTGTTCTTAGCTGAATGCTGTTGTCACTAGCGCGCACTCTGAGTATCAACGATCCCGTTTTCTTGTGAATAACAGTGAAAGCCGTCAGTTCAATTCTATGTAAAGATTTCAGCAGCACCTCCGAAGGGCGGGAGTCTATGCTTTATGATAATGTATACGGGAATCAACGCGATTACGTAATAGGTAAAAACGAAACACACCTTTGAAACGGCCTGTGACCACGGTCAGTGCAATCTGGTCCATTTGAACCAGATTGCACTGACCTGACTTGGTTAGGCAATTCAAAGGTGTGTTTCGTTTTTTGTGTTGTTGTGAAGAACATAGAAATATTTATTTAAACTTTTAAGCACTGGCAACCACTTAATATGAAACGAGCGTATAGTATTTATTTGCGACGTAAATCACTTCAGAAAACATAAGTTTTCATCAGTGTTCTTAAAGGAATACGCGAGATGCGACCTTTCTAAAACACATACTTATATGGATTTTTTGTGTTCTAAAAATTGATTTATAAAAACCTAAATCAATGGTTCTAAAAAGTTAAAATTCATGACCCATTCTGCTCATGAAACTAATTGCCTTCGGTCTATTGCAGTAAATATGAGATTTAATTAGTGGTTTTATAATCAATTCTTTCCACCGATACCAACCAATGTTCTCACAGATATGCGGATTATTAGCAGTAAAACTACCTACACTATTCTAGTAAGTCACGCTGCCTAAACGTCTCGGTTTTCTGCACGACGGAGGTACTTTCATAGTCCGAGAATCATATTCCAGTAAAAATAAGCCGTGCCCTGCTACAGATTATTTGACATAAAGACTTCAAGTTTATGTTGAATGTCGAAGAGCTTAAATAAAGAGTTATTCATGGTTTTACAGTTTCAAACAAATAAGAAATATGAAGTTAAAAACGTTTGTTTACAAACAAGAGTAGGTAATATTTAATTTAACTCAGTTTTAGAAATTTAGAGGAAAACGTACCGAAACCTTTTACATATTTTAAGCTAAGCTCAATGTTTTTGTTTTAAACAAACAGGGCGTTATTGTTACAGAAGGAGGAAATATACACACTACTACTACTAGGTTCTCACTACTTTAAAATCAATTACAAAGCATTTTCGTAACCAAATCGGCAACATAATATGAATGCACCCTTAAAGATCAACTGACTACAAACGATATCTAATATTCATAATATAAATACATTAGGTATATATTTTGCCCCATTTATAACAATAAAATTATCATGTTTGAAAGGCTGTACAGGAGAGGGACACTAAATTGGCGCACAGACATCGGTACTAAATTTGCTAGTCAGTATTGATTGGCCTTGTAATTAGTAATACATGGCTTGGAGACGGGCGGAAATGCCGCTCCCGTCGCAGAATAACTTGTATATTATTCATTTCTATTATTTCAGTGTGCTTCCTTGCTAATTGCTCATATTTTAAGAGAAATTTTAATGTCAATATCAAGACTACTTCCTATGTTAAAACAGTTCTCAAAAAGACTTTATGTTGGATGGTTGGTTTTTGAAATTATCTTAGTAAAACTAAAAATACACGCTTTAAAGGTGAACTGAATTACAAAAAATCTTGGCTTCCTTATCAGACCATCGTTACCAAACCCAATCTGTTGGACTCGTAAAAAAGAATCATATGAGCTCAATCTCGGGGGGTTTACCAACTGCCAATGAAGAGTTACAACAAGACAACAGAGTTTTCTGCTCCAAGATACCAAATTATAGTATTATCATCCAATCTACATAAATTCATACATACAAAATTTCATTTTGATACAACAATAATAGAAGTAGATTAAAATTGACTTCCAAGCAGTGATGGGTAAAAAGTAATTGGATTAATAGTTTCAAATTACAGTTACATTGTAATTGGTTATTTAAATACTTTGAATTTGAAATCGAAATACATTGTAATACATTTCATTGCAAATCCAAAGTAATTCTAATTACAATGTAATTGAATACTGTGTAATCACAATGATATATATTACATTTTAATAAAATTATTTTGTAATTCAATTATTAATTAGATTAAATAAGTAACTAGCTACCCCCACCATTGCTTCCAAGATTTGTTTACCTACATTATTATGTAGTTACAAGTGAAGCTGATACATGCGTATTAAAAACTCATTGAATTATTATTGTACGCGCAGACTTTCTTGACCTGTGTTAATTCGCAAAGTACATTCCTAATACGTATTAAGAAGGTAATATAGTAAACTACATGCATTAAATTTTTATTTGTGTTAAGCCATGTTATGTTTGCGCAATTTAATTAACTTTAAAGATGATTGCAGGTGTTCCTTTTATGCATCGCAGCTGCTTTAAAGTTTTGACGTTGATGCTGGACTTGTACTTACACCATTGGAGTCCTATTTGTATTACATACATTTTGTTATAAGAGTTAATCATTCGTAAAGGGTGTACATTCGATAAAATAGTTAGTTTTATCGTAGTGCTCGGGAGATCTTGATCCGTCTGGTTTTGAAAAGCGCGCAATACTTAGCTAAGCAAGGTTATGCTGAGGTGGCAGACGGAATTTTATTAGGGCGATAAACTACCGAATTTTCCACAACGGGCCTCACCACCAGAGGTCTCAGGTCTTGTTACAATATTGCAAGCGAATCAATCCCCAATACCGAAAGCCTATGCCCTCAATACCGAATGGCGCACTAAGGGTACACTGCCTAGAAGATCTTTTTCTTAAAACAGATTGCTCTGTATTTTCCTGTCTCTGACAACCATTAGAAGATAGTATTCAGATGTTCCTTTAGCTAGGTTAATTCATTACGATTAAGACGAACAATTTGCTGGTTTGCGAGAATAGCGACGGAACTAAAAATTATTGATTTTAGAGAATGGCAATGAATTTGTGATTTCCACTAAAGTGTTTTGTCTCAAATATATAATGTCGCTTTCCAACAAACGTTAGCACGAAATCTTCTTTGCATCTCTGTTTATGATAAAATATCAAAGATCTATAATCGTTTGGCATACTTAGTTCACTTCGACTGAATTTTGAATTACGTCGATATTCTCGCAAACCAGAGAATTATACAGTCATATTTTCGTCATACTTTTAAAAGTTAAATATAAATAACGCCCTTAATATAATAAGGGTTACTTCCGCATCCTCAAAACTCACTTCCTTTATTTACAAAATTTCAAAAAGGCCCTCAATATCATTTGACTGATGACTCAATGACAGTACTTAGATGTACGACGAGCGGTTACCCCTAAGGTCTTTTACGTAGTGAAGTACCGCCTTTAGAGAGGCTTTTGGTAAGCCAGAACTACGGCGGAAATTTATCCTGACGTACTTAATATTATAAATACAATAACAAGTTTCTTTGTTAGTTACGTATTCACGTCTTAACTCACTCAACCGTTCATCACCAAATTTTGCATACACGTTGCTAGGGATTCAAAAAATGACGTAGGATACCTACAGAATAAAGTACTGTCCCGAGCGAACAAGTTTTACGCAAGCGAATCCGCGTGTGCAAGCTAGTTTGTATGTAAAAGTTAAATAAAGTGTTATAGATATTTTTTTATTTTCATTAACTCGTCTCTATTTACTGGCACTCACATCTTACTCTTAAGTACAATTCACACCGAACGGGTCGCGCCGGAGCGCGTTGAATCGCACCTCGGTAGCCGAGCACAAGTGGGCGGAGCCAACCGCCCGCGGCAAGAAAAAGTGAGATGCAAAAAATTAATTTTAAGTGATAAATATAAACTTCAATTTCCATCACCGTACTAAAAACGGACTCCGGCGCGTCCCGTTCGGTGTGAATCGTACTTAATTCGCTACTACTTTAAGAATATAAAAGTGGCTGATAAAATTGAGATCAAGCTATTTCATAATATATAGGCTCTATGCATTTAAGTTGTGTTGGGGTTACCTACGTCTAGAATAAAAAAAAAAACCAGATGATGTGTTCATATCGGCATTGCTTGGTGTGGCGCGTGGTGTTGTTAACGTAATGCCTTTATTCTCTTCATAATATGGTAATATTGCCTAGCTGTATATACTGGCTATCAATACATCACTACATCTAGGCAATATTATAATTTGTAATATACAATACATTTATAGGCAATAGATATGTTAATAAACAAAATAAAGAAATTTTATGACATTTTTAAATGAATTATTTTTAAACACCGCAATTTTCATGGCCTGTGTATAAGTGTTGGATGAATGCGCAATTTGCTCGGGTTATTAAATAAAGAACTTTTTTGTTTGCAACTGAAATTCGTTTTTGTGAACGTGACGAAAGCCGAGTTATGTACAATTTGATTAAATATCATCACATTTTGTTTTAAATCAGAATAAAATTACTTTTTAAAGGGTTTTTGTTTAACTATACTCATAGAAGATGTATTTTTATCTTTAACCAGCTGCTACCTGCTTATGCTAGCCTGCGATGATTGGAACTGTTGGAATTTTTTTATCGGGAACCATACATTTTTCAGCAATAAAAAGTGGCCTATGTACTATTCCAGACTAAAATCTATATGTGTGTCAAATTTCATCCTGATTCGTTCAGCCGTTTTGGCGTGATTAAGTAACAAACACCCATCTATCCAAACTTTTGCATTTATAACAGTACTAGCAGCACCCTACGTTTCACCGGCCCAAGTCCCGATCCCGTGGGAATATCGGGATGAAAAGAAACCTGTGCGTTAATCCAGCTCTCAAGCTATCTACATACCAAGTTTCATCGCAATCGGTTCAGTGGTTTTTGCGTGAAAGAGTAACAGACATCCATCCATCCATCAGAACTTTCACATTTGTAATATTAACGGGATAGTAAAATTTACAGAAATTCAAAACAACTAAAATTTTACGTTTTAAACATGATTGCTTAAGGGCTATAGCAACCGGATCTCGTAGCTTTTTAACATCTTCCATATCTAGGGCGTTTCTTTGAGGTTTATCTTTGGTTATTGTCGTTCTTGGAGTAAAAGTTTTCATGGGTTTAACAATTCAACCTGGCATATAAGACACACAGTAGTATTAGAGTGGACGGAATTAGTATTAGTCAAATGGGGCAGTGCTTTATTTTTGAGAAGATCATTGTGTGCACTACTATATTACTGTCTAGATGATAAACAAGACGTTCATAAAACTCTAGGATTCGGTTAAATTGCCTACTTCCTAGTGTTTTTTCGAAATATCCTAAGTCATAGTTTCTTCTCATAATATATATTACAAATTGATGCTAATATTATCATGGGCAAAATTCAAATTTGGCTTCAGAACTTTGTTTAAACTTATTTCATTGCAAGCCAAAAATGTTGTGTTATCCACAACAATTTTGCGTTCACACAATCTCTAACAGAGATTTTTTCCTTTCAAATTCCATTTTAAATGACACAGTATAAAAAATTCAAAGCATCAGTATTGTCCTTTACGCAAAATATTTATTTTTTTCACTGTGTGCTTGCAGACTGTGACTTGCAATTTTGCGTGGCGCTGTATATGAGGTTTTAAACGTTTAATAAACGAAACCAGTGTGGATGTGTTTGGTGCCATTTCCATTTTAGTGCCAAATTTAAGGCGAATGTAGACACCAAACGCCATGTGTTAGATTTTATAACCACAGGCATATGGTTTTAAAATGTTGGGTAAAGTAGGTCGTACGAATTTTGCTGTTCAGGGATTACATTTGTCGTAGCGTGCTTTATAGTAGGTAGGTGTTTAAGAGCCTTTACAGTAACTTGAATAGACAACGATATAGAATAGATAGAGATATAAGTTACCATTCTCATGATCACGTAGTACGGAAAGTTTACAAAAACGTGTGTGTGCAATTCACACACAGTAGAAGTGAAACTTCAGAAAAACAGATCAAAATATACAAGGAATGGCCTTAATAATAAACAGTAAGCAAACTTGAAGTCCAGTTACAACTGTACACAACTTTCAAAACAAACAATACTTCGTTTTTAATATAGGTTAAGGTTGGATTTAAATGTAAATTTGTAAAGAATCAATTATGTATAAGTGAAATATGGAGAAAAAATGCACAAATATTACATCACGTTGACATTGACATATAGTAAAGAAAGAAAGATCGTAGGAACTTTATCGTGATGCTTCCGTTTCATCGAATTTCAAATCACAACGATTCTAAAGAAGTTTCACTTCAAGAAGCATAGGCCTTGATTCGTGTAAAATTATATACGGATACCCTTTCAGTACGTACAGTAGTACAGAAAAAGAAAAGAAAGAAAGTAGGTAAACTAAAATTGCCTTGTTCTTCCACATGTATGATATTTTCAATTATGTTGTGTGATAGTGAGGTAATTGGTTCGATTCTCGGTTCGGTTTTTCTAATAGGAACAAAAGTCTCGGGACAATAATAGACTCGCCCCCCATTCATCATCAGCGTATCGCTGTCCGCTGCTGGACGAAGGTCTTCCCCAAGGAGCGTCCTATGTGACGATTATAGCTGGCAAAACGTGTGTGTGTAATATTATACACCTCTACCTACTCCGTCGTGGATAAACAAGCGTGAGTACATGAGAATAATAAAATGGAAAATTAAGTCTAGAATGAGTACATGCATATTATATTTTTCTATAATAGGTTGTTATTTAGTAATATATAAGTATGTTTATCAGCAGTCTGGTTACCATAGTACAGGCTCTGCCTAGTTTGGGATCAAACGGCCATGTGAGGTTATCATTATAATCCAAATCACTTAACTACGAGTATTTAAGAAACGTTAGGTATCATTATTACCTTTATATGTCAGACTAGCAGCACCCCGCGGTTTCACCCGCGTAAGTCCCGATCCCGTGGGAATATCGGGATAAAAAGTAGCCTATGCGTTAATTCAGGTCTCCAGCTATCTACATACCAAATTTCTTCGCAATCGGTTCAGTAGTTTTGGCGTGAAAGAGTAACAAACATCCATCCATCCAAACTTTCACATTTATAATATTAGTGGGATTATGGTATCTGGTATTTTATGCTACTAAGACTCCTAAGTGCGGAGTTAAATAAGCAAATACAGCCAATAGTCCTTTCAACGAAAACTAACACAAATTACATATTCATCTTCGGAACTAAATCAACTTCATTAACTTTTAAAGTTACTTTTTAATCAGTGCAGTATTTTACTTACTGCAGCAATTTCGTTTACGGAGTTCTTTTTTATGAGGCAGCAAATTAAGTGCCTTGGGGATATTCTTCGAAGAATCCTTAGTGACACCTTTGTTAGATTAAATTCTGAAGCCTTTCCATAGGAGACCTCATTACGGTTATATAATGGTATGTTACCTCTAACCCCATATACATTAAGCTTAGTTATTATAAATTTTACGATCCATATAGTCAAAAGTGGGTGTAATGTCCATGTAAAGAGATAATACTAGCCGTCTGTAGTCTGGCTTCGCACGGCCAGCAGAGACATCTTCAACAATCATCATCATATTTTAACCAATTTACACATTACATTAACAAATTATATACGTAAACCTTCCTCATGAATCGTTCTATCTAATGGTGAAAACCGCATGAAAATCCGATGAGTAGTTTTTGAGTTTATCGCGAACAGACAGACAGACGCGGCGGGGGACTTTGTTTTATAAAATGTAGTGAAACATAAAAGGCTATGTCTATCCATCAAGATTTCACTTACGTTTACCTTCAATGTTACGATTCAATCAATTTCAACAGATTACATAATGTATAGTGTTCTGCTGCTCAACACCTTAGAGCCGTAGAGAGTAATCTGAAATAGCCTATAATCTATCGTAGGAGAGCCATGCTTCGGCATGTATGGGCCGACTCGACCGGATACCACGGCCTCACATAAAACCGGCAGTGAAGCAATGTTTCATGGCTTTTCGCCGAGTGAGTGAGGTTACCGGAGGCCCTAACCCTTCCCTCTCCCCCTCTTCTCCTCTCTCCCCCTCTTCCCCCTTCCGACCTTAAAGGCCGGCAACGCACTTGTGACTCTTGAGTTGCAGGTGCCCATGGGCGGCGGTAGTCACTTACCATCAGGTGACCCGTCTGCTCGTTTACCCCCTGTAATATAAAACACTTGACATTGGCGGAATTCCTGCGCTGATTCTTGCGCGGGATAGAGTCCATAATAAAATAATATAACATAAAAAAAAAAAGGTTATAGGCTGGTATAAGGCAGGGGTGGTGACGGGCTATAT
Source organism: Euplagia quadripunctaria (assembly GCA_963859945.1). Taxonomy (NCBI): domain Eukaryota; kingdom Metazoa; phylum Arthropoda; class Insecta; order Lepidoptera; family Erebidae; genus Euplagia; species Euplagia quadripunctaria. The sequence continues at coordinate 18,237,884 of OY982577.1, read as the reverse complement.
AACGGCAAAAGAAATTTTAAAATCGGTTGAGTCCGATTCGAAAGTTGTTGACATACACAAAGATAAGTCATTTCAAATGTTTTATGTAAAATAATGTCAGATGTCTAGGTTTTTCATTATATTATATATTAATAATCTCCACAGTTCGTTTCCGAACAAGGCTCCTGTTTAAAATTCTAGTAAATTACATGGGAACAATTAGACGTGGAGTGGTTAACTTATTCCCACGGCACCCATGTCGTGTCTGAACTGCAACCGGTCGAGATTTCCCCAGGGTTTGTCTGGCTGGCCAATAACCTGATAAAAATATGTTATAGTGAACTTAGTTTTCTGTCTATTCATCTGATAAAAATAAATATTTCTCGAAAATTTATTTTGATATGAATTAGGTTGTTATGGTGGCCTATAATATAACTAAGTTACCAAATAAGACAACGGGAGACTTGTATTATAACTGTTATACTATTCGTAAATACAATTTTTTTTTTAAAGACAACTCCCGCATTAGGAATTACTCCTGTGTCGCAGGGGACTTTACAAACATACAAACAACGGACACAAAGAACACCAAGACTCGGGTGGGAATCGGGAAACCACTAGGCCAACAGGCCAGTCAAAAAATATATGTAATATGCAATCACAATCAATGGAATTGTCGATGCATAAATGTTTTATTTATATGGCGATTGAATAATACAATGCACTAGGACTTGTGGTTTAACTTAAACCGAATTAAAAAACATGCTGCGAAGCCTTTAGTTAGATCAAATTTTGCAATCATTTCGACGTCTCGACCTTTTGACTTTGACATAAACACTACGTTATAATAGGGTAGTAGCCAGGATGCCCTTGGGGACCAATGCACAGTGGCTTACGCAAAATATAAGGAGAACGACAAAAAAAATGTTTGTAATAGGTAAGCGAATGACACCACTGATATTGCAAGCATCTAAATTTGCGTTTTACTTCAGGCAAACTGTAGACTTAATACCCACCTTAGCAACGTAAAACAGACATTTGACTTTGCATTTTTTGTAACCTTCGATATAATCTTCACTACATATTATAAAACAAAGTCTACCGCCGCGTCATTCTATCTGTCTGTTCACGATAAACTAACAAAACTACTGAACGGATTTTCATGCGGTTTTCACCAATAGATAGGGTGATTCATTAGGAAGGTTTAGGTGTATAATTTGCTAAAAGCGTGTTAAGCGTCTGAAATGTGACGATGATTGTTTCAGAAGTTCAGTAAGCGGCGGTAGCGTAATGGCTAAGGCGTCGGACTTGCGAGCATGTGGTTGCGGGTTCGAACCCCACCCAGTACTCTACCGTCGTGAACCCACTCCTAATACAAGCATTTAGCGTAGCTGGAGGGGTTAACAAGAATACTAGTAATGTGTGACCCACGTTGCTAGTATACGTTACAAAAAAAAAAAGATGTCGGGATAAATCAATATAATGTTATGCTCTGCTACCCGTGCGAAGCCAGGGCGGGTTGCTTGTTTAAAATAAAAGAGGTGTGCCCATTTGTTAGCCTCGCTTTATAATGCGCGATCTTCACAAAAAGGCCGTGTATATTTTTAAAAACACTATCATTATAAAGTTCTTAGTAAACAGTAGTACAAAACTCGTCGATTTATTTTGCAAGACTCGTTTCAATTTCAAAAAAGTACACGACGCTATAATAATTTTGTGTAACGTCAGCAAAAAAAACTTTTATGTAAAAAAATATTAGATGAGATGTCCGAAGAACATCGTTGTGGAAGTCTTTGGCTTATGATCAGAAGTGAAAATCCTGTGGTTGAGATGATGTTGAAATATTCACCACAAATTTATCAATGATTCATCAATCAGTCAGTCAGTTGAGGCCAAGAAGAAGGAAGAAATACCAGAAACTAAACATTAAAACGAAGAAGTGTATGTAGTGTGTAAGTATTAGTGTATCGGTATCGTATAGGAACACGAAAGCGATACGCTACTACTAAGGTATGATAACATACATTGTTTGAATTTGATTGTAAAGTTACCTACGGTAAAACCAATCTTTATCTAACATTAAACAGCTTGGATTTTGTTCCGAATATCAAAGGGGAAACCTTGCTAAAAACTAAATACGTGAACACCAATATTCACGCTTTCGCGTACGCATAAACCTACCTTGTACATATTATCTAGTTAGCACTGAAACTGATAATTGGTAATCCATCACTGTGCGATTCTCCAGAATGTTTGTGCCTCGCACAACCAATCTCTGGAATAAATTAATTGTCGCCTGCGGTATTTCCGGATCCATACGACTTTTAAGAAAAGAGCGTACTGCCATCTCAAAGGCCGGCAACGTACTTGTGACTCTTGAATTGCAGGTGTCCATGGGCAACGTCACTTACCATCAGGTGACGTCTGCTCGTTTGCCTCCTAAAATTCATATAAAAAAAATAATTGTAAACTTATAAATATTATTATGACAACATGAAACTTGGTTAGATTCTCACAATATACAAAACTAGTGGCTTAAACATAATATGACCAGTGAGTACTGGTCATGTTATGTTTAAGTCCACTAGTCGCCTTAATAATAATTATTTGAATGTTGAAGAATTAAAGCCCTTCATTATCGTGCAAATTTAAATAATCACAGGATAAGATGTTTGAATATTTCAATGAATGATATTGCTAACGCTTTCTATAGCTAAAATCCCACCCAGCACATAGTGGAATGTAAAAAGCGGTTCGCCTCCAGTCGATCCGCGCGAATTATCTCAAATGAAGACATTATCCGGTCGGGGCGTGCGTCTGCGCCGTACGTGAGCCGCCATGTTGAATGAAGGTTAAAGTTGAAGGTCCACAAATAGGTTGCTATACGTGAAGTTTTTAATGACTTGTTTAATGAAGGGCTTAGTGATAATAGGGTAACGGGAAATTATTGAACGAAAGAGGAGTATGTAAGTCTAAAATGAGCCAGTGGTGCCAAAACGCGCACTGTTAAGTGTATAAATTAGTCACTGGGTTTAGGTTACCAGTTTGCAATGTATAAGAACAGATTTCAAATCTGATATTAGACTGATGGAGTCAGTGAAGGTTAGTGAAGGACTTTTGCAAACATTTAAGGAATTTATTTCTACGTTATACTCCCAGCAATAGTCTCACTCATGTTGGAAGCCCGTATGGAATAGGCAGTTCGATTCCAAATATCACTTCACCTTTAGCCCCGGTGAGGTGATGACAAAGAGAGCTCCATCACGACAAAGGAAGGACAATTAAAATTTATCAGAAATAGTATATCTGGACTTCTTAACATGTAGAAAAGGGACTATCCTAAAAAGTTTCAGTGTGACCCATGTATATATATATATATATATATAATAATATATAAAGCTGAAGTCTATACTGATAACTTTATAAAGCTGAAGAGTTTGTTTGTTTGGTTGAACGCGCTAATCTCAAGAATTACTGCTTCAAATTGAAAAAATCTTTTAGTGTTGAATAGCCCATTTATCGCGGAAAGCATACATACATAACATCACGATACGACCAATGGGAGCGGAGCATGAATGAAAAATGTTGGAAAAAATTACAAATGCAGACGAAGTTGCGCGGGTCATTTAGTTATAATATACAGGGTATAAGAAACACGTACTGAATATTGAAATAGTGTATTCAGACCATTATTCTGAGTCGAAAAGCATTGGAATTTTCTGCTGGACAGGTCTCCCCAGTTTAGGAGGTAGGGTTAAAATACATGTGTACAAATTTCTAGATTTATTTTCTTTCTAGTTTTAGATAAATCATACAACCTTTATAACTTTATCTTTAATGAAACCATGGTATTACCTATAAGTATTTCTATCAGTAACTTTTGCTTCAATAAAAACGTTAGGTATTATTTTTACAATTTTTTTTATCGGATACCATTTGGCAAAAAGCGATATATAATTTATTGGCTATATTTTTTAACACATTGTCCATCAGCTCACTCTAAAGCACAACCAAAACAAGATCTCAAGTTTTTACAATAAAATTATAGTTTTATAATAGCAATTAAGGCGGATGCTTATAAGCAATCAACGTGTCTTATACGTGAGAATGGAGGCAACAACATAATGATTAGGTACGAAGCTGGTCATCATTGATTGGCTGTGATTAAGTTTATTTTTGGTAGCGTATTTATTACATGCGAGTCTTGTTTTAAAATTAGTCCTTTATTTTAACTGGCCTAGCTGTTGGTAAGTGATCCTGACTGCTGAGCCAGAGGTCGTGGGTTCGATTCCCACCCAGGACAAATATTTACACCCACCCAGGACACAGAGCAAATAATCGTGCTCATCACGAGCACGATTATTTGCTCTGTGTCTGGGTGTAATTTATCTATAATAATAATGTATTTAGAAATATATATATTTATCAGTAGTCTGGTACAGGCTCTGGCTAGTTTTGGGATCAGACAGCCGAGTGTAAGATGTATTCAGTTATTATCTTTATTATTGTTTTGGAACTACCTACATCAGTGTTTGATCTTGCAAAAGGCAAGGTGGTTTTGTGTAATCAAAACTGTTATGAGAAAATATAATTCGATAATTACTAGCAATTGAATGGTCGGCAACTACTTACGAGCTTAGTTGCGGCGAAGCCCAAAAGGAGGTTAATAAGTTTGATTTGTATGTATGTAAGCCCGTCTCTATATTCCGTTGTAACTGTTATACGAGTGAACCGATATCGATAAATGATTTGTCGTTAGATTTATCTTTATTGTGCGAGTGTCACTAGATATTATTTCCTTTTTTCCCAATCCTATACAGTGGGGTATCAACTTAGAGGGTTCTGAACTAACAAATCATTACAAAAATACACAAAATTTATTAATATATCAACTACAGTTAGTATTTTTTAAATTTTCAATTAATACTTGTTTGAGATTTGGCTTTTGTCTATCTAAATGATTATCTTTCTGTATCTTTCTTCTCTTCTACATGTCATGTGTTATATCTTTTCTTGACGACACATGTTTTGTGTCTTGACGGCTTGCTTGGTAATTTTTTTTGCCATGGCTGGTTTTTTTACTAGGAGCTGGACTACCCAAAGAAGGAAGTTGGCTGTGGTGTTTTCACAGACTAAATTATCCGTGGGACTGGGACTCATTAAATATGTTATCTTAGCTAAAAGGTAACCAATACACAATGTAAGTTTTCGTTTATTTAGTAGAAACTTTGTACTAAAAGAAAAGAACAATTTGTCAAACAGCACACGCACAATATCACAATGGATGTGTGGTTTGAGGGACCGGTTTAGGCAATTGAGAGACTTGCGATCGAGTGGTTGCGGGTTCGAACCCCACCCAGTGCACTACTGACGTGAACCCACTCCTAACACAAGCATTTGGAGGGGTTAACAAGAATACTAATAATGTGTAACCCACGTTAGTAGTAGTCTTTAAAAAAAAATCGCCATCTTGAAATTCTGAATATATTTTGTTTCCATTTCATTTTCACAAAATATTTTAAGGCCTGAATTAGAACGATAACTGGAAAAAAGTACGATTTTATTGATTTATTTCAATAATTTTAACTAAAACTAATATTTTTTTACGTGGACTGAGGGATCAAAGTTTAGTAATTGTTTGCTTCTAATTCGTAACGCTTTGTGACATGTTATTTAGTAAATAGCCCTTGCAAATTCTTTACAAAATGTTTATAATCACGTTACCTTCATTATAAGTTACTTACCGGGTTCGAGATAACAGAGTGTGAGAACCACAATAATAGGGCTGTACTTTTTGATATATTTGTTTACAAATTCCAGGATTCGTTCTACAATTGTTTTAAGTCTACCGCTAAACCCTTATTAAATTATTTTCTAAATCCCCAGTGTGGTCCCTCAGTGCATATACACATTTAGCAATTCTATTCTGATACCACATTACTAACTTTTAACGATCACAGACTGACCACGGCCAGTGCAAGCTGGTTGAAACTTCAGGTAAATCAAAGGTATGTTATACCATTACGTGAGCGCGTTAATTCAAGTATACATCATTATGATATCGCATTAGCCACTTTGACGTGACCGATGGTAAATGTAGGTCAGTCGATGGTCATATCCGGGGGATTTTCTTTGTTTGTAGCTGTAAAAACGGTTAAAAACTTCTAAAATAAGTTTTCTATGACTGACTTTTCGCTATATTTGAATGAAATTGTAAATTTTGTAAGTATTTTACGAATAACACAGATTCACAGGTACGTAGAAACCTAGTAAGTCATAGCTTGTTCGTTAGTATATTTGGACAAACGGAAGCTAAACATTAAAAATGCCATGAGCTACGCTAGTGTTGTGCTATTCAAACTATCCCGGAACCGGGTAATAGTATGCGAGGCGCAAATACTTGTTCATTTATTAGAAGTTGAGAACGGATAACTACGTGACTGCGTTTTAATTAAATATAAATTAACTCTGTTGTACTCACCAACTCAGATACTTAAACAGATACTGTATTTTTTATAGTAAAACAAAGCAACGCCCTCAATTTAATTATATTATTTTTAAACAGGCTTATACGTAAGCTGAATTGTTTGAATGACCTAGTTTCTGTAAAAAAGAAGAACCTAGCACTAGATGCATGCTGTGCAACATTTTTTTTTTTAGTTACCTTATAGGGGGCAAACGAGCAGACGGGTCACCTGATGGTAAGTAACTACCTTCGCCTATGGACAGCTGCAACTCAAGAGTCACAAGTGCGTTGCCGGCCTTTGAGATAGGAGTACGCTCTTTTCTTGAAGGTTTGAAGGTCGTATCGGTCCGGAAATACCGCAAGCGACAATGTGTACCAGGCGATAATGAAAGGTTGATTGATTTATTGATGAATGTATATTGGTTACACAATAGAAAAGTAAAATACACTAATCGTACTTTATTTATAGCTTCGTACGCGTCGAAATATTTACATCGCCCATATTATGTACTTTCAGGCGGGTGACACTTTCGCGCGACGTCATAAAATCCTTCATTGTGAAAAAGGAATTTTTAAAGCACTTGTTGACTACTATTAAAATTCTATTTATCCCGGGATCTAGTACTGCACTATGTTCCAACATTATGAACTGAGAGTCATATAAAATGTTATAATAAACTGTCCCGTTTAGTGGCAGTAAAATAATAGTATTCTTTATAAAGAACTTTTAAGGATGAATTTTGAACAGTTAAATGGGGTATTTTTCAGGATTTATGAAAAGAATATGTTTTGTAAGAGCGGTGTTCGGTTCAGAGATGTCTCTTTAAATATTAGGATGATATTATTTGATTTAAAATTATGTTAAAAGTGCGAGTATGATATATTAACTACTATGTATAATTAGGAAAAAAGTTAAATTTTTCATTATTTTAAAATACGATCTCTGTATTAACATTATATTGATTAATAATAATTGTTAACAATTCATCATTGATTAGTTTGTTTATTATTGCAGAGCACTATCTAAGTAAGCATAGCTTGTAATATGTTCTAGAACAAGGAAAAATACTTAAAAAAATAGATTTAGATTATTTTTTAAAGTTTTTATTATTTTTTATTTGTTGTGTGTGTCATAGAATAAAATCATTTTCTTTCTTTCTATACGTGTATGTGGGTAGTTGGGCGAGGAGTTACAACAACCGTATTCAATAATCACTCGTTATTCACTCCAAATCACTCATTACACATTTACAAAGCAGAATCGTTAATCACTTTTTCTATCTATAGATCCAATAAATCGAAAATACAGACTTTTTCAGAACACGTGGTGCACGGACGCGATGCCAAACGATAATGGCCACACGCAACTCGTGCTATTTCAAAATGAAAGTAAAATTTTTGACATCTGTCAAAATAGTGAGTGAATGAGCGAATGACAACCATCATACTAGTGACGTCAAACGTCAGAGTGAATATAGCTCATTCTAGTTTTTACTTGTCCTCAAAGATGGGTTGCAGTTTTTCCCAGTTTCTAGGTATAATATGGTATTAATGAAATATCACAAGGGCTGGATAGACTATTGAGTGTCTACGAATGCAATTATTTTTTATTTATCATTGTGATTTTATTACATAGATATTTTTTATAATAATGAGTATTCACTCCAAATCACTCATTACACATTTACAAAGCAGAATCGTTAATCACTTTTTCTATCTATAGATCCAATAAACCGAAAATACAGACTTTTTCAGAACACGTGGTGCACGGACGCGATGCCAAACGATAATGGCCACACGCAACTCGTGCTATTTCAAAATGAAAGTAAAATTTTTGACATCTGTCAAAATAGTGAGTGAATGAGCGAATGACAACCATCATACTAGTGACGTCAAACGTCAGAGTGAATATAGCTCATTCTAGTTTTTACTTGTCCTCAAAGATGGGTTGCAGTTTTTCCCAGTTTCTAGGTATAATATGGTATTAATGAAATATCACAAGGGCTGGATAGACTATTGAGTGTCTACGAATGCAATTATTTTTTATTTATCATTGTGATTTTATTACATAGATATTTTTTGTACATTATTTATTTTTCAGCTCTTTATTTTGCTGTTTATGCTTTATGTAATTTTTATTTATTTCTCTAACAAAACGGTACATAGTGTTTGTAATTTATTGTGATCTTCTATTAAGTGAAATACATCTGCAGCAGAAGGCCACTCTCTTCCGTAACAATGACATTATAGTACTCGATAACTTCCTCTGGCGCTTGTAATAATACCTAAGTAAAAGTTATTTTAGGAATAAATAATGTGTGTGTGTGTGTATTTGTCTCCGGGCGTGTGTGTGTGCGTGCTTCTTTACGTGTGTGTCTGGCTGCGTGCGTTCGTGCGCGCATGCGTGTTAAATAATATAATTAATCAGTTCTTCCGTTTGTCATACTTTAATGTTTTCAGCCAAAAGCTAACCCATTTTTGATGTGATAATGTCTATAAGACGTTTTCACGTAAAAGAAACCGGTCAAGTGCGAGTCGGACTCGCGCACCGAGGGTTCTGTAAAATATTTTTATTATATGATGTAACTAAAAATTTACGGTTTTCGCAATTTTTACTTTATCTGTGCTATAAGACGTTGCTTCGTACCAAATTTCAAGATTCTGAGTTCACGGGAAGTACACTGTAGGTTTTGATTCCCTTGCGAATGTCGAAAATATGCGGAAATTTGCGGCATAAACAGCTGTATCTTTTGATTGCGTTGGCTTAGAAGTTTGATTTTTTTACAACTCTAAGGGACAGTAGACTTGAGTATTTGATATAAATTACAGCTTGATACCTCAACGCGTTCCTGAGAAAAAGGGTCTTGACAGGCAGACAGACGGACGGACGAACAACAAAGTGATCCTATAAGGGTTCCGTTTTTTCCTTTGAGGTACGGAATCCTAAAAATGGAATGGAATGAATCGATGAACGCCGACTGCACGCACGAAAAAGCATGACTTATTGTCCCGTTCCACCTGAGCCGAGCGTGCAAGCGAGAGCGCGGAACAAGCGATAGAGAAGCACGATCGGCTTAAGCGTTAGGCTTGTGACGTTGCTCGTGGCTTGTTTTCTTATGACGTTATCACGTGAAATTATCGTCCGTAAACCGACTTTACAGACAACCAATTTTTTACATTCATACGTTGTTACCTTGTCAATAGCTAACTATACAATACTGTCTGGATTGTTTATTTTGTAAATAGACAAATTTATCTATATAAATAAAAATCAAAGTTTGTATGTTTGTCCTCTATGCGTTCCGAAACAGATTATGATGAACCTTTGGTAGGGTCTTCTGGGTACGCTCGCGAGGGTTTCTGGCTCAAAAAATCTATTTAAAAAATAAAGAAAAAAAATAGCATTGCAACACATCCCGGGTGCAGCTAGTAATAAATATTGGTTCGGGAACTTTACAAATATTCGAAAATGATCTATTTATATGTTACAGTTAATCTTATATACATTAAAGTATCTATGCTAAGGCATACCTTTGTTTGGATATACGAGGTATACTTAATTGACATCTCCGAGGGATACCTACAGTACTATAAAATACAGTGATAGACTATAACGCTTACATACATGTTGCTTGACATGTGCATGTTTTATCGTGAACAAGTAAGTAATTTAGAAATACCTTTTATTGATGTTATTAAAAGTTAAATATCTCTCTAATGTTCCATTCCTATAAAACTTAAAATGTTTTTTTTATGGTAAAGGGGTTAAACGAGCAGACGGGTCACCTAATGGTAAATGACAACCGCCGCAGATGGGCACCTGTAACTCAAGAGTTACAAGTGAGTTGCCGCCCTTTAAGGTGGAAGAGGGGGAGAGGAGGGAAGAGTCGGTAGAGGGGAGAGGGGGTTATTTTTATAGTATAGGCGGCAAACGAGCAGACGGGTCACCTGATGGTAATTGACTACCGCCGTGGTATCACTCCGGTTGAACCGGCTCATACGGCTCTCCCACTGTTGTGTACCATTTATAGTTTTAAATTTGCCTACGCTTTGATCAAAACCGGAATCTACTAGATACAACTTGAGCATTAAAAACCTTAGGACGTTGACCTTTTGAGGAAAAGGTACCTGGAATTGCATATGCTAAATAGGCTCTCATCAACTTATGAAAGGAAAATGTGTACAGTGAAGTTAGGATCATTAACTACCTCTTAGTCTCAAATACACCAAGCTAGGCTTTGAACGTCTTGTATTGCTCACTAATCACCATTACCAAAGAATCTCCATATAAATACATGCAGTAAAATATCCTAATGTAAGTTTTTGTTCGCATAGAAAGCAACATAGTTCGTAAAGTTAAAGGGCCGATTGCAAAAAGTCGACAATGAGCTATTAAGGCGTCCGCTCGTTATATGAAACAAAGCGGCGCCGGCCTCGCCACCTATCTGGTATCGGATGATGGGCATGGATTAAAAGAAACTGGAATGGAAACGCGATGGGATACTTCAATCAGTCTGTCCGTTTTAGGTGGAGCTTACTGCTTCTCTAGGTGATTTTTTCTATTCTGGCTATTATTCCTCTGTATTTTGTATTAATTTACATACCCTAAAAGTAATTTTAGTTCTATAAATGTTTTTTATGATTTGTTTTATAAAAATAATCTTTTAGGGTGGACTGAGGGATCAAAGTTTAGTAATTGTTTGCTTCTAATTCGTAACGCTTTGTGACATGTTATTTAGTAAATAGCCCTTGCAAATTCTTTACAAAATGTTTATAATCACGTTACCTTCATTATAAGATACTTACCTTGTTCGAGATAACAGTGTGTGAGAACCACAATAATAGGGCTGTACTTTTTTATATATTTATTTACAAATTCCAGGATTCGTTCTACAATTGTTTTAAGTCTACCACTAAATCCTTATTAAATTATTTTCTAAATCCCCAGTGTGGTCCCTCGGTGCATATACACATTTATAAATTCTATTCTGATACCACATTAGTAACTTTTAACGATCACAGACTGACCACGGCCAGTGCAAGCTGGTTGAAACTTCAGGTAAATCAAAGGTATGTTATACCATTACGTGAGCGCGTTAATTCAAGTATGCATCATTATGATATCGCATTAGCCACTTTGACGTGACCGATGGTAAATGTAGGTCAGTCGATGGTCATATCCGGGGGATTTTCTTTGTTTGTAGCTGTAAAAACGGTTAAAAACTTCTAAAATAAGTTTTCTATGACTGACTTTTCGCTATATTTGAATGAAATTGTAAATTTTGTAAGTATTTTACGAATAACACAGATTCACAGGTACGTAGAAACCTAGTAAGTCATAGCTTGTTCGTTAGTATATTTGGACAAACGGAAGCTAAACATTAAAAATGCCATGAGCTACGCTAGTGTTGTGCTATTCAAACTATCCCGGAACCGGGTAATAGTATGCGAGGCGCAAATACTTGTTCATTTATTAGAAGTTGAGAACGGATAACTACGTGACTGCGTTTTAATTAAATATAAATTAACTCTGTTGTACTCACCAACTCAGATACTTAAACAGATACTGTATTTTTTATAGTAAAACAAAGCAACGCCCTCAATTTAATTATATTATTTTTAAACAGGCTTATACGTAAGCTGAATTGTTTGAATGACCTAGTTTCTGTAAAAAAGAAGAACCTAGCACTAGATGCATGCTGTGCAACATTTTTTTTTTTAGTTACATTATAGGGGGCAAACGAGCAGACGGGTCACCTGATGGTAAGTAACTACCTTCGCCTATGGACAGCTGCAACTCAAGAGTCACAAGTGCGTTGCCGGCCTTTGAGATAGGAGTACGCTCTTTTCTTGAAGGTTTGAAGGTCGTATCGGTCCGGAAATACCGCAAGCGACAATGTGTACCAGGCGATAATGAAAGGTTGATTGATTTATTGATGAATGTATATTGGTTACACAATAGAAAAGTAAAATACACTAATCGTACTTTATTTATAGCTTCGTACGCGTCGAAATATTTACATCGCCCATATTATGTACTTTCAGGCGGGTGACACTTTCGCGCGACGTCATAAAATCCTTCATTGTGAAAAAGGAATTTTTAAAGCACTTGTTGACTACTATTAAAATTCTATTTATCCCGGGATCTAGTACTGCACTATGTTCCAACATTATGAACTGAGAGTCATATAAAATGTTATAATAAACTGTCCCGTTTAGTGGCAGTAAAATAATAGTATTCTTTATAAAGAACTTTTAAGGATGAATTTTGAACAGTTAAATGGGGTATTTTTCAGGATTTATGAAAAGAATATGTTTTGTAAGAGCGGTGTTCGGTTCAGAGATGTCTCTTTAAATATTAGGATGATATTATTTGATTTAAAATTATGTTAAAAGTGCGAGTATGATATATTAACTACTATGTATAATTAGGAAAAAAGTTAAATTTTTCATTATTTTAAAATACGATCTCTGTATTAACATTATATTGATTAATAATAATTGTTAACAATTCATCATTGATTAGTTTGTTTATTATTGCAGAGCACTATCTAAGTAAGCATAGCTTGTAATATGTTCTAGAACAAGGAAAAATACTTAAAAAAATAGATTTAGATTATTTTTTAAAGTTTTTATTATTTTTTATTTGTTGTGTGTGTCATAGAATAAAATCATTTTCTTTCTTTCTATACGTGTATGTGGGTAGTTGGGCGAGGAGTTACAACAACCGTATTCAATAATCACTCGTTATTCACTCCAAATCACTCATTACACATTTACAAAGCAGAATCGTTAATCACTTTTTCTATCTATAGATCCAATAAATCGAAAATACAGACTTTTTCAGAACACGTGGTGCACGGACGCGATGCCAAACGATAATGGCCACACGCAACTCGTGCTATTTCAAAATGAAAGTAAAATTTTTGACATCTGTCAAAATAGTGAGTGAATGAGCGAATGACAACCATCATACTAGTGACGTCAAACGTCAGAGTGAATATAGCTCATTCTAGTTTTTACTTGTCCTCAAAGATGGGTTGCAGTTTTTCCCAGTTTCTAGGTATAATATGGTATTAATGAAATATCACAAGGGCTGGATAGACTATTGAGTGTCTACGAATGCAATTATTTTTTATTTATCATTGTGATTTTATTACATAGATATTTTTTATAATAATGAGTATTCACTCCAAATCACTCATTACACATTTACAAAGCAGAATCGTTAATCACTTTTTCTATCTATAGATCCAATAAACCGAAAATACAGACTTTTTCAGAACACGTGGTGCACGGACGCGATGCCAAACGATAATGGCCACACGCAACTCGTGCTATTTCAAAATGAAAGTAAAATTTTTGACATCTGTCAAAATAGTGAGTGAATGAGCGAATGACAACCATCATACTAGTGACGTCAAACGTCAGAGTGAATATAGCTCATTCTAGTTTTTACTTGTCCTCAAAGATGGGTTGCAGTTTTTCCCAGTTTCTAGGTATAATATGGTATTAATGAAATATCACAAGGGCTGGATAGACTATTGAGTGTCTACGAATGCAATTATTTTTTATTTATCATTGTGATTTTATTACATAGATATTTTTTGTACATTATTTATTTTTCAGCTCTTTATTTTGCTGTTTATGCTTTATGTAATTTTTATTTATTTCTCTAACAAAACGGTACATAGTGTTTGTAATTTATTGTGATCTTCTATTAAGTGAAATACATCTGCAGCAGAAGGCCACTCTCTTCCGTAACAATGACATTATAGTACTCGATAACTTCCTCTGGCGCTTGTAATAATACCTAAGTAAAAGTTATTTTAGGAATAAATAATGTGTGTGTGTGTGTATTTGTCTCCGGGCGTGTGTGTGTGCGTGCTTCTTTACGTGTGTGTCTGGCTGCGTGCGTTCGTGCGCGCATGCGTGTTAAATAATATAATTAATCAGTTCTTCCGTTTGTCATACTTTAATGTTTTCAGCCAAAAGCTAACCCATTTTTGATGTGATAATGTCTATAAGACGTTTTCACGTAAAAGAAACCGGTCAAGTGCGAGTCGGACTCGCGCACCGAGGGTTCTGTAAAATATTTTTATTATATGATGTAACTAAAAATTTACGGTTTTCGCAATTTTTACTTTATCTGTGCTATAAGACGTTGCTTCGTACCAAATTTCAAGATTCTGAGTTCACGGGAAGTACACTGTAGGTTTTGATTCCCTTGCGAATGTCGAAAATATGCGGAAATTTGCGGCATAAACAGCTGTATCTTTTGATTGCGTTGGCTTAGAAGTTTGATTTTTTTACAACTCTAAGGGACAGTAGACTTGAGTATTTGATATAAATTACAGCTTGATACCTCAACGCGTTCCTGAGAAAAAGGGTCTTGACAGGCAGACAGACGGACGGACGAACAACAAAGTGATCCTATAAGGGTTCCGTTTTTTCCTTTGAGGTACGGAATCCTAAAAATGGAATGGAATGAATCGATGAACGCCGACTGCACGCACGAAAAAGCATGACTTATTGTCCCGTTCCACCTGAGCCGAGCGTGCAAGCGAGAGCGCGGAACAAGCGATAGAGAAGCACGATCGGCTTAAGCGTTAGGCTTGTGACGTTGCTCGTGGCTTGTTTTCTTATGACGTTATCACGTGAAATTATCGTCCGTAAACCGACTTTACAGACAACCAATTTTTTACATTCATACGTTGTTACCTTGTCAATAGCTAACTATACAATACTGTCTGGATTGTTTATTTTGTAAATAGACAAATTTATCTATATAAATAAAAATCAAAGTTTGTATGTTTGTCCTCTATGCGTTCCGAAACAGATTATGATGAACCTTTGGTAGGGTGTTCTGGGTACGCTCGCGAGGGTTTCTGGCTCAAAAAATCTATTTAAAAAATAAAGAAAAAAAATAGCATTGCAACACATCCCGGGTGCAGCTAGTAATAAATATTGGTTCGGGAACTTTACAAATATTCGAAAATGATCTATTTATATGTTACAGTTAATCTTATATACATTAAAGTATCTATGCTAAGGCATACCTTTGTTTGGATATACGAGGTATACTTAATTGACATCTCCGAGGGATACCTACAGTACTATAAAATACAGTGATAGACTATAACGCTTACATACATGTTGCTTGACATGTGCATGTTTTATCGTGAACAAGTAAGTAATTTAGAAATACCTTTTATTGATGTTATTAAAAGTTAAATATCTCTCTAATGTTCCATTCCTATAAAACTTAAAATGTTTTTTTTATGGTAAAGGGGTTAAACGAGCAGACGGGTCACCTAATGGTAAATGACAACCCCCGCCCATGGGCACCTGTAACTCAAGAGTTACAAGTGAGTTGCCGCCTCTTAAGGTGGAAGAGGGGGAGAGGGAGGAAGAGTCGGTAGAGGGAAGAGGGGGTTATTTTTATAGTATAGGCGGCAAACGAGCAGACGTGTCACCTGATGGTAAATGACTACCGCCGTGGTATCACTCCGGTTGAACCGGCTCATACGGCTCTCCCACTGTTGTGTAATATTTATAGTTTTAAATTTGTCTACGCATTGATCAAAACCGGAATCTACTAGATACAACTTGAGCATTAAAAACCTTAGGACGTTGACCTTTTGAGGAAAAGGTACCTGGAATTGCATATGCTAAATAGGCTCTCATCAACTTATGAAAGGAAAATGTGTACAGTGAAGTTAGGATCATTAACTACCTCTTAGTCTCAAATACACCAAGCTAGGCTTTGAACGTCTTGTATTGCTCACTAATCACCATTACCAAAGAATCTCCATATAAATACATGCAGTAAAATATCCTAATGTAAGTTTTTGTTCGCATAGAAAGCAACATAGTTCGTAAAGTTAAAGGGCCGATTGCAAAAAGTCGACAATGAGCTATTAAGGCGTCCGCTCGTTATATGAAACAAAGCGGCGCCGGCCTCGCCACCTATCTGGTATCGGATGATGGGCATGGATTAAAAGAAACTGGAATGGAAACGCGATGGGATACTTCAATCAGTCTGTCCGTTTTAGGTGGAGCTTACTGCTTCTCTAGGTGATTTATTCTATTCTGGCTATTATTCCTCTGTATTTTGTATTAATTTACATACCCCAAAGTAATTTTAGTTCTAAATTTGTTTTTCATGATTTGTTTTATAAAAATAATCTTTTAGGGTAATATTTGATTTTTAATTGTTACCTATTACATAATACTGTTACGATAGTGGTACATGGTAATCTGCAAATTCTTTATAGATGGATATCTACATATGTGGATTTGCAATATATTTATTACAGTGAGCTATTGGTCCGTTCGCTTAATATGCATGTTAAAAAAAAAACTGTTAGTCGTAGGACTACACGTCAGAAGTAAAAACTATACTTACACACATACCAAAAGTGCAAAATATTTGTTGATTCCCATGAAGAGGCTTTGTATTACTAACAACTATACTTTTATACATCAATACATATTATAAAACAAAGTCCCCCGCCGCGTCTGTCTGTCTGTCTGCCTGTCCGCGATAAACGGAAAAACTACTGAACGGATTTTCAAGAGGAAGGTTTAAATGTAGTATACATGCATATTATTTTAGAAAAAAGTCGAGAAACTCAAAGATTTGTAATGTCATGTCGTAACAAACATATTTTTGTGCGCTTACATTGCAAACGCTGGCTAAACCTTACGAGATAGATCAAATTAATGTACTACGGAATTGTATATCTTAAAAAGATCAACAAAAAAGTCCGCGATGGCATATGTTTATCGCCTAAGGATAACCCACAGTAACCATTTTTATCTTTTACATATTACAAAAAAATTATGGGTTATTTATCAAACTATTTTAAACAATACAGTATTATTCCTTATCCAATTAAATACATTAGGTACGTTGTGCATTTCATGTAGATCAAAATTGCTCTTAACAGCATATAATAAAAATGAATATCTTAGAAGATATCAGAGATTTAAAAAGCGGGGCAGAGCGGCTGGCGGGCCCAACCGATTTTGATTTTTCTTTTTTGTTAGATAGGGTACCTCAAGGGTGGTCCCATGTCAAGGAAGTCAGAATCTGATGATGGGATCATGATAAAATTGAGAGAAACCCTCGAAAATTGTAGGAACGAATAGTGTTTCTGTTTACTTTTCATTACTTTATGAGGTTTTTGCGTTTAGAATCATCATCATATCATGTAGCTGAGCTAATGATGAAAAAAAATCATATTATTAAAATCTTCACTACATATCACTACATATTATAAAACAAAGTCCCCCGCCGCGTCTCTCTGTCTGTTCGTGATAAACTGAAAAACGACTGAACGGATTTTCATGCGGTTTTCACTAATAGACAGAGTGATTCATGAGGAAGTTTTAGGTGTATAATTTGTACCCGTGCGAAGCCGGGGCGGATTGCTAGTTATAATAATAATAATATTTGATCCGTTGCATATCCAGGCTGAAATAACATAAAACCCCACCTAAAACAAAACATCACGCAATAAAGAGAGATTAACCATTTAGCCGCTGCTGATCACGCATAAACACCTCGTCACGGGCCTAGTCCAGGAGTATCCTGCTCATATGTCAGAAGGACGTTATACCCCTTCCACTATAGTTTGTTATGAACTAATCATTCTTATCCAGGTGCAAAGAATCCAGGTTATAATGTTAAACCCTAATGGTCGGCGCGTAGTCGCCTTGTAAATATGGTCGTTAGCATTTATTCACATAATGACTTTATTATGAGCGTCCATCTTCCTACATTTTATGGTCCGTACGCCGTGGATATGTTTCTCAAAGTTTTTTTTGTACTCCTTTCCATGTTATTGGCATGACTATGACTTTTCGCACCATGATCGATATAGCCGTTTTTAAATCTAAATCTATAAAATGAATCCCTAGTTACCTTGGTGACGGCGTTATGCGTGAACGGCCATACCGATTTCGCTAATTCAATTTTTTTGTGTTTGTTATTGTCAGGTGAAGGTTCTTATGCAAGAAAAAATTAAGAAAGTCGCGCGGAAAATTAGAAAATTTAATAAAACTTAACAACCATATTAACTTTTCTAATGTAACCCAGCGCTTTTGACATAACTGTCAATAATTTGACAGTTGGCGCGATGGACAGAATGCGCGGCGCAAATTATACTATTTCGGAAATTGTATTCTCGTTTTTTTACGTTTTTGTTATTTAACTTGTACAATTATAAAGCATTTGACATTGGCGGAATTCCTACGCTGATTCTTCGCGCGGGATAGAGTCCATAATAAAATAATATATATATATATTTCATTTTTTTTGAACGAGTGGACTGATTTCACCGGGACTTTCACTGGTAGATAGCTGGTGTTATAAGGAGTAACTTAGGCTACTTTTATTTTATAAAAAGAATTAGGGTAAAATAAAATATATTAATATGTACTCGCGAGCAAAGCTGTGCGGGAACTATAAACTTTAAATATTCGCCAAATTTCAATGCATTTGCAAAATTTTCTTAAAAATGCGTACAAATAATTCTATTCACGAATTAATATATTAAGATTTAAGAACCGCTGGGGCGAACTGGACTGGCTATAAGAAACGCCTACATCGGACGTGAGCCGTCGGGTACAAATACATAAAAAGCTAGTTACAAAAACATCAACGTATTACAGAAATATTTGCACTCTGTTTATGTATTTCACATCTTGTTTATGTCCTTTTTATTGCGTTAGGTAATGTGTTCTTCATATCTTATTTCATCATTTACAAGACACCCATTTAGATTTTTTTTTATTGGAACGAAGTTTCTTACTGCACGTTAAACTTTAGATGCTCGGCGGATAGGGGCGTGACGGGGAAAAAGTGCTAGCTCAACGAAAAATGCTAGCCGCGGGTTAATTTATTTTATTTACTCCATCTGTGGATTCTGAGCGATACTACTGTTGTATACTAATTATCCAAATGTTAGTTCTGGCAACTTTTACAGATGGCGCAGTTTTAATTTCGAATCATTACAATATTTTGATACAATTTATTCAATTTATTAAATATATTTATATATAGCAAAAGGAACTTCGCACCCTTCCTCTCTCCTTTGGGTGCCCCAAAGACACCTCACGTTTTTATTACTATTAAAACTCTTGTTGTAACCTTTCGTGTCTTAATCAAAAACAGCTTCAAATCAAAACCATTTATTTCAATTAAACCAATAATAGGTATTCTTGAATTGTCAGGAGTAGGAGTCAGTCAGACTAAGTCAGTTGTGAAGCTAGTTGCCTGTTCTAATACGTAGATCCTATGGAGAAGAACAGGTAAGAAACTCCAAGGACATTATTTTTCAAAATGTTTTTTACAAATTTCTGGTTACATGGGTTCAAGTCCCATCCGTCATCTTCTTTTTCCAAAATAAAATTAACCTAAGTTACTCCTTATAACACCAGCTATCTGCCAGTGAAAGTCCCGTGGAAATCGGTCCACCCGTTCCGCAGACTAGTTGGAACAAACAGACAGACAGACAGACACACAAAAATATAAAAAACTGATTTTTAGGCATAGGTGTTGTGCAAATAACTGTATGACCTTAAAAAAAATATTATTTTGACATTATAAACAGACACTTCAATTTTATTTATTTGTATTGATTAGTGGTTTAGAATAACCACGAAGATATGCATAGTAGTATTACACCGACATTTTCCTATCAATTATTGTTACCACGTAGTACGGGCAATATTATTGTCTATCCAGCGTGATAAGATGACTTAATTAATTCTTGTCGAAACTCAACCACCAGGCTATCTGTAGTTTTTAGTTGAATTAACTTTTGTTATATTACTAAATCGTTACAACCAAAACAAACAATGTTATAAGTTAGTCATTCAAATAATGAACCTTAATTAAACAATCTGTTTTATATTTAGGCAAAGAAACAATAAAAGTAAGTACTTACCTACAACAGTAGTATATTTCTTCTATTTTGCTTTAATCTTTGGTTTTGTTACGGAATTATCACAACCAAAATAAATAATGTTAAAAATAGTCAATAATTTCACCATATTAGATATTACTGGTAAGATAGCTATATTATTAGATCGTTCGGGTACCATAATCCTGCTAATATTATAACTGGCGTGTTAGTGGAGCGGTTAATGACCCTGACTGCTGAGCCAGAGGACGTGGGTTCGATTCCCACCCAGAACAAATTATTGTGTAATGATGAACACGATGATTTCAAAAAAAAAGACAACTCCCGCATTAGGAATTACTCCTGTGTCGCGGGGGACTTTACAAACATACAAATAATGGTCACAAAAACACCCAGACTAAGGTGGGAATCGAACCCACGACCTATAAGCATAGCGGTCAGGGTCACTAACCACTAGTCAATTGTTGTTTCTGGGTGTAATTTATCCATAATATGTATGTATTTAGAAATATATAAGTATGTTTATCCGCAGTGTGGTTACCATAGTACAGGTTCTGCCTAAATCAGGATCAGACGGCCGTGTATGAGATGTGTCAAGTTATTATTATAATTATAAACGTGAAAGTTTGTGAGAATGTATGGATGTATGGATTTTTGTTCCTCTTTCACTCAAAAACTACAGAACGGATTGCGACGAATCTTGGTACGTAGATAGCTGGAGACCTGGATTAACACATATGTTACTTTTTATCCCGATATCCTACTAATATTATAAACTTGAAAGTTTGTGAGGATGTATGGAAGTATTTATATTTGTTACACGTTCACGCAAAAACTACTGAACTGATTGCAATGAAACTTTATTTTTATTATTTGCGGTCATAGCGGCAACAGAAATACACATTCTGTGAAAATTTCAACGGTCTACCTATTACGGACCATTAGATACAGCCCGCTGACATACAGACGTACGGAAGGAGAGTGGTAAGCTAATAGGGTCCCGTTGGTTCGGGTACGGAACCCTAAATAATGTATTATAAATTATACATATAATTAGTAAAATACTTTCCATAACTGTATATTAAAAGTAAAGTAAGCAATTAACTATTTATATTATATTTTTACTCTGTAAGCCAAGTCGTATAACAACTCAATTGTAAATATACAAAGATGTTTTCACCTAAGCTAAACTCACGGATTTACCACCAGTGTTGCCCAATGGCGGCTAATTTAAGTATAGCCAGGTGAAAAAACAAGAAATACCTAATTGCTTTATATCGACTGATCGGCCATTCGAGCGCGCGGGTAATCATAGGGTCCGCTTAAGGCGTAGTGCACAATGGTGTCTCGTTAAGTAAAGTGTGAACATGTTTATTTAACTTTTTATTTATTTAAAATAAACAATGTTAAAAATAGTCAATCATTTCACTAT
Organism: Euplagia quadripunctaria; assembly: GCA_963859945.1. Taxonomy (NCBI): domain Eukaryota; kingdom Metazoa; phylum Arthropoda; class Insecta; order Lepidoptera; family Erebidae; genus Euplagia; species Euplagia quadripunctaria. The sequence goes on along the minus strand of OY982577.1, from coordinate 18,216,076 downwards.
ATTAGATACTATTAGTAAGATAACTATAGTGCTAAATCGTTCGAGTATCATAATCCTGCTAATATTATAACTGGCCTGTTGGTCTAGCGGTTAGTGACCCTGACTGCTAAGCCAGAGGTCGTGGGTTCGATTCTCACCCAGAACAGATTATTGTGTGATGAGCATGATCATTTGTTCTGTGTCTGGGTGTAATTTATCTATAATATTTATGTATTTAGAAATATAAGTATATTTATTAGCAGTTTGGTTACCATAGTACAGGTTCTGCCTAGTTTGGGATTAGACGGCCGTGTGTAAGATGTGTAAAGTTATTATTATTATGATAAACGTGAAAGTTTATGAGGATGTATAGATGTTTGTTACTCTTTCATGCAAAAACTACGTTCAAATTGGTAATTGTATTCACGTGACAATTTTATTATGTACTTGACTACCTCACCTTGCTCACTTTCAGTGCATTGAGGGTTGTCGGATTCATCGGTCGTATGTTAAATTATTCTTCTAAATGTACACTTTTATTTGTGTACGAATTTATCTTTTCAAAATGAAAAGGATAGAAATGTGTCCTGCTACGAACTAAAATACTTGTCCTGGTTGAGAGAAATTTCTGATATCGTCTAAAGCTTACTGAACAAGTCGTTTTATTGAAATAATCAAATTTTATTGAAATAAATAAAATATGTATATTTATAATTTTTTTACAAGTCATAGTGTATAAGACACTATGTAAAATGTAAAAAAATTACAAAGTCTGTGATCTACTAACCATTGTAATATGCAGAGTCACCTCATGTGTTGTGAAAGTTCATAATATGCGTTTATCTTAAATTAATTAATTATAATAAATTAATTGTAATTAATTTGTAATGTAAATATTTTCCATTGCCTTGATATAAAATGTATAGATATCGCAATTAGTATAATAGATAATAAAGTCCATCCAATTGTAAGTGGTTACCGCAACTTATGAACCCTTGCAACGGTTGCGCCTTTAAAACTGTTCATAGTACTCGTACAATGTTTCTTATGAGAAGTTTAGAGGCCTTACATACCAAAGGACTATAATATAAGATTATTTCACTAGTAGCTTTTTAAAAAGAATATTCTTAGAAAATTTTGGAAATTTAATCACCACAATGATCATTTCAATACCAATGCCTAGTAATAATTCTATAGTGTACACCTACCTTAAGAACAAATCGTCTCTCGTAAGCTTATACTGTAATTTACGCCCCGTCTCGAACTTGTTAGATTTTGATGAGCAAACGACTTTTCTTGGTAGTGTTCCGTTTTATTTTCATATGCATCCTTATTAATGTTTCTCTCAATAAGGACGTATGTGGAAAATAACATTTAATAGTATGAAGTAAAGTCGATTGGTTTTTCAAAACCCTAATAAGATTGAGACGGGAGTGTAAGTTACTGTTTATAGCTTTATTATGTTTGGAAAGCATTAATTTTACATTAGTTATATTAATATAGGAAGTAAATACACTACTATGCGGCTAACGGCAGGTGGGTACTTATCACCGGCCAGCGGCTTATAAATGAACAAAATAGATAATACTGTCTTCTGTCGTCTGTGTATGTGTCATTGAAGACACTTATGTAATAAAATAAGTTTTTTTTTTTAATGTTAAACGGTTTTATTGTAAATAAACAATAATGATTCAGATACTAAACGCGAAACAATGATTCAGTAATAAAATCGTGGGGCGTAACGTAATCTGAGTAAAGTAAATATGTATCTAATGTATATATTTTACTTATTTTATTAATAAATTTTTAGTTTTTTATTTAGTTGCTTAATATATATATTTTGTTTCATGGTGTTATCTATTCTACTAATCAAGTCCTTTCATTTGATATCTACATTAAGGGTGTTGTAAAAATATATGTAATCCAAAATTTTGTTGCGTCCACACACAAAATTTGGCGTCCATCTTGGATTGACAATGATGTTGAATATACATAATTGTATTGTCATCAGAAATAAAGGTGTGTATCAAATTCCAGATCAATCAGTCAACAGAAAGGGGGTAAATTACTAAATATGACAAAAAAAAAGAAAAAATAAAACAAACAGCAAGCTAAATAAAACCGTTTAAAAACTGAGTTTTCGATCTATATCACCATATATTATGAAACAAAGTCCCCTGCCGCGTCTGTCTGTCTGAACAGATTTTCTTGCGGTTTTCACCAATAGATAGAGCGATTCACGAGGAAGATTTAGGTCTATAATTTGTTAAGGTTTTATGTAAATTGATTGAAATATGATGATGATTGTCGTCGCCACATCAAGACTGTTATTTTTTTTTTTAAATAGGGACAAACTATAATAGATGATAACACAGTTCACTGTTTAATAAGAATAAGTTAATAGACATTATTTTGACTGGTTATACCGGTAACGCAATGGTATTGGTCGATTGACAAATATTAATGAATAGTGGGGTTTAAAAAAGGTAGGAATAAGTTCAGAACGTTGACTTGAGTGCGGATAGTGGTACGAAGAACTTGGCAGTTACTGTTAGTTAGTGACTTTCATATTTTATATCAGTGGTTCTGAGACTGTTTCTTACATGATTGTTGAAGATGTCCCTGCTACTCGTGCGAAGCCGAGGCGGGTTGCTAGTTTACTATAAATATCATCATGTGTTCTTGATAAATCTATAAAATATATGTCATCATCAACATTTCGGTTTATGAATATTTTTTATTATATTTTCTATACCCTACTTTCTTTAAATCATGTTTACATCAAATGTATACTTTATTTCTGCCGGGTTCCAAGTTTAAATACTTATTTCAATGTTATCCTTCTTAGTTAAGTTATTTCTATACGCATTTTAAATTTTCAATATCAGTAAGAAATTATTAAATATATTTTTCTTCCTACTTAGAAGCTAGTTTTTAAGCAATAATGTTAATAAACAAAGACCATTTTGTAGTAGTTAAACGTTCAAAGCAGCAGTTATCACATCTCAGCGAGCCTTTAGACATTACCTCGGGGAAAATCTACCACTTACGTAAATAAGATGTGCATACCATGTGCTGTTAATCGCATGTTGTGCCACGGAAAATGTTGTTCACTATCTCAGTTAGGTCTGTTAGCAAAACATAAGTGAATGAAAAGAAAATATTCAATAGTATTCTTCTAAAAACATATAAGACAACAAAATGCTCCTTACACTCACAAAGAGTTGCTTTTCAAGTCTTACAAATACATTAGAAATGATGGTAAAAATGAAGCACATGATAGCACAACCCAAAAATAGAAAACCTAACGAAAATTTCAACATCATTACTAATACAAAATCTGAGACAACATTTGCTAGTTATTGCTTATGACTTTTACGTGGCATTATTGGATAAAGGTTGATTGGATAAAGTTATGGTAATCATAAAATAAATTATAAAGTTATGGAATGCAGGAATCCTATCATTTCAAATACTCATTTTTGATTAATCTGACTTAATAAGAGGTTCTCATTAAACATATTACGACTAAATACAAAACGGTAGTGTTGACTTACAAGTTTATTGATAAAACCGATACAAAATAAAGTTCCGCGTTCGACATTACACCAAAAGCCATAAATACATAATACATTGCGGCGTTATTACACATCAATAAGCTTTAACATAATTGAACTAAAAATGAGTTAATTCAACCGTGACGCACCGATAGTGTGCCAAGCGACGCAGGTTTTGTCGATAAGTTTGTGTACGTTGTGATGATAAACGAATATCAATTTTTAGTGAACGAAAATACAATTTACAGTGTTTTAAACAGAGTTTTTTTTGTTTTTGTGACGACTGCGACACCACATTTAAAGAGTAAAAAGATACAAAAACAATTTAAATGAAATTGTTTTTATTAAGTGTTATCATAAAAATTAAAGAAATAGCTATGTTGAAATCGTGAAAGATTTAAATGTTGTAGCTATTATGCTAGTATTTCTGTAAAAAATAACCGGGATATCTGTGCTTAAAGCACAATAAGGATTAAAGGTAAACAAAGGAAGAGTCGTTCTTGTAAGCAGATTGTTTGCAGAATTTTTATATTATTAATTGAAAAAGATTTATAAAGAGAAAAACCAAAATGTAATTATATCAGTGTTAATATCGTAACGTAAACAGATTAATTTCATACAACAAGAGGCTTCTTACAGGGTACTAAGAAATAAGTGAACTCATAAAAATGTCAAACAAAACTTACAACGACTTACTGATTGAGACATCAGAGCTAATAGGCGAAGCAACTCAAACCGATGAAGCGCTTTTTGAAGCTGGTACTTCTGATACGTCGACACTGCTGCCGCTTCTCCTAGAACTTCGAGTGCGCTACACCGTATTGCTTAGAAGATTGGATTTAGTGTACGATCAGTTATTACAGCCTCAAAAGCGCTTAATTGTAAAAAGACTTTTAGAAGCGTGTTTAGGACGGTTGATAGAAATTAAGCATGATCTAGTTGAGATGCGCTTGTGTGATCATACCTTTGACGACGACGAGGTAAGAATTAATTAATAACATATTTCGTATTATTAAAGCATAGCAATAGGCACGTGGAACATGAGTCGTTGCAAAAATTAGTTTCAACTCTCAACAACCGTTTGATTGAGTAAATAAGTTAAGCCTAATAGAAGTTAATTCAAAGGCTATCAGTGCATGTGGAGAAAAAAAAATACTTTTATTTTATTTATTATTTATTTTACAGAAAGCTGACAGACGTCATAACATATATTTGGTTATATTCATAAATTTTATAAACATTTGCTCATGACAAGCTTCCACGTGTATAGTATACACCAAGTATCATATACCAAGTGTACTATCACTACATATTATAAAACAAAGTCCCCCGCCGCGTCTGTCTGTCTTTCTGTTCGCGAGAAACTGAAACACATTTTCATGCGATTTTCAGTAATAGACAGAGTGATTCATGAGGAAGGTTTTGGTGTATAATTTGTACCCGTGCGAAGCCGGGGCGGGTTGCTAGTACAATATATAAATTTCATGGCCTTAATTAAACCAAGGTTTTCTTTTTAATTCTGCCCTAAATTGTTATTACAAATCATAAAAAAACAACTTATAAATAAAACGATATTCCAAACACAGCTTTAAAATTTATAAACTATTTTCTAAAATACTAAAACCTTCTGATTTTTTAAAATTATAATAGTACTTTTAATTATTGAATATAATTAAATTAAATACTTAGGCATTAGTAAAACTCCAAGTCACGCCATTTGAAGCAGAACCTTGCATTCCACGATTCTTCATTAGAGAAAGAGAAGAAGAAATTAACAACAGGAGGCAGTTCATCGATGATACTTTAAGGAAGTTGGGGTATGAACCGCCAAAGCCTCAGCCATTAGTCTTAACTGAACAGCAAGCTGTAATTGTCATACAAAGCCACGAGAGAGCCCGACAAGGTAGATTGAGGTAAGAGTTATTTATGATCTTACTAATGTGCACAAACATGAACCATCAAATTGTTACTAGTGATGCGTTCCTTACTCACGAGTTACCTCATTTGAGATCCTCGTGACGGCAAATTGAAAGAGGTACTAAAGTTTTAACCTCGTGCCTCGTGAGTACCTTACGAGGTAAAATGAAGTACTCCCTCATCTTCATCTAAAATTTACGAGTTATCCATTACTAATTGTTACCATAAACAATCACATAACCAAGTATTTTTACTATTATGACCTATCAAATTTGTTTTCGAATGTAAGTCTTAAACGTAAAGTATTTTATTCTCATTCGCTCAATTGCATGTGTGTTACTCTAAATGTCTGTGTATCAGTATATACATCGCAGAATGTCAACTGCGTAATTCTGAAACGCAAGGCGGTCCATAGTAACGAAACTAACAAATGAGGACGGATATTTAATAACTATTGTAGTTACAACATTTTAGAATAGTTTTTTTAATAAAATCATAAAACCTTATAATACATTAATAATGCTATCAAAAGTAATAATTATAAAGAGAAGTCGAAAGTTTGTTAGGGTGGATAGAAAGATGGATGGATGAATGGAAGTTTGTTACTTTTTCTCGCCAAAACGGCTGAATGAATCTAGTTGAAATTTGGCACAGAGATAGATAATCTGGAATAGCACATAGGCTACTTTTCATCCAGGAAAATGTACGGTTCTTTTGGGACAGATTTCAAAAAAATTTCTACGCGAACGAAGTCGCGAGCAACAGATAGTATTGTAAATGCGAATGTGAGTTTGAACAAACAATTTTGAACATATATAGTAACATTAAATGTATATTGTATTCGTGTTGCCAAGGATTTAAAGCATTTAAAAATATGGAATAACTTTCAGGATTAGTTAAAGCATTTATTATATAACCTTGTCTCTAAAAGAGAACTTAACTACGAAAAATACTATCTCATGAATGTTTAAAACACTGAAATATCAATGTATATATAAAGCCGTGATGCAGTATTAATTATTACAAATGAATGTTTGCCAAATTAAAAAAACGGTTATGAAATATTCATAAATGGATTTCCAAGTTTTAATTATTCATATCTTTAAAAGGGGACAGTTTATGAAAGAAATTCGCCTGTTGAAAGAAAAAGGCAGAGATCAAAAAGGGGAAATGTCTGCATCTGCAGCTACGGCTATCCAGAAGGTTTGGAGAGGATTTATAGCTAGAAGATGCACAAAGAAAAGAAAACTTGAGGAACAACTCCTAATTGGCATGGTGCTGCCACCGTACAAGGAGTCGGAGACAATTGAAAAAGCTGACCAGGTAAAGAAAGTTTTTACCTTTTACTATTTTTAGATTTTAAGTAAAATAGATAGAAATTTAAAATCAAACTAATATCGCCTCTTATTAATACAATAGGATGAAACTTCTTTGATACACTAAAACTTTAATGTTAAATTTTGTGCAACCTAAATTTTTTATTAATTCTTACAAAAATTAAAAGGTAGAGTAGGGTGTCATCGATGGCAAAATAAGCCTCCGGACTACGGAATATGTTACCCCAGTGAAGACAAACTAGTTGTGTTTGAAATTGGGGCCACCCGTTTTAGAAAGTGCATCTACCTTACAGAAGCAGGCATCATAAAGTTTTATTTCTGCAGGGAAGGAAAGGGTACAATCTTTGTTCTTTTACTATTCAAGGCGATTCAACAGTCATATGTACCATTGCAACTTAAATAATGTAAATATACAAATCTTTTTATAGGTACAAAAATATCGTCATAAATTGCAAAAAGAAAGAGAAGAGGAATATCAAAATGCATTAGTCACAATTGAAGAGTCCCTCCGAAAACAACATGGGCCTAAACTAAATGAGCAGATAGGAGATGAGTTGAGAAGATGGGTCCGAGAATATTACGATAGAACAGAGAGGTTCCCTGAAATGCCTTCTGAGGAAAGTGGAGGAAGCAGAGCCATGTACAGTAGGCAAGGTCAGGCTTTTAGCTTTGTAATGCTCTATCAATGATTTACATATCGTCTCATCCTCTGCTATCTTCAACTTTAAAACAATTCACTGGATATTTTCATTCATTTATTCCTTCACACCATTTAAATATTTATTTCGGTACGTTATTTTTAATATAAATACAAATTACACTTTAAGGTACTGGAATGGATAGTGAGCTTAGCAAGACTTCACCCGTATCATCGAAGGAATCTAAGAGAAGTAAAGAGAGTAAAGATAAGAAAAATAACAAAACAGAGGAAAATGGTAAAGGCAAAGAAGAACCTGAAGATTTCAATAAATATGAATGTACAACGTCGGCTTTCCTTAAAAATATGGTTGGAGCTAATGAAGAGTAAGAGTTTATATAACTTTATAATAGACATGATTATACTATATATTTGTGTTAATAACCAACGATTTTATACCTTTCCTAAAACCATAATCTGCATAGTTCACTGTAATTATATTAGTGCAAATTTTACGTTGAATATAATTTACCTATTGCTCTTTTGTTAAAGAAATATATTTTAATAGTGAACTCAAAAACCAAATTAATATTGAGCATACAATATCTTAACTCTATTAAACTGCTTATTATTTCTAGATACGAAGATATATGGAAATACAAAGATGATGCAGACAATCCTCACGAAAGGTATTACAAAGATATGATAGAAAGAGAGAAAATGGTAAAAATTGAACAGGAGATAAGAAACGTGGTCGATGAGATGATGAGGTGTGAACTTGAACTACTTCAGGCTGCATATGACAGAGACAGAGCGCAAAAAGGAAAGAAAGCTAAAAAGCCACAGAAAAAGGTAAAATAGTTGATGATTTCATTTACGTTTTAATTTATTCACATCTCCATTAGTCGCTTGTGCTACATCTTACTGATTTCATCTTAAAACAATAAGTGTGATATGACAAATGTATAACCACTAGTAGAAGTAAACGTAAAATTTGTTACTTTACTACTTAAATGCCTCGATTGACTCTTTAATTACCCAATTATTTAAAACTATTTGCTTTAATGGAAAACAATAATCAAATAAAAATGTGTTTAATTATTTTATATTTAAATGTATACGTTTAATCAAATACTTCACAGAAACAATTCCTTAGAATGTATTAATTATGTATAGGTGCGTCGTGGTGGTAAGAAAAATAAAAAGAAGAAAGAAAAAGATTTAACACCTGACCGAACAACAGAATCACTCTTTGAAGAACTTGTTACAAATGGTATAATACGACCATATCCCTTAGTAAAAATCGATGATTTTATTGGTGAGAAATGTTATGTAGGTTCTGCGTATAGAGAACAAGGTCAAGAAGCAGATCCATGTCTGGGTGATATAAGGCAGCTTGTGAAAGAGTACTGTATTCTTCCTTTGGGGTCTGAGCATGTTAGAAATAATGCACCATTGGTCAGATCGGTACTTCTTTCAGGTAAAATTTATATAATACAATTCTTCATCCTAAACATTATTACAAAATCTGATTCTAATCTGATAAATAATATATAAGGCGTTTCAGGGCTTAGTGTCTCTTACCTATTTTTTATAGGTATTATAGAAAAAAATATTTACGATAATAATTGTTATTTTTTTACCAAGAAGTAACTACATAATTCAGTGTCAAGATTTTAAAATAAATAGATTATAATATACAGTTAAGCACGTCTAATCTTAGATCAATGTCTTTGCTTTAAGGCCCATCTGCCAGCGGTAAGAAAATGTTAGTTCACTCAATCTGCTCAGAAGTCGGTGCAATGCTCTTCGATTTGACTCCAGCAAATATAGTAGGAAAATACCCTGGAAAAACGGGACTTATAATGTTGATACATTTAGTGATGAAGGTATCAAGACTTTTACAGCCTTCTGTAATATGGATGGACGATGCTGAGAAGCCGTTCGTGAAAAAAATTCCAAAAACTGACAAAACTGATCCAAAGAGGCTAAAGAAGGATTTAGTTAAGATTATAAAAGGTAAAATATCTGTAGACGTTTAAATACTATTATTAGCTTAAGTACTTGTACTAGTATTAACTTAAGTACTTGTATTGTCTAGGAATATGTTCAGAAGATCGCGTGATTTTTCTGGGTACCAGTAAAGCACCTTGGGATGCAGAGCAGAAACTCCTCTACCAATGCTATCAGAAATTCATTCAGATTCCAAGAGCTGATTACGGGAGCATTTCTCTCATGTGGAGAACCCAGCTTCACAAGGCTGGAGCTTTAAACCCGAGACTGGAACTTTCGTGCTTGGCGAGGGTTTCAGATTCCTATACTATTGGTATGTGTGCTGGACATTATTTTGATATCACATCTGCATCTGGACATATTTTTTGCGAAGAGTGTCTGCAAGCAGTTTTTTTAATATAATACCGCTGTCGTGCTACTGAAGGTAGATGTAGTTAAGTTGTTTAAAAAAATCCGAACAATATAAAAGGTATGAAACTTATTAAAACCATGTTCAAAATATTCTAGTTTATTTTTAATAAATAATTTTTTATTATGAAAACTATGTGATCTACTAATCAGTATAACTCAGGCTAATAAAAATATATAATATAATGAAATATTATTCGTTTATACTGCATTATATAATAATAATAACTGGACACATCTCACACACGGCCGACTGATCCCAAACTAGGCAGAGCCTGTACTATGGTAACCAGACTGCAGATAAGCATACTTAAATATTTCTAAATACTTACATATCATAGATAAATTACATCCACCAATTATATTAGGATATTTTTTTAATTTTAATTTCTTCTTCTTGGAATAAAATAAATTATCTATATTTTTATCATTTTATTTTAAATGGTGAATCACCTTAAGGTAGACCTATTGTAGTCCCAGTCTTTGAATGAAACGACTGGTCGTAGAAATGATGGAGACAAAAATAGCAGTACACTTTTCCATTAACCATTTTGCTCATAGTTAGCGTAATGTTCAGAGTTCAATCTATCTTTGATCAATATTTTACTATTCGTACAGGTACTTTGCTGGCAGCCTTAGATTCAGTGCTCACGACAAAAAGACGGCTTCAGCTACGCATCAGAGCATTTACGGCAACAGAAGTAGCCGTACACCTCGGGGCCAGGGAGCCAGTATATGCTGAACATGTATGTATTGTTTAAAATCGTGCTGTCTAGTAATTTTAGTTGTAATAAGTACAAAAATTTTGGAATTTTTTATGAATGTTTTTATAGGCAGGTAAGACACAATAGGTTTGCTCGACTATGGTTGAAACTCCACCCTGCAGAAGCCGGTCTTTAACTATCACTATTTTTGGAGTTGGCAACACCACTGATGTTGCAACTGTTTTTTAGTTACCAGTTACCATTGATGGAGGCGAAAAGTGCTTTTGTTGTAGTTGCAAAAAAAGGTAAAAATATAAGGGAAATATATTTTTTAACACAATTGCTTCATGTTATCGTTTTCAGTTTAAAATGTAAGCTAAAGGACAATAAACTAAATAATTAAAATTAAATATTAATTTCAACCATTATGTTTTTCATAAAATAATATTAATAACAAAATGTTTTGACAGGAGCAAGCGGCTGAGGCATGGTGGTTTAAAACTCCTTTGGAAAAAAGGAGACAAAAGGTTCTACAAAAATTAGAAGAACAGCAGTTAGAGGCTGAAGCTCCTGCTTAATGATCTTTTAAGTTCAAAGTCTCTGAAAGCTTCTGTCGACATCTTTTCGAATTTTTAAGACAAAAATAAGTTTTGAAATTGTGGGTTTGTGTGTGCACTTGTAACATAAAACACCTTTTGGGTTGAAAAGTATTCATTTTTGGAACTATTAAATTATGAAATTGATCCTTAAATTAGTTTAATTAAAATGTGTAGATTATGTCCTGTTCAAGACAGTATGACTGGTATGACTATACAAAAGGTGTGTTTGTGTGTTGTTGTGTGTTTTTGTGTTTAATACCGAGGTCTAAATTTACCTATAGATGCCCATTACAATATAAGTTTTTCTGTCAGTTTTGCCACAATCAAAAGGGTGATTGACGAATAACCTTTCGTGTAATGCAGGGATTGACGGTTGCGTGATGAGATTTTAATGTCGATATTATTTCATCAATCACCAACGTACATCCGTCAATCATGAGTTTTGGTAATGATCGACGTTTGCATGAGCGTCTCATGGACGCCTTACGGGTTGACGCAAAAAGAAAATGATCACTATTATATTTCAGGTTAAAATACTCTAATAAAAATAAATACACTAACAATGACATACTTTTTTGGCAGAACTGTTATCCAACTAATATTATAAATGTGAAAGTTTGGATGGATGGATGGATGGATGGATGGATGGATGGATGTTTGTTACTCTTTCACGCAAAAATCACTGAACCGATTGCGATGAAACTTGGTATGTAGATAGCTGGAGACCTCTATTAACGCATAGGCTACTTTTTATCCCGATATTCCCACGGGATCGGGACTTACGCGGGCGAAACCGCGGGGCCCTGCTAGTTTCAACTAAGTAGTTAGGTACTCGTTCCTCTATAAATATTACTACCATATTGTAGCCAGATTTGTAGCCACCTCGACGTCACTGAGTTGATCGTAAACTTTTGTGCAATATGAAGCTAAGCTACGCATCTGATATCTGATGCTAGGCATGTTAATAGACACTTAACGATGTGCGAATAGAACATTTACCATTAAGGTATAAGTATCCGATTTGTGGCAATGGTTATGTATTTTGTAATTAACAATTTATGGCAAATGAGTATGGATGATGAACGAATTTATGATGAGTTTATATTAACTATAACTATACAGGGTGTAAGAAACACCGTACCGAATACTGAAATAGTGTATTCAGACCATCATTCTGGGTCGAAAACCATTAGAATTTTTTGTCGGAAAATTCATATTTTGTATTTATAATTAAAATTATTTTTGGTTAAATGTGATGTCACAATGAGTAAACAGACATTTTACCGAAAAAAAAATAAAAATACCCCATACAGCCAAAAACTGCAATGTAATCAATTAAACAACATTTATGCAATCAGCGGCTTCGACGGCACCGAACGTTTAAGTTCATTCACCGTACCGCACAAAAAAAAAATACTGCGTACATTGTGTATCGCCAAATGAAACTAATGACTATAAATCCTTAATCTCGTACTTTTATGATGGACTGACGTTTGTATTATGATAAGTATCAACAGAAAGAGGTTTATGTAAGTTTTTTGCGTACCTAGCTCAAACTTACACGCTGTATTTAGAAATACCTACGATTAATATTATAAACTTAATTACTGTAATAATGAAGATATTAGCAATGAATAGTTCTTAATACATACCTTTCAGATTTTATTCAAAGAGGCGCGGTAAAGTGCGGTGAGGTAAATTTTCATTTCCTACCTTGGTAAATCGAGTTTTTAGCCTGGTAGGTACCATAATGTCTTCCGTGAGTTATATTTATGGTTATTAAAGATAAATCTTTCTACTAACTTCGGACCTGACAAATACCTATACCCTGACATATACCTCGACAAATACCATCTGTGACGGGCGGTGCACCCCTAGCACCGACTCGACTGGTCGCTTCACACCTTGGCCGTGAGTTTGTTTGCCTAACTTCTCGCAAGGCTCAACCATTTGTAAACGGGTGGTTATAGATCGACAATGCAACCTTTTGTTGCGGTGACATTACATGAGTTTTGTTTTTGTTTTGTGTTTGTGGGTTTTAATAAAATCTTTTAAGATTCTAAATGATCATAATTGACAAGACATTTATAATTCAATCTACCTCTACAATCGAACTCTAAACGGTTTAGGATAAAATATCTGTATGCATATTTTATCGTAAATATACCACTATTGGTAGGTATGTAGTATCATCCCACTAATATTATAAATGTGAAAGTTTGGATGGATGGATGGATGTTTGTTACTCTTTCACGGAAAAACCGATTGCGATGAAACTTTATATCTAGATAGCTGGAGACCTGGATTAACGCATAGGCTACTTTTTATCCCGATATTCCTACGGGATCGGGACTTACGCGGGGGAAACCGCAGGGCGCTGTTAGTTATCAATAAAAGCTTCAGTGTTATAAATAAAATCAGATAACTGTAATAATCGTATATGTTCTTTAAGCCATTGACAGCTCAGCTCTTCTCACGCAGTTGTACCCCGCTAGTCCCCATGGGCTTACGCGGGTGAAACCGCGGGGCGTTGCTATAAAAACCTATAATAAACTAAGATAATATTTTCATGTATCTAAGACAATTTCTTCAATTAAAACCCTTTAGCACATTTAGGATCTTATATAATTAAAATTAAAAAGAGTTAGGGTTCTAGACAGACCTGGTAAATTATTCACAGGCATCGCTTTTTTAATCGTATCGTATTATCGTTTTTGGAGGATCCAAAATAATGGGTATTATCTCAAGAAGGTGGTTAGGTATAATGTGTTGAAGATTAAAAAATAACGTTTCGCGCATTCCCATCGTCGCGAACATAAAACTTATCAAATAAAATCCCTAATAGTAAGGAAATTTTATTTAAATTAGTAACCCTAAAGTGACATTTGCCATCCCTTGTCAACGGCATTCACGCGCCAAAAGGCCCATGTTGCACTATACACGATTTTTCAATCAGTTATCATCTAACTTTCACTCCGGCATCCGTGTGAACGTCCAGGTGCATATTCTTCTTTTCCGTAATCTTTTTATTCCAAAGATTCTCTTTGCAAGTTTTCAGTATTACAAGTTGGAAAGCGCGAATACCTCTCCATTTTATATTCCATTCCGAATATTTCGTTTCTTACTTTAAATGTCGGAATGTTCTTTTGAGTGAGTTCTTAAGACTTTGAAGTATTCAACTTACTTTTTTTTTGTTTCGTGTTTTGAGTTTAGAATATTTGAAATAATTATGTGGAGATGAAATTACTTTTTATTGTAACTATTCTCTGTTGCAATACTTGCATTCCTCAGACTTAAACTAGTAATAAAATATTAAAAGATTTTATATTAAAATTTCATCGTACTTGAATTGTTTGTCAAAATATTTGACTACTGAGAAACGATATTAAAGAAAATAGTTAAGTAAGTTAAGAAGAGAAAAGATGAAAAAAGTTAGTTAAGAAGGGAAGGCTATTGAAGGAAAGGATATTGTTTATAGGGATAGACTAGGGAGTGTAAGCAAACTCGAAGTAACTGTTGCCAAGAACTCCGAACCCCCTAACAAAACTTTAAAAGTAGATAGTGTACCATACGATAATATTAATTCAAATGATAACTTCGTTGTACACGAACGGTTCCCTCCATATGCGTGCTCATATCACTACGCACATGAATTTTAGATTTCCGCATTCGAAACCCACGACTCGTGATTGTGCGGTAATTTTGACTAACATTACTAAGCGCATCGGATATGGGATTAAAGTTACCGTGGAAGGAAAAAATACCTGACTTGAGATATTTTTGGTTTCTCGTACAAATGATGTATTACAAACTATGATTTGAATTGTGATGAAACAATATTTTTTATAACACTAAGATGGCAAAAAATCTTATAATCTGCTCAATGGTGATAAGTGGCTTCTGTTAACACTACAAATATTGTTTCTCTTAAAATCATCATTTTTAAATAACTCGAGTTCAAATTTGGATTCCATCAGAGCGAAACATATGAGAATCGTCAAGGTGTGGGCTTAATACAGTATACTAAGTAAGAGTCCCACAATTTTATTTAGTACGTTTCATTATCAATATCAGGCAGATAAAAACATTTATAAATTGAAATTTCAATATATATTAGGCCAACACTTTTTCTCAGGAACACGTGAAGGTATGAAGTTAAAATAAATGTATATGCGGTCCTTTGAAACTGTAAAAAAATCGAGATTCTTTGTCAACGTAATCAAAAGATACGGCCATTTAGGTACTAGATTTTAACCAGTTCGAATACTTGATAAATCTTCTCATTGACCTAGAATCAGGAACAGTACAGTACAGGCATGACCTTCTCGAACTATTGGTTATACTCACCAATAGATTTGTATAAGGAATATTAATTTGGAATCACACGCCCGTGTGAGAGACGTGTAAAGTCATTATTATTATTATGTCCTAGACTATTTGGCGATATGTGTTCAAAATGCTGACAAAAGAAAAGAAGAAAATTATAGTAAATTTAAAAAACGGAAATTTGCTAAATTTGATCTACATTAAGAATAAATCCATAAAAGAGTTTAAGAAACTTCTTTCCTTTAACAGCAAAGCCATTCTGATAAAAAGCTAACAGCTTTCTATTTGAGTTACAAAGGTGCAAAAGTGAACCTGACAAAGGCAAAAACAGGCGTTGTAAGAAAAAGCTCACATTTGTGCGTTACTAACACATTGTTAACGGGCCTTTGTGAAAGTACTGGGAATTTCCGTACTTTGTTTGTAAGTCTTTTGGTAAGTTAACATTTTATGCAGTTACTTTGGGTTTTAAATATGGTTTTATTATTTTCTTCTGTTGCTATTAGTTGTTTAGGTTTTCGTTGGTAATATTTCGTAAGGCTCTAACGTTAAGTATAGCATAATCAATCATACTCAATCTAAAATCTAGATCAGTTCAAAAGGGAAGTTCTACTGCAGTAATATACATACCATCAATATGATAAGATTATACTTTTTAGGGTTCAGTAACCAAAGGGTAAAAACGGAACCCTATTACTAAGACTCCACTGTCCGTCTGTCTGTCACCAGGCTGTATCTCATGATCTGTGATAGGTAGACAGTTGAAATTTTCACATAATGTGTATATCTGTTGCCGCTATAAGTACATTATCCTCCGTGCCTTTTTCCAACTAATTTGGGGTCAGCTTTCAATCTAACTACGATATGGCCGAACTTTGAAGTTTTACGTGAAGCGACTGCCATCAGACCTCCAAATAATAAAAATAAATTAAAAATTAAAGGGGGCTCCCCTACTAGAGACGTTTTTTTTGGCTTATACTATTAAATCGTGTACGATGTTTATTATTAAGGATCCTCCGTCAACGCTACGATAAAGCGATTAATGCCGCGTTCCAATAAACAGAAAACAATTCGTTTTACTTACAGACTGTAAAATTTTCATTGAAAATTTAACGAAATTTTACCGTCCGTAAGCAAAACGAATCGTTTCTTGTTTATTGGAACGCGGCATAAGTCGGCCAAGTAAAACCATGTTTATCCACGACGGGTTTTTGACACATCTTGTAAGACTTCTTATATTTAGATGATTGTTTAATGGTAAAGAGAGAAAGAAAGAAAATATTCCCAATATTTAATGCAAGCTGTAATATAAAAAAATTGTAAATTGAACATTTTACACATCCATTCAAAATATTAAGAACTGATACGAACTAACATGAAACCTGTTGGCTTCTAGCTAATAAGGGTCCAAGATATCACTATTTCAATCACATTAATATTGAAATTCACTCTGTTGACATATATTTACGGAAGGCCAACTACTTCCGCATCGTTGGTCATCAAAGTTATGGAGTCATTCCAATCAAAGATGGAACTAACCAAACCAATCAGGGCTCGAGTCTATTAGCCAATTAAAACAATTAAAATCCTATACAACTAGGAAGTTTGGTTTGGGATGTGATCGTAATCAATTATATGGAGTTGGAGTGTCAATTATTTTATCAATCGGAAGTTTCTCTGAAGGAAGTATTCTAGTCAAGGTATTGGAAGAAACCGCTATTGAATGTTATTATAATTAGTGAATGAATGAAGTTTTCGGCTGTGTTCGTTTTCGGCACTTAATTATATGAATTAAAAACTTTTCAGTTAGAGGGCTTTTACTTGCTGGCGATGGGCATTTCGAGTTACAATACAGGCATGACCTTCTCGATCGATCTGTATAAGCATTATCATTTTCCTTCCATTGCTTTCCCTTCTTCTTCTTTCTCATCTTTAATTCCTCAAAGTGCCCGATAGGTGACAGTAGGCTTGTCCCCTATTCCGGGAGTAGAACCAAATGATAGTTGCCAAAATGTTGGTGTTTAATAATTATGTCTCTACCTTCGAGGATATAGGCGTAAGTATTTGTATGTATGTTTCACTAAATATTATACAACAAAGTCCCCCGCCGCATCTGTCTGTCTGTCTGTTCGTGATAAACTCGAAAACTACTGAACGGATTTTCATGCGGTTTTCACCAATATATAGGACGATTCACGAGGAAGGTTTAAGTATATAAAGAAGATGCCCATTCATGGTTTCACTTTTAGACGATCGCGTCATTATTCCAAATGTTAAAAAATGTTATTGATTTTAATGTGACTTTTCGACCCTAAATCTCTTCTAGAGAACTTGTGGTTCGAAATTAAATCTTACAAGGACTGAAACTTCAATCAATGACCGTTTCCATTTCAAGTGAAATGTTGCCATTATATAAAATAAACCATTAATGGTTGAATTCAAATAAACATTGTTTTAAAATAAAATGGTTAAATAATAATATACGTGATAATAATTCGTAATGTCACATTAAAATATATTTCAGTTTAGTAATCATATTATTTCGTGTATGTAGTCGTACTTTATGTAGTGAATGTATACTTCAGTGTTAGTTTTGCCTTAATTTAAACATGGTATCTCTGTCAAAAACATGATACTTTTGCGTGATGATTTTCTTGTTGTTATCCTTGTTATTTTTTAACCTAATATTAGCATTTAATTTCTTAATAACCTCAAGTTATGTTACAATATACATTTATATTTTAGATAATACTGAGTGCAGGCTTAATAATGCAGTTAATACATATTTGACGCGGCATAAAAAAGTGTGAAACTGATTTTCATACTGAAATGGGCAATGTGTTTTGTTAAGGTTTTGTGTAAATTGTTTGAAATATGAATATGATGATTGTCGAAGATGTCTCTGCTACCCGTGCAAAGCCTAGGGGTTGCTAGTATAACATATACATATATATTTTTATTTATTTGAAACAAACATTTTTTTTTTCTTTTTAGGTTGGTTCTTAATGGATTTTTTTTTTCTTTTAGTATCTTTTTTGTCTCGATTTATAAGTTTTATACGAAATTATTTACTTTCGTAGATTTTTTACAATGTAAAAAAAAAGATCAGACATCTGAAAGTGAGTGAAAATTGGGTTTCAAATTTCCGACTGTATCTAGATAAATCGAGGCTATTTTCGGTCGATTTACTGCGAAGTTCTCGGTTTGGGAAAGGCTAAAATAATTGAACATTTGTTAGGCTTGGATTTGTGGTCGCTACTCTGATTCCTAAGTGTCTGATTTATTGCCTTATAATATTGATAGAAAAGTAAATAAATTAAGGCATTCTGTGAGATGTGTTGTAGTCTGTGGATAGATAAAAATTACAAAAATAAGATATTTTGAAGAGCATGTAAAAAAATACAAAGCATCTTTACGATAATAACTGGTTTTATTTCGATAATGACTTTATTATAATTAAAAAATGCAGACATATATTCGTAGATTAAGAAACAAAAAATGCCATAAAATATATCCAGGTACGAATAATATTTTATTCAGTTCCACTGATTTATGAAAAACTTCTAATATTTTATCTAGTATTGTGTCGAAGTAAATATTGCATAAGGATAAAATATTAATTTTATTATACAGCTAGACATGCAATTAAAAATTATAAAGCTCTAAAACAAAAGAGTCAAGCACAATGTGTTTTGTCAAATGGTAAAAGCTTTCACAATAAAAACAACTTGTTTTATCGAAAAAATACCTCACTAGTGCAACATGTTGCGACTGGTAATATTTTGGTATTACGAACCAAAATCTCATAGTAGTGGGCCTTTATTCGGTGCTTATCCCACGTCATAAGCAGGTAGCTGTAAAGTCATAATTTTACGATATCCCGCATAAGTTCCTGCAAGAGAATTCAGCTTCCTAGAGATGTAGTTGGGTCGATAGAAAATGTCGATATAAATCGTCGTCGTCGTAGGAAAACGACGGATTTTATTTTTAGTAAATTTACACGAGAGCACTTTAAAGTTCTCAAATGATGTTTTGCGTAATATTTTAGAAACGGCTGTTTCTGTCAATGAAATCTGAAAATGTTACTGTGTGTATGAGCTTTGAAAAATGTTTTGTTTTATGATAAAGTATTTATCAGTAGGCTTATGTGAAAAACAAAAATCGTCAAAAAATCAAATCGCCGTTTTTTTACGACTGCAAGGAAATTTTGTTATAAAAAGGCTCTAACATCTCAGTCAATTCTAAAGTATGATATTGTTGTACTCAAGTGCTTTAAAAAATAAATTGTGGAAATAAAATCTTGGTCTAAACGCTCAGGTACTTGTGGATAACTTCAATTATTCTATAATCTATATATATAAAAGCGAAAATATATTTTCTCACTAATCTACTGACTAACCACGAATTCCGGAAAACTACTTGACCTATGAAAATGAAATTTGGCCAGAAAAGTCAGATAACAAAGGATTTTGCGACAAAGCCGGATTTATGTGGTCTACAGGCCCTTGATAGTTTGTATAAAAGTCCTTTTCTTGTACTAGAGACCTGAAATATAGTAGTAGTAGCAGGTAGTACACGTCATCTTAGAACGGATTTTAAGACAGGGCCGGATTAAGAAGTGTAATGGCTCTCAAAAGTTTTTGGGTTTTGTACTAGAATATAAATTTGTCAGGAAAGTACTAAATTTGGCAATAAAGTAGTTCATGGGTGGGACACGTCAGCTAATCACATAATTTACGTCAGGACCGGATTAAGGGAGTCTAAGGGCTCTCACAAATTTATGTGAAAGTCCTTAGTTTTTTACTTAATATTTAATTTTTGTAGAAATTTGACAGGGGGTAGTTTAGAGGTATGACAGAAAAGGTGTAAGTTCATCACCAAAAGAAAGGATAACCATATTGCACAAGTATGTCGTACTACGTCACATTTATGTACGACATATATTTTACTCTGATATTAACCAAAACATACATATCACAAAAATAAAAAATCTTTTGGATACCTAAATGTTGATAAAAGGCTTCACAGTAATATGTGTCTCCACAGGTTTAGGACTTATAGAGGACTGCGTGGACTTACCTCTCAGACGGCTAGGCTTAAGTCTACCTGTGAATCCTTACAAAGGGTTGGTGTACGGCCTAAAAATAATGGAAAAGATATTCACACACCAAGTTTTGAGCACACAATTATTAAGAAATTTAAGAAAAAGCAAGTACAATATGTACATAGGAAAGGTAAAACAATTATTTTGACAGAATAGTCAAATTAAATCAAATCAAATCAAAACCATTTATTTCAATTAAACCAATAAGGTATTTTTGAATTGTCAGGTGTAGGAGTCAGTCAGACTAATTCAGTTATGAAGCTAGTTGCCTGTTCCAATACGTATACGTACGTAAGGACACTCTTCTTCAAAATGTTTTTTTACAAATTTTTGGTTACATTGCTTATAAGCGTAAATAAAATGTGGCGACAATGTAAAATATTATTCTAAAATATAAATAGACGCGCTAATGACTACACTACTAGTCAGTTCAGGTAATATCATCAGATACACTGATGGTTTTTACTATGTATTTCTTGCTGGTCACACAGAAACAAAGTCTCTCCCCATTTTTAAATCCCCGTGAGAATAGTCTACCATTTGCTTTATAATTTTATCCTGTTAGTCCTTATTTATGTCAGAATATATGAAATATGCATTTGATGGCTACCATGCTGTTGAAAACTTACAAGAATATGAATGAAAAAAATATTAAGTAGGTATGTATAATGCACTTATCATTAAAAATAGCGATTCCTACTACAGCTACACTTAGTTTTTTGTTTACGTACGTACTAGCTACGTGAATCAACCTTTTTTTGAACGACGGAAGTACTGTTGTTTTTATCTTCTTAGCATTGAATTAACCGAATGAACTGTACTGCATTTGTTAATTTACTTTTTGAATGAGCTTTAAAATGATTCTGTTTAAAACCGATCACCTTGCGTGTTCGATACGGGATAACTGGTTTAAATTGAAATAGCGATTTGACGTTACCTACTCGCCATGCGCTTATTACTTATTCCAGCCCTAATTCACCACCTACGGTTCTTATCGATAAATATAACATCACTAGTTGTACAGTAAGGGGATTAGTCACTTAACACTTTCTTTTGTTATATTTATTTTACTTACAATATTTCTCTGTTTACTTTCCGTTCTTTACTAGTAGTATTATCTAGATATTTTTTGTTGACAATTTTAGTAATGTGGTATCGGAATATTGTATATGTACGTGCTGTAGCTTTCAAACATCGAAAGAGGCTTAATATAAACGTTATGAAATTCGGGTGTGTAATACCCTGTCGCAATATATAGTCGTAGGAATACAGAATATAAAAGATTTTTTGTTAGATGAACTCTTTACACCTAAGTCTTTGTGTTATGATGTTTAAAAATTGTTGAAAAATAGAAATAGTATTTAATATATCATGTGATCGGCTATTGTTTGATTAGATTATACCAGCGGTAGGCACAAGTCAACATGGGTGGCGTTGCATCGGCTCTGATGTTGAGAGTTTTATAAAAAAAGAAGACACGCAAAAGTAATTTTATGCCGTGGAAATGCGTCCACTGAGAAATATGTGTAATGTAAGATTGACCAATAGAGTGGAGAATGATCAGAAAACGGTACAAGAATCGAGCAAGAAATTTAGGAAGTTTCTGCATGTTAAAAGGGGAAATAAAGAGCGAATTACTAAAGAAATTTATAAGGCTCCTGTGATTGGGTGAGTCGGTGCGCGTAGGTCCAGAAAGACGTATACTCACCATCGGCAATATACTGAAGAAGGACCTACTTCAAAGCACCCGTAAGGTGCCCATTCCATAGTAGGTTTTGCTCTCAGTTTTACAACAATCAAAACGGTGATTGACGGATGACCTATCGTCTAATGCAGTAATTGACAGTTGCATGATGAGATTTTGATATCGATATTATTTCATCAATCACCAACGTACGTCCGTCAATCATGACTTTTGGTAATGATTGACGTTTGCATGAGCGTTTAATGGACGCCTAACATTCACATTGTATGAAGAGTCTGATAAATGTAGAAGAGGCGCGAGCTGTATGTCAGGATCGTAGCAAATGGCGTTTTATCGTCTCGCCCTACCCCGGACAAGAATAATTATGTATTTTTATGTATTAAACATACATAATTTCCTGGCAGTAGAGACAGATAGAATATGCAAGTTGGATCATTAATTTTCCATACACCTCCGTCGTGCTTTTATACATCTATACCTACCAACAATAAAACCCTATAAAACAGACCCAATTCCCCGTAGTCATGGGGTATTTACCCCTGTACGATGATAAATGACAACGACGTTAGACTGCCGGTTCATTTTTCTGACCACCCACCCCATACTCGTATAACGTTTTTGGGGTTATGGGATTTTGGTTGGCGTTAAATTGAGTATATGAATGATGTTTAAGTGTTATGTTTTTTGTATTAGTTTTGGTCTCCTGGGGTTGGTTTAATGTACGTGTTTACTGTTAAGCTTTTGTGCAGAAGTGTTATTATTGAAATCTTATAATAGCGTTTCATGATATACTTAATTATGTATTTATACAGGAATTAACGTCATCACGAAACAGGTATTACATACCTCTGAATTGCCTGACGTTTCAACCAGTTGTTGGTCAGTGCGACCTGGTTGAAACTTCAGGCAAATCAGAGGTTTTTTTTTTCTGTAAGTTTTTAGCCAACTCTATACCAATATTATAAAGCTGAAGAGTTTTTTGTTTGGTTGAACGTGTTAATCTCAGGAAATACTGGTTGAAATTGAAAAATTCTTTTAATGTTGGATAGCCTATTTATCGAGGAAGGCTATAGGCTATATGACATCACGCTACAACCAATAGGACCGGCGCACCAATATAAATAATTGCAGAAACGGGGTAAATTTACAAACGCAGACAAAGTTGCGCAGGACAGCTAGTCCCTCATTGATATTATGTAGGTGTAACCGTTTTGTAATAATAACGAAAATGTCTGTATATACAAGCTAAATTGCTGATTATTTTGTTTTAAGAAAACTCAATCCCTTTTTTCATTACAGAATAATCTAACCCTTGTTACTAATTATCTGCAATTGTCTTATATTTATGAAAACTTTTGTTTGAAACGTCATTGTCTTAAACAAATATCCGCTTAACCGCAGTCTTGCTTGACTTTGGTTAGGCTGGACTGGTACTAGGTTCGGTCAGCCTAACTCCTGACCCAAAAACCACAACAAGGCTTCTAACTTCCATCACTAGTTGTATAAATTAGCGAGAGTTGATCTTAGAACTAAGTGAGAAAATAAACAAAATTTATGTTGACATTGCGTGTAAGCTTGTCAAAATGTTCAACCAACTAATTTGTCAAATAGGGCGGAACAAGGGACGAAATTTAATTTTCTTAATCGTTCAAAATTTACTTCGGAGCTCAGTTGAATTTATTTTAAAAGGATTTAAAACGACATTTATTAATGTCACTCGAGATATTATTTGCTATATCTAATTTTGTCTGGTAGTCAATTTGAGATACAGTTGAGATTATTTGTTTTTTTTTTCATAACTTATATATAGAGATGGATCTTTTTTATATTATAGGGGGCAAACGAGCAGACGGGTCACCTGATGGTAAATGACTACCATGACTACCATGTTGGCAAGTGCAACCTGGTTGAAACGTCAGGCAATTCAGAGGTATTTAATACCTATTTCGTGATCGCGTTAATTCCCGTATAAATACATAATTAAGTATATCATGGATACTAATATTATAAAGCTGAAGAGTTTGTTTGTTTAGTTGAACGTGCTAATCTCAGGAACTACTGGTTATAATTGAATAATTCTTTTAGTGGATAGCCCATCCATTACTTTTTATATAAATAATACAAAGACGGAGAAAAATAACATAATACAAACTCGTTCCGGCTTGTGATAATTATCTAAATTGCGAATTTATTTGCTTGCTCGTTATCGCACCCAAACCCTTATACCACTTGATAATTTAGACTACTACTACACTTGATAATAAAGTCAGTATGATATACCTACTGACGCCGAGGTGCTACAATAACTCTCAATACAAATACTCAATACTCTCAAAATACACGACTCTTATTCTTTATTAATTCCTCTAAATAATAAGAAGTTGAAAATAAAAAATAAAAAAACACGACAGTCGTGCCAAAAAATATTTTTTTTTTGGCAGGAAATTAGTTTTTTTTTTAATCATTTATTTGAAAATTGCCAACTGCCCTATTGAATTAGTCTCAAAAAATTCTTAGCCAGTGTCACTCGATATTAAGTAAGGAGTCTCACGATAACCCAAACATTCAATCTGTTCTGGCATTTGGAATTTATGGTGGAATAAAGTAACTCACATACAAACATACATGAATAAACAATGAAAACATTACTCTTTTTTTGGGCAGTCGTGTAATAGAAAAGCAAACGGGTTTCTACTTAAATAGATTACATTACTAATTAGTTTGAATTCGCATTTCAATAAGATATGTAAGTTTTAAGACGCTTGTTTTAGTTTAACTTGTAACAAATCGTGGAAGTAAATTTTAACCTACTTTTAGTTGTCGTATCGAAATGAAACTGTGTATGTATATGTAGTTAGGATGACAACACTATAATTTGGTAACTTAGAGCTGATCTGATGATGGAGTCATTAGATGGATAGTGGAACTCTTCAGTGGCTACCAGTATACCCTTCGTGTTTAGAGCGTATGATTCGTTTTGACGATTCCAATAGATTGGGCTTTGTAACGATGGTCATCAGACCTCATCAGATGAAGCCAGGAGGTGGATATTGGCACTCATATTTATGTATTAATTCGGTTCGGGGTTAAATAATGATTTTTACTAAACTATAATGATATTATTATACAACTAAGGTTGCAACCAAGCGGTCCGCTTGATGCAAGCAGTTACCGAAACTAGATAGAAAATAGTAGGCACACCTAAGGTGTCACTCGTGTGGTTACCAAACACTAACCCTCCATGAGAGGTGACTCCCATGGAACTCTGGTAACTCAACTCATAAGCAGAACACCACATCAAGTTAGTAGTCTTGTCTAAACGCTTTTAGCCTAAGAACTAGTCAAGCAGAACAAAAACTAAATTGGAATAGGTAGAACCTTACTAATTTTTAAACTTTCGCGTTCCATGATATAATTATGTATCTCCACGGGAATTAACGTGATCACGAAAAGATATTACATACCTCTGAATTGCCTGACGTTTTGACCAGGTTGCACTGGCCGTGGTCACAGGCTGACTGGCTCAGCGGTGCACGCCCTCCGTCGTCGAAATCGTGAGGTAGAAGTTTCTTCATCTACCCATAGAACCTTCTTTCTTTTAAGTCGGTTTTAAAACGCGATGAGTCGTTTGAAATAAAATTATGATTGTGTGTTGAGAACAATAATAATTTTATTTCAAACGACTCATCGCGTCTCCTACACGACGCCCTCTGAGTGTGTTCAAGTTTTGCTATCAAAATGTAATAATAATAAGTTGAGACACCTCATACACGGCTGTCTTATCGCAAAATATGCAGAGCCTGTACTATGGTAACCAGACTGCTGATAAACATACTCATAAATTACGTAATATATATATTTTATAGATAAACTATACCCAGGTCATTAACCAGATACCTCATAACCCCTTCGAAGATATTGGCGGGCCTGTTGACGAGGCCCGTCAATATCTTAAATGTTTCTATTCCTTGTTTTATTTTATTGATAACAAACAACTCGGAACAATTGAGTTGTTTGTTAAGCTGAGCTTGATAGTATAAAATAATACTCAGAAAGTTATTTATTATCAAAACATTTCTTCCTTCTATCACACATCGGGAACATAGCCCCATATGAACCACGCGTCAAAATATCAGATATTTAATAGGAAAAATCTTTGTATTTCTTTATTTATGACACCCAACGTCTACGACTTTGCGACCGTGTTGATTTATCGTCTCAAAGCTGCGTATTTCTCGCAAAACATAGATTATAAATCATAGCACAGATGTTTCAAACGTTATGCCTTGTTTTTGGCGCGAATGTGAATGTTTTTTATGACGGGACCTTGTTTAATTTTCATGGTTAAATATCTGCTACTGTGATGATTTAGGTTTTCGATGTTGTAAGGAAAAAAAGATGATAAGTCAAAAACGTCGTATATTTACATACACATTCCAAATGTTGACAATGCTTTTCAAAGAGTATACAAGCAATCACTGGAAAACACACTTTTTTCATCATTTATCCTTACCTAGTTTTCATGTATTCTAAAACGATATTCATAATTTGTTTGGGTAATTTAATTTATCTCAATGTTTTCTTTTGTTATAGTATTATCTATACAAATAAATAAAATTGAATTGTCTGTTTGTAATGTTACAATGACAGTTTTTTACTCAATGCATCTAAGTTACACTGTAGGTAGGTACTTATAATAAAAAAAAAATACATTTTTGGCTATCTGTATGTCTGTTCCGGCTAATCTCCGAAACGGATGGACCGATTTCCAAGAGACTTTCACTGGTATAACTGGTATTATAAGGAGAAACTTAAGGTACTTTTATTTTAAAAAAATAATTAGAGTCCGTGCAAAAAATATAAACATGTATAGTATGTACACGCGAGCGAATCCGCGCGGGATACAGCTAGTTATAAATATTATGACATCATGTGCAAAGTTTTAAAACGCCTTAAGCTTATATGTACAACAGTGATAAGACATATATTTTACGTTAATAAATTCAAATCAAAACAGTGCTCTTTTTAAATTTATAAAACTAGCAGCGCCCCGCGGTTTCACCAGTGTAAGTCCCGATTCTGTGGGAATATCGGGATAAAAAGTAGCCTATATGTTAATATAGGTCTCCAGCTATCTACGTACCAAGTTTCATCGCAATCGGTTTAGTAGTTTTTGCGTGAAAGAGTAACAAACATCCATCCATCCGTTTAATCTTTCACATTTATAATATTAGTGGGATTTAAAACACTGCGGAAGTGTTTATAGATGTCGATAACTGCTTACCATCAGGCCCCCGTTTAGTTTACCTCCTTACTTGTAAAATAGAAAGACCTCGTTACTTTCTTCTTGCAGGCAAATCAATCAATACCTCTACGGCTTTTACGGATATTTTTACTTACACAACATTGACGTAATCTTACCTCTGGACGTGTTGGAGAAAGCCAATACGACATAATACCTTTGAAAATAGAGCATTCGTAGCCCCATTTGATTAGCGCACGTAACCAGATACAACCGGCCACGTCATCGATTTCATCTACAGTAGATTGTCATAACAGAAGGTCTCTCTCACTAGTCACCAGGATGAATCATGAAACATATGTGCAGGACCAATAGCAGCTAAAAGCTTTACCACTTTTTGTCTTGTAGTGATT
Organism: Euplagia quadripunctaria; assembly: GCA_963859945.1. Classification (NCBI taxonomy): domain Eukaryota; kingdom Metazoa; phylum Arthropoda; class Insecta; order Lepidoptera; family Erebidae; genus Euplagia; species Euplagia quadripunctaria. The sequence goes on along the minus strand of OY982577.1, from coordinate 18,188,138 downwards.
AAACTCGCATGCAACAAATTATATTACGAAATTAGGGTGTAGGAAGTTGTTAATGGATTACACAGCGGTCACAAACGATGCTTGCCACCAAACTTCGACGAGCCCTACGAACTTGGCCATTTAATTTTCTTATACATGTTTACTGAAAGACCCTTGTTCCTATTTAGTATAAACAGTTTTGTTTCTTAACTATACTGGCAAAATGTTAGATTAGTTGTGGATTTCCTATTTCGTTGTACACATTTTGTAAATACTAACGATATTGATATACTTGAAATAGACTTTGAAACATTAAGGTTCTGTATGTTCCCCGTATGTATATACTTGTTCTTTTATTTCAAATAAATACACGGATAGTTTTGAGGGGCTTGTGGCTAAGTGGTAACCGAGTAGGTTAGCACATTACATAGTTAAGTAACACTAGCCAGGTCCGTCTAAGATGAGTGACCATTCTTATCAGACCCCTCCGTGCCTTGGAGAGCACGTTAAACCATCGGTCCCGGGTGCCATACAAACATCTGTTGCATTTGTTACGGGTAGTTGGAGCCCTAAAAAAAGTCCGACAACCTGGTCTAACTACAGAACTTCGACATCGCCTAGTACTTGGGTTGTTGAGGTCTGATAGTAGTCGCTTCACGTAAAATATCAAAGTTCGGTCGTATCGTAGTTAGACTGAAAGCCGACCCCACCTTAGATGGGAAAAGGCGGGGAGGATGACACATATGGATAGTTGTCTAGGATCTACATACAAATATATCCTACTAATATTATGAACGTGAAAGTTTGTATGTATGTATGTATGGATGTTTGTTACTCTTTCACGCAAAAACTACCGAACCGATTGCTATGAAACTTGGTACGTGGATAGCTGGAGACCTGGATTAACACATAGGTTACTTTTTATTCCGATATTTCCACGGGATCGGGACTTAAGCGAGTGAAACCGCGAGGCGTTGCTAGTAAAAAAAAAAATTATATCTTATATTTTCTATTAAAGTTTTACATCCATATTTTTGTTTATTCGTATTATTTCGTGTATGATACAAATCTTTATTACGTATAATTTTCAACGAAACTATATAACTTTCGAAACAAACTAGCACCATAAAATACGATATCATGTTTACATTACTGCAGAGCAAGGGCAGACTATTCTAGAAACCCAAACCCAGCGATATCATCCGATAGATAACATATTGAGGGAATAGATTCCCATAGATTCTTTACTACGTTTCCCTCCAGTAAATATCTTTAAACATATACAGCAACAGCAATTGTTGACCCTCAGAGTAAAGTGCAAACCCTTCCTGTAAACAACTCGTTAATAATTGCTCTTAACCCTTCGCATGTTTTATTCATATAACCCTGTAAACCGAACTAGCATAATGAAAAGGGACAAGTTTGCATCATAGAGGATGTGTATCACACCGTACCATGTCACATTGTAAGGACGCAATCTCAATTTAAAAAAAATAGGTCTGTTTCACTCTCATCCATCAAGCAAATCCACCAGGGATTATTTTCCATAAATGATAACACTCTAATCGTCTGGTGGATTTTTTTATCTTTTTTTTTATGGTAAACGGGCAAACGAGCAGACGGGTCACCTGATGGTAAATGACTACCGCCGCCCAGAGGCACCTGTAACTCGAGAGTCACAAGTGCGTTGCCGCCCTTTAAGGTGGGAGTAGGAGAAGAGGGGGAGGGGGGAAGAGTGGGAAGAGGGGAGAGAGACAGGAATAAGGGAGATGGAAGGGTTAGGGCCTCCGGTAACCTCACTCACGCGGCGAAATGCAATGCAAGCATTCCTTCACTGCCGGTTTTCTGTGAGGCCGTGGTATCGAGCGGAGTCGAGCCGGCCTATACCTGCCGAAGCGTGGCTCTCCCACGTTAAAATATTCTTCATTCATCTGAATATTCCACCATAATATACTACTTTATTATTTTTGGAGTTGTTCGGTCTACTAACTTTTAAACTTTAGCGTTCCATGATATAATTATGTATTTACATGGGAATTAAAGCGATTACGAAAAGGGTATTATATACCTCTGAATTGTCAGACGTTTCGACCAGGTTGCACTGGCCGTGGTCACAGGCAGGATCAGTTAGCCTATGACCGTGCCGTTAATTCCCCTGTAAATACATAATTGTTTAGTCTACTAGCATCTTCATCTCTATCATTTACCACTTTATTATTCATTTGTTAATTTGTTTTAATCGCTACTCTAAAATGTACCATTACGATATATGCACAACCAGACATAATATGCGCAAACAATTTTCGATCATCAATAGTGCAGAAATCTACTTATAGTGTACAACACTTTTCTGATTATGAGTAGACTTCTGCACTAGTAACGAAAATTGTTTTGCGATTAACATGCTTTTTCAAAATGTAGCACGAGTCAAGGTGGCTTTTATTTAACCACCGCCATTTATGCATGAAATTGGAACATTAATAACACGGGGAGACAAATCCACCATAACAGTGGTTAGTGTCATTATTTGTAGAAAAGAATCTCCTGGTGAATTTGCTTGGTGGGTTAGAGTGGAAAAGATCAAATAACTTGTCACAGGGAAACTTTTAATCATAGATATCTCTTCCTTTTCTTTTATTCTCTCGTGTTTTAGGGCCAAGATATATTTCAGTATATCATTGACGAACATGACATGTGGACCAGAATACTTGCTATAGTTTATTTATTACCGTACAACATCGTGCCGATGTAATCACTGAAGTCGTTCAAAAGCGATATGATAACTAGCAGACACAGACATGATTTATATGAATAGAGATATGATTAGGGAAATACTGTCAGCAATTAAAGTCTTTACTTTGCAGTAATTTAGACATACTGCATCAAAACTGTGGTTAAATATTTAACACAAGCTTGTTACGTATTTGACGAACTTGTTGGTCTAGTGGTTAGCGATCGTGACTGCTGAGCCAGAGGTCGTGGGTTCGATTCCCACCCAGGACAAACATTGTGCGATAAGCAAGATCATTTGTCATGCGTCTGGGTGTAATTTATATATACGTATGTATTTATTACTATTAAAGTATGGTTTTCAGCAATCTGATAACCACAGGACAGACTGCCTAGTTTGGGATCAGATGGACGTGTGAGGTGTCTCAACTCATTATTATTATATTTTGATGGTAGTACCCTAAGACACTCAGAAGGCTTCGTGTACGAGAGGCCACGCGTTTTCCTCGAACATAAAAATGCTTACTTCTCCTTTGACTAAAAGCGACAGAACTACTAGCTAAGTGCTGTGTAAGTCAAGTCTGCTTATGACTTGGGTTACCTCGATGAGCTCGATGGGAGTCAGCTTCCATAGAGGGTTAGTATTTGTAACCACACAGTTGACACCTTTGGTGTTCCGAATATTTACTATCTGGTTTCGGTAACTGCTTATCGTCATTGTGGACCGCTTAGTTTGGGATCAGACGGCCGAGTGAATTGTCTAAATTGCTATAATATTTGTAGGGTACGACACCTTTTTAGTACGCTTTTTTAAATGTACTACGATTCGGTGTAACACTCATCCACTACCAAACTTATTAAGACACTATCGAGCGTTACGTTTGATATCTTGTTCTCAATGTAGTTTCTACGGAGAGTTGTATACAAAGTTTCAACCAACATTTATAGCTCTGTCTCGATTAATATTGTTCAAGATATTTACTGTATGGATCTTTGCAAGGTCCCGTAATAGCGTAACAATGTTCATGTTGCCAACAAATTGATTAATTTGTTGTTAGTTGTAGATAATGGAAACTTAATAGCCATTGGCGATGGTAACGGACAACTTTGTATTATTATATGATAGTAACTCGAAGTTTGATCTTAGTAACGTAAACTATAAAGATATTATAATCTTCATTGTGTTTTCTTGTTTCCTGTTGTAATAAAAGCCTGTATTTGTTGGTCTTTTTTAGTTTAGTTATGCTCTTAAGCGGATAGACCGATGTTGAAATGGTTTTATTTAGGTTAAGCGGTTCTTAGCAATTTTTATTAAAAATCTGTTCCAATGTTTTGAAGCTATTACTTACATTACAGTGGGAGAACCATGCTTTGGCACGCATGGGCCGGCTCGACCGGAATGATACCACGACCTCACGGAAAACCGGCAGTCAAGCAATAATTCCCCCCTCTTCTTCTACTCCCCCTACCTTAAAGGCCAGCAACGCACTTGTGACTCTTGAGTTGCAGGTGTCCATGTGCGGCGGTAGTCACCTACTATCAGATGACCCGTCTGCTCGTTTGCCCCCAATCCCATAAAAAAATATTTATATTAATGTTCTAGATGTTTTCTATGTGTACACATTATAGAAGCTTGTAAATAAGTATACATCTCGTAAGTAAAGATAAGCAATTACCTTACTCTATGGACGCTTGTAGGGCAGTTGGTAACAATTGTTTTAAGAACCTCATTTTGCTATGAAAACTGTTGTTCACTTTATTTTTTTTAATTTACCAGCTGCCCTAGTAAAAATTGTTTTAAGAACCTCATTTTCCTATGAAAACTGTTATTCACTTTATTCTTTTTTTAATTGGGGGCAAACGAGCAGACGTGTCACCTGATCGTAAGTAACACCTATGGATACCTGCAACTCAATAGTCACTAGTGCATTGCCGGCCGTTTATTGAAGTACCTAACTTCTAGTTTTCTTGGAGTACGCTCTTTTCTTGAAGGTTGGTATGTAGTATCGGTGTGGAAATACCACAGGCGACAATTTTCTTTCATGATTGGTTTTATAGTGTAATGCTTTAACACTCACCTTAGTAGGCTTGCGTTAATATAAAGCTACCACCAAAAGAAATACACTTTAGGATTTAAAAAATACTACTATTATGTTTCGTTATTATTAAATGTGTCTGTGTCTTCTATGGTACATATTATGTTTCAATAGAAAGCGGTAATACACATATTGTATAAATATATTGATGTGATGAGACCTCCGCGCTGTTTGCATCCTTCTATTGGAATGAAAACTCCTTGAAAAGACACGGAGGTCTTGGCTGGTGGCGCCAAACTCGAATTTAGAATAATTCGAATATAGTTTAGAAGATTGAAACTGTAAGAATAGAAGACGTTCGTGGAAGACTGATGTGACAGCCTCCGCGCGGTGTGCACGGTGCGTTCAAGAAATATTAATTTGTTTGAATTGATTGAATCTATTGTTATTGTAAAATACTCTTGATGCACATTATAGTGCCAGTTGTGTTCGCTTATTTTTTTAATTATTCTCCTCTCAATAACGACCTTAAAGTTCCGGATACTGAAATAAATGATCGGGGATCATTGCAATATTATCACATGTCTCATTACATCCATGGTGTAAACCTGGTTTAATTTTGTATCTATTAATAGGGTACTTGTACGTCGCGACTGCAGATACCGTCCCCGAGTTATTGGTCTTATATTGGACTCATTACATTTGACGCAGCAGCGCCGTAGGAATTAAATTAATGTATTTTTTGTAGAATCATTTGCCAAGGTAGAATTTTTCATGAAAACTGTCGAGATTAGATTGTATTTAAGGGAAAAAATGCATGCAAGTTTTAAAGTTGATCATCTACGGCTTCGCTTGGATTACTCGTCCTTAAAAAGGCTCAGACAACATGGCAATACATTCATGATAGTCTATGAATCTCCACAGGCATTGCAGACACCTGCAAGCCACCACTAGTCCCATCCCCAACACTGCACAATTAGTTTCGCGTAAATAGAAGTCAGCCTACTGCCATTTATCGAGAACGTTACCACACTCCCTGGTACGAGTAATTATTACTGACTTATCAACTAAAACCTGTGCGACTGGCCTGTTGGTCTAGTGGTTAGTGACCATGACCGCTATGCTTATAGGTCGTGGGTTCGATTCCCACCTTAGTCTGGGTGTTCTTTGTTGTTCCGTTGTTTCTATGTTTGTAAAGTCCCCCGCGACATAGGAGTAATTCCTAATGCGGGAGTTGTCTTTAAACAAAAAAAAAGACCCAATAACATGTAGGTACAAGATCCGAGAATTATGACGCCACCACTAACAACCGAATGCAACACAAACATAAAGTCTAATATCTTTATTTCATAGAATTCCTATTTTATGTTTTTTTTTTAAACGGAAAATTATAGATCAACACATTGTCACAAATAAAGGTCGCTTTATCACAAATAAAATTATTATAAAAATGAATAACAAAAAATACCGTGTTGCAAATACTTAAGAAGATCGCTCTCTACCAGTGTTGATCTATAACCGCCCGTTGCCTATTAGTTGAGACTTTTGAGAAGAAATTGGGCAAACAAACTCACGCCAAATTTTTTAAATCACTAGATAGTTGTTCAGTATTTAGTAGAGACGTATTACAGCACTGTTTTGTTGTGCGCTATTATGTTATTAAAATTCAAAGTAAGTCTAAAATTAAGCTATGAATATATGAATACTGAATAAATATGAATACACAACCAACGAGGAAGTAGGAGACAGTATAAGAAGCTTTACGATTGGATTATTATTTGTAAGAACATTTGAAAGTTCACATTTTATACATCAAGAACCGTTATTCCTATTTAGGAATCCGACAATGTCGGACATTGTAACGAGTATTTAACGACGTTCGAATAAACGCATTTAATGCAAGTTATATTACACTTAACGAAGCAGAAAACGCACCACACACGTGGCTCCGCGTCAATATTAAAATCAACTATAATTCGTAAAGATCATTATAAAACTTTATGAATAGAATGCATTCAAATTTATTATTGTTATATACCGTTAAAATAATTTCACCTCTAACCAGAATTGAAACTATACGCAGGAATTCAATTGCTTTCCTTTAAAAGCTCATAACTTGTAACTAACCGTGAAAATGAATGAAAATTTGCATACAAATGAGTCGAGTTTAAACTATTCTAACTGCATGTTAACATTTATTACGCACAACAAAAGCTTATAAACGTTTACAACTCACATATTCATAGAAGGGTACCCGTTTTATTTTGAAGAACAAATGTACAGCCATTAAGTACTTGGCGGTATAACGTGTGCGATTCCACCAAGAATTCTCATTATGCGGTCACCCCAGGGATCGTATCCATGGAGACCTTCGGGAGTGTCCCAGACGTTTAAAGGGTAAAAGGTGAAATTAAACTCGTTGGTCATTTAGAAAAACAAATACTTCTATTGTGTTGTAATTGTTAGGAATTCTGAATAGGTAGTCGTTTTCATTCCGAGATAAAATGAAGAACGGATAGGGTTGCAAATGTATTTGGGGTTGTGTTGTGTTATTTATTTGACTTGACATTAGTGAAGTAAAGTCAAATATTCTTTATTTCGTAACGAACCACCAGCCCCGGCTTCGCACGGGTAGCAGGGCATATATTGATTTTTTCCGACATCTTCAACAATCATCGTCAAATTTCAGTCATTTTATATAAAATCTTAAGAAAGATTTAAAAATTAAATATTTTTTAAGATTTAGAAATTACATAAAACTCCATTTTTGGCGATTTCTTCAAAAATGAGATGAAATTCAGAAATTTTTTCCTGATATACTAACGAACACGTTTTACTACGTTAAAACCTGTGCGTAATTAAGTGGAAAACTAACCCCTTTTTGTCTAATTCCATTGGCCTATTGTTTTTGTACCATTGCCTGCTGAGAAAATTTGTGGTATTAGTCCGCACTAATTGGACAGGACAAAAAAACCACCCCGTTAACACCAATACAACTGCATCGATCCCTTAGCAGAATGGCAATAATTGGATTACCATTTGTAAAAAAAAAACGGATTAAATGGTTCAATACAAAATTTATCGAGGCCTTGAGACTCTACCTCTAATTGGGATTCTCTTCCTTTCCTGGGAAAATAATCTTAAAGGGAGCCTTGTACACATAGATGGACAACAGTGATCCCTTAAGGATTCTTCTAAGGGCAACTTTCTGTCCTTAAATGGAAATTTTAGTTTATCAAAAAATTATTTTTTCTGTGTCCAACCTCCGGGACTAGCAATAGTAATGAGTGTTGTTTGATATATTATTATAATGCACACTCTTGAAAGTTATCACTAAAAAGTATACAAACACTACGTTAGTTGGCACACAATTTTCTTTTGATTAAAAAAGAGCACAGTGTTTCTTTGTGGGGGAGCCATGCTTCGGCACGTATAGACCGGCCTCACAGAAAACTGACAGTGAAGCAATGCTTGCATTACTTTTCGCCGCGTGAGTGAGGTTACCGGAGGCCCTAACCCTTCCCTCTCCCCTTTTCCCCCCTTTCCCTTCTCTTTCCCTACTCCCACCTTAAAGGCCAGCAACGCACTTGTGACTCTTGAGTTGCAGGTGCCCATGGGCGGCGGCGGTAGTAATTTACCATCAGGTGACCCGTCTGCTCGTTTGCCCCCTATATTATAAAAAAAATATATATATAGAATATAATTTAGAAGATATAGAATCCATGACTTCTGTTAGCAAACTTTAAGCGACAGTATCTCAAAAGTAATTCAAACTAATTAATTGCTTACAAATTCGATGTTTCCATCCACAACATTGTTAACGATTTACAATTACCGATCACACTAAAGCCTTTTGATTGTTTCTCTAGTGTTGAATTTCCAGGATTTCAATCATATTCTAAATATATCTAGAATATGTCTTTGTTCATAACCTTGTTCCAATTTCACCTCTAATGCCATGGAATAAGAACTACTGGTACCACAACACCGTCTTCTCCTCTGAAACGTACATTTTCAATGCTCACTAATCTCCATGTTCCTTTTGTAAGCTTTCAATGTGCTACTCCTTTGTGAGAAAGATTTCTAAGATTCTGCAAAACAAGGAAGAGAAAATTACTAAGACTAAAAGAAATATGAAAGTGAGATAAGATAGTGTACAACGATGCATAATAGATTATTTTGAATGAGTTAACCCGCCTTAACACTGGAATGGAACATTTGTTTTACATATTTTTATACAGTGTTCATACATAGGCTGCATTAAAAGTATCGGGAATGGAATATTTCGACTATTCCCATCATATTAAAATATTTTTAATTGAAAACTCCTTAGTTTTAAAAATCGAATACCATTTATTTATTTAAAAAAAAGATTCTCGGTCTTCTCACAAGGTCTTCTCAAACTTGTTTAGTCGTTGAGAAAATGGAATTGACTCGAGAAAATTCAAGGGCGATGATTTATTATGACTTTCGAAGCGGTTTAACACAAAAATAGTATGTTGACCGGATGCTTTCTGCATTTGGTGATGAAGCCCCATCCAAAACCACAATTTATCGCTGGTTTGCTGAATTTCAACGTGGACGTGTCAAGCTCAGTAATGATCCCCGTCAAGGTCGTCCAAAAACTGCAGTCACCCAAAAAAACGTTGATGCTGTGCGTAAGCTGATTGAGGAAGATCGACATGTGACATACTTGACATACATAGGGCGAAATTCAGGCAAATTTAGACATTGGCATGAGTCAAATACAAATAATCTTGCATGAATAATTAGGTGTAAAAAAGTTGTTTTCCCGATGGATACCGCATTTGCTCTGTGAAGAGCAAAAAGCGGTTCGCGATACTTGGTGCGTCAGAACTCTCGAAAGATTCCACGCAGAATCCTCAAATGCTGTATACAACATTGTATCAGGTGACGAATCCTGGATATACGCGTACGAACCCGAAACAAAAAACCAGTCACGAGTTTGGGTGTTCGAAAATGAGTTAAAGCCAACTAAAATTGTTCGTTCACGGAATTCCTCTTGAGGGACAAAGAACGGTTAATGCAGAATGGTATGCTAGCATTTGTTTGCCACAGGTCGTTTCCGAACTCCGTAAAGAGAACTGCAACCGCCGCACCATCCTCCATCACGACAATGTGAGTTCTCATACCGCGCACAGAACAAAAGAGTTTTTAGAGCAAGAAAACATAGAATTATTAGACCATCCGCCATACAGTCCCGACCTAAGCCCTAATGATTTCTATACTTTCCCTAAAATAAAGAATAAATTGCGTGGTCAGAGATTTTCATCACCTGAAGAAGCTGTGGACGCCTTCAAAACGGCCATTTTGGAGACCCCAACTTCCGAATGGAATGGTTGCTTCAATGGTTGGTTCCATCGTATGGAAAATGTGTCAAATTTCGGGGAGAATACTTCGAAAAGCAATAAATACATTTTTAAATAGTAATGTTGTGTCACTTCCTTGATTCCCGAAATTTTCAGTGTAGCCCACGTAATATATAAAAGAGAGCGTTACAAAATTATAAATCGGTCACCAATTAAAAATTACTAGAGGGATCAATTACCTACTCAAAGTGGCAGGAATAGATTGAATGGAAGTAGAAAATAAACACTAATTTTGGACAATTTTGGGTGAGTTACATCGATATGTGTTGAGTAGTGGAGGTCATGCGAATAATTTTTACGTTATCTTTTAGTTTTGAACAATCATTATCTATTATATTATCATACACTTCAGTGGTTTTTTTTGTTAATTGTACTGATTATCTTAATAACAACGAATATATTTATACTGTTTTAACGAAAATATTTGATAACCATTGAAAAATCATATCCAACTATCTGCACTCTAAGTCGGTATTCGAACACAGGTCAGTTTTCTGGCCATTTTCGCTTGGCTGAATGTATTACGAGCAGAATGATGTTTTACGATTTTTTTTCTATGGTATAGGGGGCAAACGAGCAAACGGACCACCTGATGGCAAGTGACTATCGCCGCCTATGGACACCTTCAACTCAAGAGTCACAAGTGCGTTGCCGGACTTTAAGGTGGGAGTAAGGGAGGTGGGAAGAGGGGGATAGGGAAGGAGAGGGGGAAGGGTTAGGGCCTTCCGGTAATCTCACTCACTCGGCGAAAGAAACAATACAGTCATTGCTTCACTGCCGGTTTTCTATGAGGCCGTGGTATCACTCCGGTCGAGCAGGCCCTTATGTGCCGAAGTATGGCTCTCCCACGAGTAATTACAAAGATAGTTAATAGATTATTATTTCAACATCATCTGGGAAGTACAATATACAAACAGTTTAGATTCATTAACCTTTACCGTAGTACAATGTTAAAACAAGGAGCACACTACCAAAACCTTTATAGTGTCAATATTAAATGATTTAATCAATTAATAGCTCAAAGGAATATCTTCAATGCGCCATCTAATGTTTAACTCAATATTAGCGATGTCTCTTTTACAACCATAACCGCCTCTGAAAATATTTAAATAATATGATATAGTAACCAACTATTTACGGTAACTATGTATTTTTATTTTCGGGGTTACGACCTATCTTCTGGAGCTCTCGTGATAAAAATCAACACCAGAAATACAGTTTTAACATACTTTCTATCCAATTCCAATTAGAAAAGATTTCAAAATCCCAAAGTCCTTAGTTTACCGAAGTAACTACCATGTGAGGGGTTCTTTAAACCCATCTACGCCATCAACGCCAGGTGTTTTGATTGGGATTAATACATTATTTACTTCCACTGCTATGACTCTCGTACGTAAAGATTAACAGCAGTTACCAACAAAAACACTTTCCCTGGGGCTCACCAAGATGGCACTTGGATAGCACAGTTCCAGATCTAGTTTAGCTGTTTTGGAACTAGAAGCCTGCTACACACTGGTCATGGAAGTATACTATTTATTTGTTAAGAACGATAATTAATTACATTTTTATTCCCCTTATCGTATGCACTAAGCAAGTTGACGTGAAACAAATGTGTATGAGCTCCGCAAATATTAATCCCGAGTGGGATCGAACGTGATCGAGTATGGGGCGCAACCCTTTGTATACATGAGGTACTTTGCTCCGCCAACTGAAACTGCACCTATTATGTATGTATGGGTATATCTAGAGAGAATTAGATTTAAATGATTTACATTTTACTTAATTTATTTTAAGTTAGTAATTGAAAGTTTGATTTAACAAATCAAAAAATAATAAAATGCATGGACGGTACTCATAGTTATTAATATTGATAAATGGTTTCGTACTGTGTGTATTTCTGAGAAGTTTAAACAATCTTGAAAGTGTTTTCGTGGGTAACTGCTGTTGATCTTGACGTACGGGAGTCATAGCAGTGGAAGTAAATTATGTATTAATCCCAATCAAAATACCAGGCGTTGACGGCGTAGATGGGTTTAAAGAACCCCTCACATGGTAGTTACTTCGGGAATACAAAGGACTAGAGGTCAATCCACAATTTAAAACTTTGCAAAAAGAAGTTCCTTTCAACATCACTGTATGCTACTTATATCTTTGGATTTGTCAAGAAGCGGTGCAATTTGCCGCGACGAGGTCAGGCTGCTCTGGTGCTTTCTGTGTAAGTACAACTGTATTTCTTTAATAATATTAATCATAAGCAACACGATATTCTCTTACCATTCACCGCGAAGATTTACTACCTAGATCAGGAAGAGTGGAAGTATTCCTAGTAGGTTAAAGATTACGAGCCGACCAGATTCGAGCAAATAAAAACAAGCTTGTTGAAACGTTACTTTTGTAAAAAAGCTTTCAAAATAGGAGTATCTTAGTCCGCGGCTAGGCGTTAAATGCCTAAATGCCCTCATGAGTGCTACTTACAATTTCTCCAAAAAAGAAAAAGAATTTTTGTCAAGTGATCAAAAATAATGTTCTTGTGCTAACAAATATGCAAAAAACTGCAATATAAGGATCTAAATTTGTCGATTCATGTTAATATAACACATTCACATGCAAGATGTTGTCACATATGTTGTAAATAGTATTTGTATTACCTAGGATTGAGAATTAGTAATTAATATTTGAAGATAGACATAAATTAAAATAATAACTTGACACATCTCACACACGGCCGTCTCATCCCAAACTAAGCAGAGCTTGTACTATGGTAACCAAACTGCTGATAAAAATACCTATATATTTCTAAAAATACATGTTATCATGCTCATCATGAAATTATGTGTCCTGGGTGGGAATCAACCCACGACCTCAGTTTTAGCAGTCAGTTTTACTAACCACTAGACCAACAGGCCCGTAAAATACCTGAAAAAAACTGGATTTCAGACAATACAAACGTTTATTCATTTAACATCATATAACCTCATATACATGCGAAAAACACATTAATATTTTACTGGACATTCAGTTCCTAACCCTTTCTATAGTAAAAGTTTCCTAGTATTAGAGATTTCCATAAAACCCAGGTTTAGTGAATTGAAATCCCTAACTTCTTTGGACGAAAACAAATTACCCCAATAGAGGGAGGTCTCTGTGTGCAATCAGCGCGGACGTAATTAGTCTCAAACAAAGGCCTGTGTGTGGCATGAGGTGTTTTGTACGCTTTATCACTACTGTTGGAAGTTTTGATTACCTCTGGATATGAGGTATGTAGGTAGAGCTTAGTATAGTAGTAAGTCTTTGGGTGACGTTGCAGGCACAGCAATGTATTCTGCTCTGAGTTTCTTTGAGAATTGTTGATTTGTATAGCAATTTAGTTATTGTTCTGGTAGCAAATGCTTTTAACAAACGTGTATCTATTTGATAAGTGTCTTCTACATATGTCTTTATTTTGACGCCATTCTTAGTATGTCTACTAAGGATTTCTACAGTCTTCGTTTACAATTACCGAATTAGAAAATGCTGCATTAATTTGGAAAGATAATATTGGACATAACCTTTTTCATTGTCGAAGATTATGGTATTTCCTTTTGTAGATTAAAGTTTATGTACCAACCGCCGCTCATTATACTTAAAAAAAAGGTTTAAATTTATTTTTAATCTATGCAAACATATTTAGTACTTAATACTAGCCGACAACTGTTTATTGAACAAGACCAAACGGGGACACTCATTTTCTCATATACCCTATTTTATTATGGCTACAATATCTTATTTGGGAGGCGATGGTGGTGGGAGGTGAAATTCGTAGTAGCAGATACCAATTTCAAGCTTCCACATTTAAAGTCAAAATGCTTAAACTAATCGTCTTAAGATATACATAATATAAATAGTGGCCACGAGGCCACCCTCCACGTTACAATAGATATGCCCAGTTTAAGATCATTGAACTCTGCATAAAATCTCTAGTGCTCTTAGTGGCTCTAATACTATATGGGGTTATTCAAAAATATTTTCAGTTTCGACACCCGTGTGAGAAACCTATTGTTGCAAAACGTTTAATGCCTCATGCAAACGTCAATCATTACCAAAAGTCATGATTGACGGATGTTAGTTGGTGATTGATGAAATAATATCGACATTAAAATCTCATCATGCAATCGTCAATCACTGCATTAGACGATAAGTTTATTCGTCAATCACTGTTTTGATTGTGGCAAAACTGACAGCAAAACCTACCTTGTAATGGGCGCCTTACGACTGAGTGATATTTTACCCAGGTAAATAATAAAAAACCATACCTTAACGATACTTGTTACGCTTACAGAAGTATCAATAGAAATAGCCAATGAATGAACTTAAATACAGAAACTTGACTCGCGCACTGCGGGTGCCGTACAAATTTTGTATGTAGATGGTTCGTCCAGCTTGGGAATCCATTCTCGAAGATTTTTATAAATTTTTGTTGAGTGACGAACTTGATCGAAACACGATTTTTTCTTTTAAAACTGTGTAATAGAATGAGCGGCTCCAATTCGAGCAGAAATTTGATGTGCTCTACTTTAGTGCATAATTACTTGCGAAGTATTTAAATTTGTTAAAATATAAGGCTAAAACGGCGTTAATTTAGAAGCTTGTTTTTTTACAGGGACGTCGTACACATATTTGATGTTTAGTTCAACTTGATACCTCTAATCATTCCTGAGAAGAAAGGACAGACAGGCAACGAAGTGATTTACGGAACCCTAAAAACAATATCATTATTGTGGGCAAAGAAAACTTTGAAAACCGCTACTAAATTGCACCTTTAAGCAATAAAATTTAAGCACCAAAGGGACTTTAGCTCGATTTAATAGCTGCTATGCAATTAAGAGAAGACGCGTTTAGACTATAATAAGTTATGAAACGAAAAAT
This sequence comes from Euplagia quadripunctaria, assembly GCA_963859945.1. Taxonomy (NCBI): domain Eukaryota; kingdom Metazoa; phylum Arthropoda; class Insecta; order Lepidoptera; family Erebidae; genus Euplagia; species Euplagia quadripunctaria. Next base: position 18,173,098 of record OY982577.1, on the reverse strand, counting down.
CTCCTTTCAAGGAAGGCATTAGCATACCTTTAGGGGAGTGTGATGAATAAACGATGCTGAGAAATAATGCTTTTGAATTAATTGGAGAATACTTTGGGGTGGAAGTGGTTTTAATTTGTTCGTAAAGTTTAGATATGCATAATATAAGTATTATAATAAAAATTATTGAGTGAAAAAAAAACAAATATTTTTTTATAGGGGCAAACGAGCAGACGGGTCGCCTGATGGTAAATGACTACCGCCACCCATCGGCACCTGCAACTCAAGAGTCATAAGTGCGTTGCCTTTAAGGTAGGAGTAGGGGAAGGGTGGAAGAGGGGGAGAGGGGGGAGGGAAGGGTAAGGACCTCCGGTAACCTCACTCTGTTTTCTGTGAGGCCCTGGTATCACTCCAGTCGAGCCGGCCCATACGTGCCGAAGCATGGCTCTCCCACGAATAAATCAGACAGATAATAAATTCAATATCAGTCATTGTAAATGTAGACTATGTAGTTTTCAAACGCTAACGTAAGCTTGACCTGTCTATTTATCGGGCCTGTTGGTTTAGTGGTGATCCTGACTGCTAAGCTTAAGGTCGTGGGTTCGATTCCCAAGACAAATAATTGTGAGTCCATAGTACAGGCTCTGACTAGTTCCGGATAAGGCTGTCGTGTGTGAGGTATAAAATATAATAAAAAACATCCCACACTTTTTCACAATTTACCAGAGTGGAGTTTACATCGCTACTATATACAGGTGTAAGCATTTTTCAAGGACTGACTTTTGTATTGTGATAAGTATCCACAGAAAGAAATTTTTGTAAGTTTTTAGCGAAGCATAAACTTACACGCTGTATAACAAACCTGTCATATTTAATGAACAATGACCAAAAGCGGTACCAATATTTCCCACGCGTCAAACTCAAATTATTGTAGTAATTATTTTCACATTTTTATACAACTTGCGTCAGGAATATGGTTTGTGAACAGGGGATATAATCTGAAAACAATATAAATAGCTATTTGATTTTTATTTATATTCGCATTGGCATTGACGTACCGTTCCTGTCATTCATGATTTACAGTTGTGATCTGCGATATTTTCATTAGAAAAGTTATTAAAAAAAAAGATGAATAAATAAATAATTTGCCGAAATAGTAAATTATTTTAAATCCAATTTTTTTTTATCTTAAAGCAAGTATTTACTTTTCTTGTTCCCTTAATTCATTTCGACTATATTATTTTAAAAACGAAATTAAAACAAAATTGATTATTAGAACGAAACGGTCCTTTGTGTCAGCTGTCAGCGTAGGCATCGAGTAAGTAGGCATTGTATTAATATTGTACTGTTTAATTACGTTTTAACGTAAATTATTTAAACACGGATATTTCGTTTTGCTACAACGATTCCAACGTATGTTCCAAGCACTAGAATATATATCTATATGGTAGTTTTTATCAATGAAGATGGTAGTTTAGGTTATTTTCGATTTTATTAAATTGTGAAAAGGGGTTTTATTTAAAAATAAAACAGTTGGGCCTGTTAGTATATTAAATGTAGTTCATGAAAAACCAAGTTTAGTTTTGATGCAACTCAGTACAGGATTTCATACATTTATGAACATTGTGCTTTAGTTCAATTATAGTTAGCCTTATAGTTAGCGGTCGCAGATACCTATGAACACTTACAAGATCAGTAATCTCAGGATGCTTCCTATTGGAAGTCATTGGTGGAGGCCTATGTCCAGCAGTGGGACGGACGGGGTCCATGGTCCATTTTTTTTATTTTTTTTTATTTTTAAAAGACTACTAGTAACGTGGGTCACACATTACTAGTATTCTTATTAACCCCTCCAGCTAAGCTAAATGCTTGTGTTAGGAGTGGGTTCACGTCGGTAGTGCACTGGGTGGGGTTCGAACCCGCAACCACTCGATCGCAAGTCCGACGCCTTAGCCATTACGCTACCGCCGCTTCTACACATGTATGATGATGATAATGAAGCTGGTAATGATGCTTAATCCCGTGGTCAGAACTACTACGCTACAGTAATAAATAATACTGTAGTACAAAATTTTCATCTTTTATATCTCGTTTCAAATATGCTACAATGTGTGACATTTTGCTGCATCAAACTAAAGTTATGAATTTGGACGCATGTGCCCAATTAGTACTTTTAGTGTCAAAGGCTTTGTATGTCAGTTAAAGCCTTGTGTGCTAGCTAGCTTCTAGCTTTTTTAATTTTTTTTTATAAAACATTAGCTTTTTCATTTGGTTTCACATTCATCAAATTTAATCTCGCGTACTGGCAAACAGTTTACCAAAATAGTTGAGATTTATTTATTCCACTCTTACTTTAAGACCTTACTAAAAAAATCATTCACGTCATCATTCTAAACTATTAGCGTTAAGAGATAAAACTAAAAAAAACTAATCGCCTGTTGGTCCAGTGGTTAGTGACCCTGACTGCTGAGCCATAGGTCGTGGGTTCGATTCCCACCCAGGACAAATTATCATTTGCTCTGTGTCTGGGTGTAATTTATCTATAATATGTATGTATTTAGAAATATATAAGTACGTTTATCAGCAATCTGGTTACCATAGGCTCTGCCTAGTTTGGAATCAGACCAGACGGCCGTGTGTGAAATGTGTGAAGTTATTATTATCATAAATCTAAAAATCCGTCCGTCTGCTCGTTTGCATCCTAGACCATAAAAAAAAAAAAAACATCACAGTATTCATGAAAAACATTCTAGGTTATTAAGAATCGAAAACAAATATTTCAATACACTGATAAAATGAGTATTTACAACTTACCATATCGAGAAAATTACTCTTTAATGAGGTTAAAATGGATCCGTTTCCTCATCATCTTCTACAACAACTTCTTCACAACAAAGACAACTAAATAAAAATGTCCAAACCATGGCCTGACAAAAAAATGTCTCACAATCAAACTTTTTCCATTTACGCGGTTGGAACAGCTTTAGGCGTTTGCTTGAGTATTTTCAGACAAAACGAAAATCGTTGCGATTCTTATAAAACATATTTTATTAATAATGACTAATGGCGAATTTTGTCTGGGTGTTTCTTGTGTCCGTCGTTTGAATGTTTGTAAAGACCATGACTAAGTAATAATTTCTAGTAATCCTAGTGCAAGTTGTGTGTATTTAGTTCTTTATCAAATATTTACACTAAAAGTAATTACAGTGGTATATATTAGAACGAACTAAAATATAATCTAAGAATACATGTATGTCAATAATCATAATATAATAATATTTTCCATTACTTCCTACAACTACGTATAAATGTCGTTGGGCGATACTACTAGTGTAGGGCTTTTTTTTAAACAGTCTTTGAGACAAGTTCAGCAACTAGAAACGTTGTTAAACTGGAACGTTCGTCTGTAGATACCCTTAAATTCTCGGCAAAACTCGTGAGCTGTCTCAGTGATGACGCTTCCACATATTTCGCTTTATGAAGTTTGTCTTGCCTTGAAACAGCTAAGGTTCACGAGCATTACTTTTTAACGAGTTTTCTGATTTGCAGAAATGCTTGTAGTTTCCTCGAGCAAATATGGAACGTGTGAAATGTATCAGCGTGACATTCATGCGTAATGGAAATGTGTCATAGTTTCAATATATTTGGCTTTTGCGTTACTACTTTCTGAAGTCAAGAACTTTGACAAGCGGACATTATTATACACGTTCCGTAAACGTTGGAAAATAAATGCATGAGAATGTAGCTAGTACATTTTCAAGCATTTATTTTTAAATTTCTTTAAACTTCAATGATTTTTCGACGTACATACTTATAAGTTAACAAGAAGTGGAGCGGGGATAGCGTAAGCGCGAAGGCGTCGGTGAACCTACCGATGTGAACTCACTAATAACACCTCAGTTGGAGGGGTTACCAAGAAATTTGTAAAGTCTCCACTAACAGTCGGGCTAGTCCACAAGCTTAAAGTCACGCAGCAGGCTATGGAGTGAGATATAGTTAGAGTTTATTTTAAGGTTCAGGGTGATGGCCGTATGAGCAAACAAGTCTTAGAGTGGAGACCGCGAATCGGGAAACGGAAGGCAGGACGCCTCCCAACGAGATTGATTGACGACCTTCGGGTTATTAGTCCATCTGCTATTCTCACAAGGTAGCCGAGATAGATCAACACCATCAAGCGGAGGACGGAGGACCGAGTGCTATACTGCGTGGAACAATCAAAGTAGGATGGAAAATGTTGGTGTAAATACACTTTTACTACTATAAGATAAGAGGTGTCCTACTCATTTGGTCATTGTATAAAATGTTTAAATTTCCTACAAATATTACATACTAAATATGCTGAGTACACAAATACGATGGAAATTAAAACAAAAGTAGAAACCCATTAAGCATAATCTTCATAGACAATCTCCTAAAAGTTACTAGGAAGTAGGGAATATGAAAACGAAACGAATAAACTAGAGCTTTCCATTTTACTCAGAGAAAAGTACCACTCGGTACCTCAAGTGGCACTAACAAAAGTTTCCATCAACTGGACACGAGTACTTGCAAGTTATGAGTGTGTCCAGCACAAAAACGGGTAAATAGAATATTGAATGGGCAACAAAGGAAGAAAAGTTGACAGTGTACACCGGAACATACGATATACCGTGAGTTTACGAAGGTGAGATTTGCTTTGAGCGAGACTCGCTCAAATTTGTTTCTTATGTACAAGGTTTTATATATTTATCTATCAATAATCGTCTATTCATATTTCGTTCGTTCGTTATTCGTCTATTCTATCGTCAATTTCATAACATAGGAGAGAGTTTTTAAATAAACTGTTTATATTTTATAACATTGTGAGCCAGTTTCATCTACGTTTATAGTCACTGCTCCACCCCTAATAGTCGTAGCGTGATATTACATAGCCTTTACTATTCCTCATTAGTCTGGCTATCATATAAAAAAAGATTTTATCTAATCCGACTGGTAGTTCCAGAGAATAGCACGTTTAAACAAACAAACAAAAAACTCTGCAGATTGATTTTATTATTGTAGATATATAATAATGAAATTATTAAGGTGTCATAGCTTACTTTTACAAGACCTAATCTTAACCTTTTGTTAAAATCAATACCGTTTTAATACACTCCACAGCGTAAGTAGTATTTATTATGCCTTTTTATGGTATAGGGGGCAAACGAGCAGACGGGTCACCTGATAGTAAATAACTACCGCCGCCCATGGGCACCTGCAACTCAAGAGTTACAAGTGTGTTACCGGCAAAGTGTGGAAGAGGGAGGAGTAGAGGGGGTTAGGGAAGGGTTAGGGCCTCCGGTAACCTCACTCACTCGGCGAAAAGCCGGCCAAGCCGGCCCATACGTGCCGAAGCATGGCTCTCCCACGACCAAAAAATCTCTAAATCGCCTGTTATATTCACTAAAAACAACGTTTAAGTAATTGCACATTGAGTTATGGTATAACATCTAAGGACTGATAACATGGCAAAAGACAGAAGTTATTTAAGTTACGTAGCTTTAATAATCGACACGTACCAATAGTATGGGTAACACAGGCCAGACACGGAGGCACTGTTTAGAAAATGGTCGGGATTTTGCATTTTCCTTTGCAACGAAATACGGGAACGTGCACCGAAATTCCCAGAGGTTGGGTTTAGTAATGTGATATTTTTTGGTAGCCATACTATGAAACTAAGTGCCCTAATGTACATCCTGTACGATACTAACCAGCCCTCGTTAGAAAATTGATACTTTGTTTGTATACTCATCAAATACCTGGTTTTAAATATCAGGTAGATAATGTAAGACAAAATCTCTGTTATACAATAATATTATTCATAACAATAGGTATTGTCATATTTCATTTTTACTGCATTAGTACTAGGTTCGAAAATTTTCTAAAAATATACTGACTGATTCTAGTTTACTAATGAAGGTGCGATCGAAGCAAAATCTCTGTTTGACTCTTTGGCAACAAATGATTATATTAAACGTTTAAATCACGATTAAATTACGGTCGGTACGGGAAAAGTCTAACTTTGTGCGATGCTTTTATCAATTATAAAAATCGCAAAACACTCTTGAGATGAGCTTACAAAATTGAGTACTGAAAACAAACTAAATGACAGATATTGCTCAAACTTCGCGCCCACACAGTTAACAGTTGTGCCAACTTAACCACAAAAGAATTATTTGAATTGAATTTGGAATTAGAAATACATTATATATTCCCGATACTTTTTTGATAGAATGTATTATGCCTTATCTTATGCCGGAAATAAAATATTAATATTATTAAAGGTACAAAGCGTTACACCATTAAAAAATGCACCAATCTCTACAAAAGGTGAAACTTTAAAACTTAATTTCATTACAATAACTGCAATAAAGTGCACATGGCTTCGTTATTTTATTAGGAAATATTTTTCACAGCCCGGTTAATAAATCATAAACAATCCAGGGCAATTAGTTAAGATATACGGTTTTACTCACGTGTATATTTCGGGGATGCATAGTCGGGCATCCCCGAAATATACACGTGAGTAAAACCGTATATCTTAACTAACATGAATACCCACTCACGAAAGTTTTTATTCGGGTAAACCAGGGTATTCTGCATGTTTTCAAATAATACATATTGCAAGTATTGAAGTTATTTTGTTTCTTACTTTAGTACCAGTTTAGTAATTACTTGCTTCGAGAGACTTTTCTAGATTAGATCTAAACTGACATGCATGGATGAATTAAAAAAGTAATTAAAGAGTCTATTGTTGTCTATTATAGGATATACCAAGTACTTGATGACCATTTTTTTCTTTTTTTTTACCATAGGACTGAACTGTTTGGTATGCGTTCGAAAGATCAAAGATATCTGTAGGAAGAATAGATTAGTCTGTGAAAATTGGTGTACTTGGCATTAGTCCAAATAAAAAACTTAAAAATAAATCCATACATGTTACTGACTCATCGCACAACTGAAACGTCGGCCTGCTATTGTGATGTTATCTTTCAATCTTAAGACTGCATTTCAACTCTATGGATTCTGTTTTCTCAAAAGTTCGTTTCTATATCCGTATGCCTTTGATTTCTCAAAGCGATCAGAGACAAGAAACTAATTGGGCCAGTACGCATTAATTGGTTAAAAACAGTAACGATTAGACCTTTTTTTTATGGTAATGGGGGCAAACGAGCAGACGGGTCACCTGATGTAAATAACTACCGCCGCCCATGGGCTCTTGTAACTCGAGAGTCACAAGTGCGTTGCCGCCCTTTAAGGTGGGAGTACGAGAAGAGGAGGAAGGAGGGGGGGGGGCAGAGTGGGAAGAGGGAAGAGGGGAAGAACGCATGAAATGCAATGCAAGCATTGCTTCACTGCCGGTTTTCTGTGAGGCCGTGGTATCGAGCGGAGTCGAGCCGGCCCATGCGTGCCGAAGCATGGCTCTCCCACAGTAATACACCTTTAATAAGATTGGTTAATATCGATTTCACTATATTGTTGTAGTATAAAAAGCAATACATAGGGGGACCCTCAGAATGACTCAATTTGTAGCAAATATCACGAAATTGCAGTAACAATAAATTCAACAATACGGCTATCAAACAACAATTGCTTTCAGAGACATTTTTTTCGGCATCGACATGGGGTGGGGGTGTTTAGTAATTTCGATTTTACACCCTAGAGACAGATTTCAACCCCTGTTTTATTTTTGTGATATATACGACGGATACCGGTAGCATACTTTAATTTTATGATATATTTTCGTTTTTTTATGTGATACTCAAATATAGGATATGTTTTGGATGGAGTAAGTACCTCTTAAAAGTAAAAATATGTTGATGATTATTTTGTTTCCATCCATACTAATCCATACTAATATTATAAAGCTGAAGAGTTTGTTTGCTTGAACGCGCTAATCTCAGGAAGTACTGGTTCGAATTGAAAAATTATTTTAATGTTGGAAAGCCCATTTATCGAGGAAAGCTATAGGCTATATAGCATCACGCTACAACCAATAGCAGCGGAGCATCAATGAAAAATGTGGCAAAAACGGGGAAAATTTACAAACGCAGACGAAGTTGCGGGGGTCAGCTAGTAAATATTATAATGTTTAGATTTTTTTTATTGAATGCTATCCTATGAAATTAAAAGTTGAAATTGAAAAATATACCATTTGACAACACAACTCCTTAGGACTGACGTCACGACTGACGACCCGTAGAAGTGCACCAGTGATCATAAACGCACGGTTAAACAACGGGTAACGATTAGTATATAGTAGTTTTAAAAAAATTGTAGAGTATATAATTATTTAACTAAGAATATCATCGCAAGAATATCTAGTAGCTAATTATGAAATGCAATATATAAGACATAAATGCAAAAATAACTTGGCAGCGGTGGGATTCGAACCCACGCCTCCGAAGAGACTGGTGCCTTAAACCAGCGCCTTAGACCGCTCGGCCACGCTACCACTGAAACAATTTAATGAAACAACTGACCGCTTTTCATATTAAAAAAAAATAATTCATGCCAATGTTCCAAGTTTATATTTTTAATAGTTTACAGTATTAAATTTTTGGTTAAATTCGTTTTTGTCAACATTTAGTATTTTTAATCAATTTATTTACATGTACGATCACGACATGACATGCCTTGTTTGCCACATTAGCTGTTAATACAGACACAAATATAGAAGTTAGAAAAGTACAGTGAGGTGGGGGACGAATTTCCCCCTTAGGAATTTATGATATAAGAAACATGCATTGCCTTGCAATATAATTATTGTGTTGAAATATAAACAAATCCTTGAATAACTAGAATACTACGGTACACATAATATGCAACACAATCATATATTATTATGGCTTTTACTCGGTAGTTCAAATGGTATATTATATTCTTATTTCTTTAGCAAAAGTCGCGGTCAAAACAAAATAAACTCTGTCGTATTAAGATACGACACAATATACCTAAACGGACCTAACGATGGTCAAATAATTTTCGAATATGGATCGTTGTATAATATTCTGGCCAATTTGAATTTATTTCCGTAGACCATAAAGTCGCTATTTATTTAATCATCGTTAATGAGCGTGACTTCTGTACGAACATACGTAGTACAAACTACATATTAATATTATTGAGTCTGTGGTTGGATGTAGTAAACCCACAGACAAAAATGCATGTCGATATGTCGAATTCATGGCGTTGCAGAATCCTGAAGATCATAAAGACAAAAAAATAATAACAATATATATTTTATAAAATGATTTTTAAAGTATAATGGTATTAACGCACAAACGTGTGTACACTCAGACAAAGAAAAATCTGTTAATAACCCAAACAATATTTTCGTAGGGATCGAACCTAAAACTCTCGAGGCAGTGGAGAGCTGGCCACTTATATGCGTCACCCGAGCAGTCAAAATAAACAAAGCTATTACAGCACTGTCAGACAATTTTTCACAAAAGCCATTACTGTTGTCTCTGCTAACACAAGCCCCTGTTCAAGCATTGCAAGTTTTGTTGACGCCTGGCTTGCACGTGCCAAAATCGGGGGACATGGGATTTTGTGCACTGGTATTAATAGAGGTGAAATTGAATTTCACATATGGTGAGCTTTGAGGCGAAATGGATGGAAAATAAGCCCATTTATGTGATAATAATACAGGCTGAATTTTAATTTGTAAAAATCTCACTAATATTATAAATATGAAAGTTTGGATGGATGCATAGATGTTTGTTACCCTTTTACGTAAGAACCACTAAACCGATTGCAATGAAACTTGGTACGAAGATAGCTGGAGACCTGGATTAACGCATAGGCTATTTTTTATTCCGAAATTCCCACGGGATCGGGGACCTACGAGGGTGAAACCGCGGGGCACTGCTAGTATTTAATATAAGAAAAAAGTAATATAAGCCAACTCAGTCTTAGGATGGGTGACCATTCTTAACTCATTGAAACCCGTGTGTGCCTCGGAGAAGTATATACGCATATGAATACCTAATCTTAGTACTTACGTAGTACTGAAATAAAAAAGATTTTAATAAAAAAAATAAAAAGTATTTAATATAAAAAAGTCATATTAGCCAAGTCAGTTTAGGTTTATTTAATCAAGAATGGGTGACCATTCTTGACTCATTGAGGCATCCATACGAACATCTGTGGCATTCGTTACGAGTAGTTGGAGTCCTATCCGTATCCGTATAAATAGTCCGACAACTTGGTCTAACTACAGAACTTCGACATTGCCTAGTACTTGGGTAGTAGAGGTCTGATGGCAGTCGCTTTACGTAAAACATTGAAGTTCGGCCGTATCGTAGTTAGACTGAAAGCCGAACCCAACTAAGTTGGGAAAAGGCGCGGAGGATGAAAAAAAAAAATTGCCTCTGACCGATCTTTTAGTTAGATTGATTGTTAAAATGGGGAACTAAAGTAATGAAAAATATAAAAATGAGTAATGTTTTTTTAACTCGCATGTCAATAACAGCCTATACGTGCTTATTTTTTTTTTTATTTAACTGGTTGGTTGAGCTCTTCGTTATCAAAGAGCTTTGGCTGATTTTTTTTCCTTGACTGTACATAATGATTCTGGACTCTTTAGGGTCGGTGTAGTAATAATCGATGAACGAGCAAAATTGTTTATTATGTTTTCAATTATAACACTTTATCTTATTACATTTACTAGCTGTTGCCCGCGACTTCGTTTGCGTGGAAATTTTTGTGTCATCTATCTCACGTGAACCGTTCATTTTTCCGGGATAAAAAATAGCCTATGTGCTATTCCAGATTATAGTCTATCTCTGTGCCAAATTTCATCGAGATCCGTTTAGCCGTTTTTGCGTGAAAGAGTAACAATCATCCTTTCTCACAAACTTTTACCTTTATAATATTAGTAGGTTTAAGGTATCCTACATTGCTTTGTTGGTGTGTCAACTTTTTAGCTGAAACCAATATTGGTATTTTACATTTAACCATAAAAGAAAACAACTTGTATTTTTTTTTTTAAAGATTACTAGTAACGTGGGTCGCATATTACTAGTAATCTCGTTAACCCCTCCAGCTAAGCTTAACGCTTGTGTTATGAGTGGGTTCACGACGGTAGTGCACTGGGTGGGGTTCGAACCCGCAACCACTTGATCGCAAGTCCGACGCCTTAGCCAGTACGCTACAGCCGCTTTATTTGAGCACATCACTATAAATAGTTATATCGTATAAATCAATGATAGCACATAACGTAGAAAACATACTTCTTATTGCTTTAAGATTGAATATATCACACTTTATTTACGTTTAAAGATTATTTAAGTAAATGGCAAACGTGCAAAAAAATAATTTTATAAACTTGAGCACAGCCATAAGAAATTATTATCCCTATTCCATGAAGTAGTAGCTAACGACAAGAAAGCGCAGCGTCTGACACCAACGTAATAGGTCGCTTCGCTCCTTGATAAAGCACTGCTGTTGCCCAGAAATTATGTTACTAAGTCAATAACATTTATTCATAAGGGTTGAATGCTCTTTATATATTTTCGTTCTATACACTTAGAGAAAATAGACCGGATCTTAACCAAAAGCAAAAATGTTTCCAAAACAATATAAAAATACAATTCTCCCGCTTTCATTTCCCCCAGTGCAGTAAGAGCGTAATAATTTTCTAGAGCAGCCATTTCACCTGCTAATCCACCGACTTCCGGTGCTGTTAGTGGCGGAAACGCGTCGCTGTTTTCAACTACTTCCAGTGACTAACTGTTGCCACGTTCTATTTTTGTTTACCGGGACACTCGACTTATATCTTGAGAATTGTATTTTTAGTTCAAGTGTGTGTTAATGTCTTGCACGCTATTGTGGCAAAGGTACTTGCCACAATAGACTGTACCGCCAGTTAATGGCGTGTAAATACGGACATTTTTTTCGTTCGAAAGAGGAGAAAATTCCTAGGTTAAAAATTGTTAACAATTCTAATACCAAGTGACATAATAACACTAACTCAGTCATTTGGGTGGGTATCTTTATAATAAAACTGATAAATTGTTAAATATTTTTAATCTTACAAAATATAAATGTAAAAATAGATTAACCGAATGGCTATTAAAAATAAACTGAGCAATTTGATTATTAATATAGTGTAATCATTCTTAAGTAACCGCAAACACACACACTCACTCACACATACACACACTGACACACACACACACCACGCACATACATATACTCAAATACAAACACACTTCCACAACATTCTTAAATACTATACTAACACTATTTTTAAACTACTGTCTTTATATAAAGTAGGATATCTTACTACGCTGTCAACGCTTTAGTACATATAATAATCTAGAAATGAAAATATTAAGGGGTGCGAACCTGGTGTCCTGAAACACAGGCCTAGAGCCTAGCTTAGGCACCAGTCTCCTACAATATATGTACACTTACTTAATTTTTTTTGTTATAAACTATATATTGTAGTGAGAAAATAAATTATATACTTATTATTATTAAAAAAAATCTACATTTTAGAGTTTAAGAGTACTACAAGCACTGTATTACTCTCTCTACAAACAAAAAGAAAATAATAATTATAAAAGTGAAAATTTTCAGTTCCATCTGAAAAGTTTTCAAACTAAACTGACAATTGATATATTGTCAACTTTAATACAATTAATGATGTATTTGAAAAGAAAATACCCATTATCTCTAATGCAAGCTCTAATTAACAAGGAGTATTGTTGTTTATTTCAGCTTTTTTTTTTTAATATTTCCTAATAGATTAGGTGGTTTGGTTTTAGGCTTGTCTTGCGTTGGAAGTAAGAGCTTACTGAAAATATAGTAAATGTATTGAAAAGTATAAATGTCAAGAAGCTAGTAAATTCTGAGTATTGCACAAGTCTGACACCGTAGACACATGGAAAACACAGTAGCTAAGTAAGTTAAAGATTAAACAACTTGTTTTATAATTTGATAGAGCGCATTTCTGTATACCCTGGCAACCCTGGCCTGAAGCGAAATTCATTTATATTTATTTTATTATTTAATATATATACTACACATTAAAAATTAAAAAAAAACCCTAACAAAAAATAGTTTGAACGGCAATCTTGGATTTGAAATTTATCATAGTGTATAAGTATTCTACTAGTCAAGCCCTTTCATTTGATACCCATATTGAGGGAGTTGTGAAAAAAGTATGTAATCCGCCATTTTGTGACGGCGGCCATCTTGGACCGATTTTCATCAAACATAGCTAAGAACACTCCCGACTAATTCACTTTTCAAACAAAAAAAAACAAAATCAAAATCGGTTCATCCGCTGGGGAGCTACGATGACACAGACAGACACACACACGGACACTTCAAACTTATAGCGTAGGGAGTTAAAAGAACAACACTAACAAAAAAGCTAATAACCAAAAGCTATAAATCAGTACACAAATAGACGTATTACCTTAATATCGACTCAATAAGCTGAAGCATGTAGGCAAAACGACCATTTAAACCACGGGGAAATCATTTATTCAGAGAGTAATAAAATGTAACTGATAGCAATGACTAAGCTTTTAATATAATTAACACGAGAAGGAACTTCAGAAAACACAACGTTTTAGAACATTTACACAAATATTTTCTAAGGCGAGCACCATTAGTATTAAAGGTAGGCTGGAGAATGCTTGTGTTTCTTGGGTCATAAATAACTTGAAGTTCTTGAGAAACGGATGTTGTTGTAGGTTGTATGGAAGTGGCAACAGTACTTACAGATGAATGCGAGCATTGTTACAAGAATAAACTTTTGAGAGTTTCACAAAGGCAAAGTTCCTTCTGATTTAAGTTAATTTGTGTTTTATGAAATGGTTTATCTTGGAGTAGTGGAATATTTTTATGACAATTAGTTGTTATGAAAGTTGAGACTAGGTGATGATCAATTACTTGGTTAAATTCTTAACTGTTAACAGTCCCATACATCAATCAATTGCATCTGTTCATCTAAAGATTTTCTGTAAGAAATCACAGCTAGCGATAAGACCGCCGCTTGTACCATCCGTTAGGTAAAATATTGCATATTGTTTTCCTATGCGGTATAAATAATATGTTATTGTATTTCACTTCTAGCTTTATCACAATGTATTTAAGTATCACATTTATCCCACTAATATTATAAATGTGAAAGTTTGGATGGATGGATAGATGGATGTTTGTTACTCTTTCGCGCAAAAACCACTGAACAGATTGCGATGAAACATGGTATGTAGATAGCTGGAAACCTGGATTAACGCATAGGTTACTTTTTATCCCGATATTCCCATAGGATCGGGACCTTCGTGGGTGAAACCGCGGGGCGCTGCTAGTTGTTCATAGATCTTTATAATCAGCTATTTTTGTACATCAAAAAATTGATTTTGGAATTTCTGTATCAGTTCCAGTTGATCTAAATCTGTACCGTTGATATTAGACTGTTTCAATTAAGCGGAGTTGAACAATAAATTTGTTTGTCCTTTAAATTTGTGATATAAATCAGTATTTATCTTTGGATGTTAAACTTTCGTGATTAACAATAACTTTAATACGAATTTCATGGGGTATTGGTTCCTTAGTTAATTGTTTAATTTGCTTGTCCTATTCAATTTACTTTTGAATACCATTCATTAAAATATTTTGTTAATAATTATAATTTTAGACATTAAATACATAGTTATGTTACAATGGCTTTGTTCACATGTTAAATCTACACAGTAGGCAACTATGAGGTGTATGTGACTACTAGTAAAAAACTGGTTAACCGTTCTATTGTCTTAGAATATTATTAAACTTGGGCTAAAAAAAATATGATATGAGCGGAACACAGGCCAGGGATTTGCTTATGTCCAAAAAGACCTAAATCTAAAGTCTTTATAGACTTTGGAATAAGATTGCAGTTGTTTAGGAGCCATGGTAGAAAACACGGTCTCCATTATACTCTTTCAGCACCAATTTCTCTCCATCAAGATATAGAACGAGATGTCTTTGCATCAGCTTCCGTATTTCTTCAATTTTAGCTTAAATATTGTCAATATTAAATAAGCTCTTCAAAATGTATGTACATTAGGTATCGCGAGTTAATTTACGTTTGCATATGTTTATTTATTTGTTTATTTATTTATTTGTATTTTATTACGTGGGCTGAAGTTTTTGTAATATAAAAGAAGAAATGCTGAGTAATTTTATTAACGACTGACTGCTTTAAAGAATGACATATGTACCGCTTATTCTATTATATTCCTTTTATCGTTAGGTGTTTTTTCAATTTGGAAAAGTCTAGAAGAAAATATTTGTCTATTGTTTGATATTCCTGCGAAATCTTTTAGTTTCTATGTCTTAGTTTTTCTTCTAACCACTCCCGGAAAAATCCCAGACAACAAAAATTAACGCCCTACGATTTTTACACATCGCTCGCGACCGGAAGCCGCCGCCATTTCCTTACTTCCGGCCCCGAGTGAGATTTCTTGTACTACCCTCGTGACCTCTGAGGTCATCCATCTTGTTGAAATGTTTGTCTTGCCGCCATTTTGATTTAAAAGTGAAGTTCGTGGATTGTGAATCTTAGTGTTGGTTTTGTGTTTTATTTGTATGTGTTATTTTGGTTCTTGAAAAGACGTTGTATTCATTCATAGTGTTTTTTTCTATGGCAAAAGGTAGCCTGTAAATATAGTTGGCGGTGGCAATATGTGAGCATTCATAGAGGAAGTGCGTTGAGTCGAGACTTCCGCGTGCTCCAACCAGCTATCGATTTTTGGACGAATTCCTTTGAAGTTTTCGTTGCAAATCAATTTTTGGTCACTACAGCTCGGAGCATAGAGTTTGCACGAGCCAGGAAATCAGCCAGTCGTAAAGTTTGATACGTTACAGCTCACTAGATCATATATACACTCAAGCCTGTATCCCTGAAGGAGTAAGCAGTGATAAGTTTTACCCCGTATTTTGCAAACTATTATTTGGTGCCACTTACGTAATAGGGGGCCAGTCTTTTGCCGTCAACTGGACACTGGGGACAAATTTGGGAAAATTGGGAATATATTTAAAGAGAAAGGTAGGTAAGAAGAGAAGACAGATGTAAGGAAAGGGATATTGCTCAGTCGAGGTCAGACATCCGTAAGAGCCATGCTTCGGCACGCATGGGCCGGCTTGACTGGAGTGATAACCGGCACCGAAGCAATGATTGCACTACTTTTCGCCAAGTGAGTGAGGTTACCGGAGGCCCTAACCCTTCCCTCACCTCCTCTTCCACCCTTTCCCTACTCCCACCTTAAAGGCCGGCAACGCACTTGTGACTCTTGAGTTGCAGTTGCCTATGGGCAGCGGTCGTCATTTACCATCAGGTGCCCCGTCTGCTCGTCTGTCCCCTATACCACAAAAAAAATGTAACCTAGAAGTCCGAGCCCTCTTACATTAAGCTCACTAGGAATGTAAAGTTAATCTACAACTTTTGGTCAATCACCAGGTTTCGAAATAATCCTGTGTTCAAATAATAAACACTGGTAATATTTGCGCAGTAATATTATGCAATAATATTCAATGAGAACTACCCTTACGTACACCTGACAATAAAGTTTTACAACCGACATACTGTTTCACAAATTACGCTAAAATCCTCAAACGCTTACACCCTTTTATATGACCAACCCTAATCCTTACACAGCCTACCGAATTTT
Source organism: Euplagia quadripunctaria (assembly GCA_963859945.1). Taxonomy (NCBI): domain Eukaryota; kingdom Metazoa; phylum Arthropoda; class Insecta; order Lepidoptera; family Erebidae; genus Euplagia; species Euplagia quadripunctaria. The sequence continues at coordinate 18,156,431 of OY982577.1, read as the reverse complement.
CGAGTGCACCTGCCAAAGATGATCACATTGTACAATCGCGCACAGAAGCTGTTTAAAATTTTGACTGAAAACATGTTCCCAGTCATCGTCTCTTCTATACCAGTGATGCGCATGGAACAATGTGATTTTGAATTGAAAAATTGTAGTTTTAATTATTTCGTGCACTTTCTAACTAATATTATTAATGCGAATGTGAATTTGTTTGTTAATCTTTTCCGTTACATGTTATGAGGTCAGGTTTCCGAGGGATACCTGAATTGATTGACAAAGTCTATATTAACGCGAGCAAAGCCACAGACAAAAGTTAGTTTCATTAAACATCAAAGTAAATATTGCCTTTTTAAAATTGTGCAATCTAATACAGTTAACTGATTTTGTAAAATCACGTGACCATTTAATAATGCTTTAAAAGCATTGCCGTAATCTTTCATTTCATTTAATGTTGTTATTTTGTTCTTTAAATTACCAGCAAAATTGATTGAACGGCAATCATTGGACCATTCCGTTGTTACGATTTTGCGAGCTGGCCCTCAAGATTCACGATGAAAAATAATTCGAGAGACTTAAAAACTGATGTTAAATTGGGTCTGTGAGATTGCTTACAAAAAATCGTATAGGTAATCTAATAATAATAATCATATAGGTATAGACTGTGGTTTATTAAAGACTGTACGGTTTTACTCACGTTTGTATTTCGGGGATACCCGACTAGTTTTGGACCCGACGGGGGTCTTTTTTCAAGGAGTGAAGCGTCCTGCCGCGACGGTGTCAGGCGTCACACTCATGAGTATCCCCGAAATACAAATGTGAGTAAAACCGTATGGTCTTTAATAAACATGAATACCACTCCCGAAAGTTTTTATTGTAACTTAGACTGTGGTGTCTAAAATCGATTTCAGTGAATATGCGATTACACATTTTTACTGAAATTGGCACAGCGATGACCGCCAGTAACCTTTTGACAATCCCCAGCGTATCCTGGATGAAACATCTGACAATATTCGCCCGAATTAACGCGATAATTTGGATATGTGGGTTTGCAAACCATTGCGTTAATTCTCATTAACGTAAATATAGTGTAATACTTTTCGACCACAGTCGAGTAGACGGAACATTATGTACTCTCTCGGGACATATCTTCGAGTGGTAAATGATTATTGCTTACATGATGAATCCTGTACATGCGCATTCATAAACATTTGCTGACCGCGATTGTACATTATGTAGTCAAGTGTGAGGGTTGTAACATTACAAGATAATAGAACTGGCAGAGTTCCAGATAGTTTTGGTCGATGATGGCCGGACGGATTAACCTATGTTTGCACACCAGTGTATTGTAGTGTTGTCTTATAATGTACTCGTATTAATATATGTTTGGTAATATCGTGAAGTTCCTGGCGGTTATGGAGTTTATATAGCTAGGCTCTAATAATATCATTTAATACAGATATTACGTGTGGATTTTTTTTGTCTTAATTAATACTTATATGCTAAACTATTGGGGAGTATTTAGAATAGAATATTCTTTATTGTTTATCAAAATATACCCTCACAATAGATCTTCAATTTAACTTTAACGCTAGGTACAATGGGCGGTCTTATCGCTAAAAGCGATCTCTTCCAGACAACCTTTAGATGGATTTACTGGGTATATATCTATGTACATATACAATCATAATAAAATACATATAAATACATGCTCAATACTTATACCAGGCGAATATTCTAAGTGAAATCCTGAAGATGATCAATGATATATGTATACTAAGGTACACAAAACGACGTACGATGTATACTAAGGTACGACGACGATGTACACGAAACTGCTAAGACTATACACATAGCGACACAATGAAAAACTATAACAACACACTTTAAATTGCTTATTAAAGCAATTTCAACATAATTGTGCTGTATTACTCGGAACAAGTTTTGTTTAATGAACACAAATATAATGAAATCAATCACTCAAAAAGAAACTGTGTATCTCCTATAAGGATGTCGTTCTGTTGCATATACAATTTACTGTAACTCTTTTGATGTTAGTTACAAAAACAGCTGTCTTAATAAATGTGATTATATGGTACATATATAGCACATTTGATCTGCATACATTTTTAATCAGGTTGCACTGGTTGTGGTCACAGGTTGACCGGTAAAGTAGTCCGAGTTAAACCTGGTCCAATGGACCACTCAACGTTATGAACACCTTTACCCAAAGTATCGCATTTATTTCGAGTAACGTAAATCTGTGTGATGGGATAAAAAAGGATGAAAGAGTTTCAAAGTTATTTTCACCACAAATAGTAAAAACCTTAAGTAATACTTCTCCGTAAACACTATTACAATACACCTACATAAGAATACTAAATCGATATAAAAATTATGGCTAATTTTCAATAAAAATCCAATGAATACAAGGATAGAAAAACTTGGTAGCGAAGCGTTTGTTTTGGTACGAAAATGCGACAAAGAGCCGCGTGTGGTTCAAATAAATCATTTTTTCAGGTGAAATACGATCACATAAAGCGTTTCCGAAAGCAATTAGTTGCTGTTACGACCGCAGACGAGGAACGTGAAAAAATATAGGCAACGCACTAGGAAATAATGTCGCAGCGGTTGTGCAGCTAATCACTTTCAGCAACGAATAAAAAGATGGCTCTTGGGGCTTCTGACAAGGAAAAGTCGTTAGACTAAGGGTTATCCGTTACACAATTACACAGATGGGAGAGGAATTGCTTTTCTAATCGCAGCTAGTACCCGCTTAACTCTGTAGAGTATTCTTCTTCGAGTCTCTAAAAGAAGCGCCCTTTCCCAACTGAACACCTTTTCCAGAAGATAGGGCACAGTAGATATCTACTGGAATTTCAGCTATTTAACTGAAAAAGAACCTCCACCTTATATAAAATTACTCTTTGCTAACACTACTGTCGTTGTCCTGCCATTTATTCTTGGGAATAGGGTCACCTCCATCCATGGCGACGAATTAAAAAGCTCAATTAAGGAGTAGCTGCACATTATAATAATAATGGTCAATAACACTTACTTACATTAACACAACAAAAATCTTACAGAATAATATTATTCTAAATAATGTGCAGTGTCGCATTGAACCCACGGTAAGATCTAATTTTTGTTATGGGTACCAGGGTTCTAACAAATTAAATTGACATAGATTATGGATAACATTAGTTACCATTCGAGATGGAGCATGCAGATGAAAAATGAAACGGTATAACAAAAAAAAATTAAGACCTACTCCCACTAATATTATAAATGTGAAAGTTTGGATAGATGGATGTATGTATGGATGGATGGATGGATGTTTGTTACTCTTTCACGCAAAAACCATTGAACCGATTGCGATGAAACTTGGTATGTAGATAGCTGGAGACTTGGATTAAGGTATAGGCTACTTTTTGTCCCGATATTCGTACGGGATCGGGACTTACGCGGGTGAAACCGCGGGGCGCTGCTAGTATACTATAAATCCCGAAGACAAACATTCATCTTGTGTTACTAATAAACAAAGAGGCAAGTATACAAATTCTGTTTCTTGTAGGTGTGCTTGTGTTTCTGTATGCTTTGTATTTAGCTATAAGATAGATATTCTGAGAAGCTCTTCAGGTTCTGCGTATGTTTTTGTTAGAAGCCATTTACTTACTGTAGATTTACATGCAAATTTAGTAAGAGGGTATATATTACATTGTTTATTTATTAAATTGTAAAGATGTCCGGCAATTACCCAATGGTGTCTACTAGCTAGTGAAGTTCTGGCTGTTTGTACTGGATATACTACACGAGATCTTCGTCTTTTACATTTGTTTTATCGTAATTTAATATTACACAGTAATTTATCGCGTCATGTGGTATTGGTATTGGTAAAGGGCTCTGTTTCCGCATTTAGACTCATAGGCGGTCCATTATGCGTTCAGATAGGCTGGCTAGTTGAGCCAGCCTAGCTCCTTCCAGAAGCACAGAAGCCTCCTGGGGCGTTCACAGGCTTCTAGGAGCGACCTCGCTCCTGCGAGGATATTTGCCCGTTGTGTGGCCACTCCCTCGCACTCCAGGACGACGTAGGCGGCCGTTTCCTCCGCATTAAGACAGCCTCTACATAGAGGACTGTTTGTCGCATTGATGGTGAATAGGTGCCGGTTTAGGGCCAAGTGGCCCGTAATGGTACCTACAACTATTCTGATCTCAAGTCGGTTAAGACTGAGCAGTCTGCAGGTTAAACGTGGTGAGACCTCCGTCAGCACCAGTCTAGATTGCCTACAGCCGGGCGTATCAGCCCAGCGACCGTTGTGCGCTTCACGGGTTCGTTGCCTTACCCATGAGCGAAGTTGATTGAAGGGAAGTGGCAGCAATATAGTTGGCCCTGCCACTGTCGTTGCAGATCCATTTCTTGCCAGCTCATCTGCGGCATCGTTGCCGAGTGAATTACTATGCCCATTGAAGGGTTAGCCCATTGCCAGAAGCTAAACGTTCGAGTGTCTGGTGGCATTCGTATATAAGGCCGGAGTTCATGGTGTTGCCCTCCAGGGCTTTCAGGACGGCCATACTGTCCGAGAGTATGCGGATGTTGTACTCCTTTATACCCCTTGACATGACCGCGGTAGCGGCGTAGGTTATTGCAACGCACTCACATTGGAATATGGAGCTGTGTCGGCCTAGCGCCAGTGATATTGTTATATTCAAGTCTTGTGAGAAAACTCCGGCTCCAGTCCCTGTCCCCATCTTAGAACCGTCCGTGTATATCCGGACTTCGTTTATGCCAGATTGATCTCGGTCTCTCTCATGTAGTTGTATTCGGTACCTTCTACCGAAGATATGTTGTTTAGGGATCCTATCGCATGGGGCAGCTATTAGTGGTTGGTATTCCACTAATTGGTTCCATAATTTGGAATGAGGACCTTCTTGGTTGTACCATAGACCTAGGTGTTTGAGTCTGATGGCTGCCATTGCTGCTTCTTGTTGTATATATAGGTCTAGTGGCGCCAGATCTAAAGCTACTTCAAGGGCAGCTGTGGGTGCTGTGCGCATGCAACCAGTGACGGCAGCACATGCGAGTCTCTGGAATTGTTGTAGTTTGTTTCTGACGGTGCTTAGCTCTGTTCTCTGCCACCAGGTAATGGCACCGTATGTGACGATTGGCCGTATGACCGTTTTGTACAGCCATAGTGTGATTTTTGGTGATAAACCCCAGCTTTTGCCGAGGAGTCGCTTGCATTGGCAGAAAATAATGCTGGCTTTGTTCAATTTTGTGTCCAGGTGCCTGTTCCATAGGAGTTTACTGTCTAGTATCACTCCTAGATACTTGACTTCCTTGGTAAGGGCTAGACGGGTGTTGAATATTTTGGGTAGTCTTAATTCTCCTAAACTGCGTTTATTTGTGAACATGATCAACTCTGTCTTCGTCGGGTTCACTGTTAAGTCGTGTTCCTCACACCATTGTTCCACGACCTTCAAAGCAGACCTCATTCGGTCGCATACCACACTCTCAAAGGGCCCACTGATGAGGATGGTCAGGTCGTCTGCATAGCCCACTGTGAGAAACTTGCGATCATTGAGCCGAGTAATAAGCTCATTGACCACAATGTTCCACAAGAGAGGTGAGAGAACTCCGCCTTGCGGACAGCCTCTGGCCACCACCCCTCTTGTTGTGTTATTCACAGTGAATTGTATGGCTCTGTGTCTGAGCATGTTGTCGATCCATCCTGCAATTGTGGAGTTGACCCCATGCCTTGCCAGAGCTTGGCTGATGCTGGTGAAGTTAGTTTTGTCGAAGGCACCCTCAATATCGATGAAGGTTCCTAGAGTTGACATCTTGTATTTTAGGTTGCCCTCTATGTATGAGACAACTTGATGGAGGGCAGATTCTGTTGATTTGCCCATTGAGTAAGCATGTTGGTTGGGGTTCAGAGGGTAGTTGACTAGTGCAGTGCTTCTGATTTCCCTGTCTATTAGTCTCTCCAGTACTTTAAGTAGGAATGATGTGAGACTGATGGGTCTAAATGATTTCGGTTGTGTGTAATCTCCTTTGCCGGGTTTGGGGATGAAGACTACTTTGACCTCTCTCCATTTCAGGGGGACGTAGCGGTGTGCCAAGCAGCTTCCGTAGATAATCCGAAGATGATCTATCAGTGCCCTATCGCACCATTTTAGCAGGCCTGGGAAAATACCATCTAGTCCTGCCGCTTTATATGGAAGAAAGCTGTTGATCGCCCATTGCACTTTATCGTGATTAATGATTGTGCGGGCAGTGGTCAAGTCAGGCTCACCCAGTGTATCTTCCTCACTGTCTTCCCATGTGTTCTCCTCGTTTGATATGCGACAACCTGGGAAGTGGGTTGTCATCAACAGTTCTGATGTCTCCGAATCTGTTTTGGTATAGGTCCCATCAGGTTTTTTCAAGAAGCCAAGACTGTGCATCCGTTCACAGCACATGATGTTTTTGACTCTATTTGCCTGATCGTTGTTCTCTATGTTAGTGCAGAAGCTTCTCCAGCATTCAGTTTTACTGATTCTGATCCGCTTCTTGTAGTTTTGTAGGGTTTGTTTGTATGCGTCCCAGTGTTGATCTATTCGTGAATTTTTGGCTTTATTGAACAACTTTCTAAGCTTACGCCGTTGTTTCTCCAGTTCCGGTCCCCACCAGTGTTGTTTACTGCATGGTCCCGTTCTGGGTAATGAAAGTGGGCATGTTTGTTCAAAGCATGTAATTAAGGTGGTGGTAAGGTTATTCGCGTGGTTATCAATATCCGCTTTGGTCCCATGGGCATTCGGCAGATGGGTATCTTTCAACCTTTCCGCGGTGATTAGTCCATACTTACGGACGTCCATTTTGCGAGGATTTCGCCGAGGTTCTGGCGGTGTGAGAGTCATCTTCAGTTCAAATTTGATCCAACGATGATCCGAGCACGACGCCTCATCCGAAACATGCCAATTCGAAATATGTGATGACGCGTGCTCACTAGCTAGTGTTAGATCTATAATTGTTTGGGCTCTCGATGTAACAAATGTCGGTTCTGAGCCAATGTTGATTACATTTAGTTTAGTTGTGAGTAGAAAAGAAACAAAATCCTTACCTCGTTGGTTGTCAGTCTTACTGCCCCAAAGCACATGGTGTGCGTTGGTATCCGCAGCAACGATCAGCTCCAGTCCCTCTCGCTCGCAGTAACTTGCAAGTGCAGCCAGTTCCGGAGTGGGAATGTCTGCGTCGCCCGGCAGGTATGCGGACGCCATCACCACTTCTGGGAGGCCTGAGGAGGGTTCCTTGAGTCTGATGGTAGTCAGGTCTCTAGAACAGAACTCGGTCATTAAGGTTGTATTGGCGTGTTTCGGTGTAAAAATACATGTACGCGGGTTATCAATGGTAGTATTAAGAAGCAGTTTACCTCCAATGTTGTTTAGACCGCAGATCCTGCCCTTCCTAATCCACGGCTCCTGGATTAGGGCTACGGTCATGGTGTTGACCTCCAGCATTCTGCGTAGGCTAGCCGTTGCAGTTTGACTGTGCTGGAGATTGGTTTGTAGTGCGTTAAGGTTGGGGGGGGCTGATAGCGCCATCATCGCTATCCATCAGCGTCTCATCCAGATCGCTGTCCGTCTCTCCGGAGAGTCCCCTCTTCGGCGAGTCCGGTTTCGACGGACTGGTCTGGATGCTTGGCCCCTTGCTGGGGCCAGGATGGGCTTCCCCTTGTCTCCCGCTGCCTAGGTCTCCGGAGACCCCCTGGGACACAGCTTCCAGGTTCGGCAGCGTTTGAGGACGGTCGTCTAGGAAACGAACGTAGAGGTTACCTAGTAGGTAGTGTACCCTCCGTCCGCTTTCCCTGAGCCTGGACACGTCCTCTTCTGGGATGCCGAGCACCAGGAATAGAGATTTCTTCTCCTCCTGGGGCTCGGCATGGTAGAGTGCCCAATTGGACACCTTGTAGTCTGGGTTTTGACACGTCAGCCACGTGCGAATGTGGTCCAACGTGTCCTTGGGACCTACCTGCGGTACCAGGAGTCCCGCCTTGATTCGTTTGGGAATCTCAGACAGGCGTTTGACTACCAGTCTGGTTCCCGAACGTGGTGCTTCGATCTTGCTAGCGGACTGGCGTAGCCATTGAAGGGCGAAGTCGTCATTGCACTACATCTTAAGGACCCCTTCGCTGTGGAAGGGCTTTCCCCTAAACTGTGGCGCAACGAAGGGGACACAGGACGCGCTGGGTGAACGGCGAACATTTCAGCTTTCAGCACGTCCTGCAGCCGGCCCTCAATGGCCTCCGCCTGCTCCTTGGTGAGATCATGGTAAGGCTCCTGCATTACAGCGACGACAGTAGTCATTCGACTTTAAAGCGTCGGAGTAGCTCGTGGAGCCTGTGTTGGTGGGCTGGGGTTTTGGGCGTTTACCTCCGCCCTGTGGAGTCAAAGACTCGTCCGGCCGGCTTCTTTTGGCGGGTTTGGGCGGGCCCGAGGGCCTGCCCGTTTGCTTTGCAGCCCCACCTTTGTTGCCCCGTCTAGTGTGACCCTGCCGTGGGGTCGCATTGACAGCAGCAGGCCTCTTGGCGCCTAGTGGCGTCCCCGTAGGAGCAGCTGTACCCTTAGCTAGACTATTGTCTTTGCCGAGGGTTGGCGCATCCTTACTGGGGACAACGTGAGTCTTTGCAGACTCTTCAGCAGCTTCAAGCTGCTTACTACCACCTGGCACCGGAGGCCCCGCTAATTCTGCTTTCGCCCGAGCTTTCGCTCTTTTGGCCCTGCGGTTCACCCTAGACGGCTTTGGTTTGGGGTTTTGTGGCCTCTTCTTCTTTATGCCTACCAGGTTCCAACAGGGTTCATCCTGGCTGGGACCCGCGGGCACAGGCATTGCTGCCTTTAGGGAGGAGAGGTCGATGCTCGTCTGTGGCGCATCACCCTGGTTGTGCACCTGAGGAGCTGCCGGTTTGGGGGATGACGCTGCACTCGGGTTGTTCACCCGAGGAGCTGTCGGTTTGAGGGGTGTCGCTGCACTCGGGTTGTTCACCCGAGTAGCTTTTGGTGGTTTGCATGGTGCATCACCTGGGTTATTCACCCGGGGTGCAGCCTGCGTTGGTGTTATAGGGGTTTTTTTAATTAAATTATCCATTAGTTAGATTTTTTAAATTCGTCCCTCTGTCCTTCCACCCTCCTTGGAGCCCTCAAGTGGGGACGTCGCGGCAAAAGGCACACAGACGCCAGAAGTAACAGAGAGATATAGAACCCCTACCCTAGCAGAGAACGGGCCGAGCTAGGCAGGAAGACGTAGTCGTCCCGCCCGTCGTCTGCCCCTACTAGGAAAGAGTTCTCGCCTGACGGCCCTCTGACGGGTCGTCGCAGCCGGTTGACCGAAGGTGGCTAGCCTCCAGCCTCCCGTGTCAGGAGAAATCCGGGCCAAAGCAGTGTGTTGCCTTTCAGCTCAACTACCAGGACACCTTCTTCCCCCATACGGGTCCCCGCATACGGCACAAACATGCGGGTGGTTGCCCCTCCCCCCACCCACCGTCAGTCTTAGTTGATGGTGAGCCCGCAAGTATCAACCACATACTACTCGCAGAAGGTTTTGCGGAAGGAGCAATAGGATGGGATAAGGTAGGAGGGTGGAATTTCGACTGGGTGTTTCAGTTACTTCTGTTTCATAGGGAACCAGATCAAAAACAGGCGGCAACCACGTGAAGGAAAACTCCCCAGACTTGACATGGGGATCTACACGACCTGCGCTCGCTCCCATGGCCATTCGCCGTGCACGTCCTCCGGACAGGAGAGCATGCCAGGGCTGGATCTGTTCCAGGCGATCGAGGCCTTTTGGAACAAACCCAACCCCGCCCAAAAAGCGTCATGTGGTGCATTCCGCAGTTTTCTCTTCATGAAACCGGCGTGTCGGTACCTGTTGCATATCCAACTCTGCTTTAATTTACAATCTGCGCTTATTCCTTACAACAATACATGCAATGTCTAGTACACCTTTGAAGATGAAACGCGCAGACAAACACCTTTGCGGAAACACTCTCAAACATAGGCATACGCTGAAATTGTTAACATGACGCAACGCTTAACGCGACGTGCAATATTTGGCTACGTGATAGATTCTATAAGGTCGATATCATCCTATTGATACTAACGGTATTTTATATTTCGATTATAGATTGTTTGTCCACTTAGTTAATAACAAAAATAACAAGAATACCTAAAGACCCGCAGCCACGACCCATCCCGCTAATTTCTTAAACCTCCAGGTACTTCTTTAGTTCTCTTTGACAATTACAGGTTCTCTTAGATGAGAAGTTACACTTTATCTATAAGTATAAAATCTTTACCAAAATACAAACTGTCAATATTTAGATACGAAAATACTTTATTTACATATCTTATTCTACGTGCACATATCTAAAGAGAAGAAATCACATCTTTACTAAAACTACGGCGTTTATTTAACTCAGTGCGATAGCTGACTTAATAAAAATAAATATTGTATCCCTAGAACATTGTGGGTTTACGATATGGCCACAATAATTTAATACCGGTCCGTGGATTAGGTATTTATTTAGGTCCCAGGTACTAGTTGTATAATATATTTAGGATTTCGATATATCGGTATCTACTCTTGGCGGTAACTGTAAGAGGTTCATTAAATATTATGGAAGGAATATCGGTTGGAGCGGGTATGTGTTTATTAGCGGGTGGACGGGACGGGTTTTCCCCTCCACCCGCTGTAGTGGCCCCCCGCGAGGAGGCGGCGTCCGCGTGTGCCTGGACGTCGCCTAATTGAGAGGATTGTACCCGAAGGTGGTGCCCGCGCTTTAGCGGGCAGGCGCTAGGAGGGTTCCGGATGTCGTAATAAAGCTGTTCCCGGATCCCTCCTACTTAAGGCGCAGTACGGCACACCGTGTGGTTTTAGTCGGTTCGATTCCGACACACCGCCCCACCGAAAACCCCGGTGGGGTGACGGCCCGAGGGGGTTTCCACACGCACAAAAAAAAAAAAAAAAAAAAAAAAAAAAGGGTATGTGTTTATTAACATACTGTACTAAATATTCTTAAATAGGTCCCCCAGTAAGTTATGCTTCGTTACGCAAATTTTAGTTCTAAATTCTATACTATTATAATAAAGCTGAAGAGCTTTTTGTTTGATTGTTTATTTTGTTAAATCTCTGTAACTACTAATCGCATTCGAGAAATTATTTTTGGATTGGATAGAGAATTCAATGAGGAAGGTTTTAAGGTATGTAACATCACGCTATGCCCCACAGGAGCGAAGTAATGACCATAAACGCGAACGATTACACGGGTGTGGGTACATACCGGCCCAAATACCTGAGGTCACCCAGAGCTCTCCCAGAGGTCATCAGTGACATCAGAAGTTTGAAAAATTATCTCGAGGAGTTTGTCTAGCTTTAACAAAGTAACTCTATCACTATTACTTCTAACCTTACGGAACCCTAAATAACAAATTTTATGTCACAGATTACTAAGTAGTTATGCTTATGTGACGATGCCAGTTAGGTTTTATTAATGAAACGTATTTTATTATTACCTTTATACCGTACATAGACATTACTCTTTTATGAAAAACATACAAAACTCGTCAGCGTCCGGCATGTGTTAGGAATTTTACGGAAATTCAATAAAAGTGTATAGATGAATGCTCGGCTACACTGTTCGCTTAAATCAGGTTGAGTATTAGTTACAGCGGATTGGACGTTAGTTTTTTTTTGTTGGCCAGATTTATTTTGCAAGCAACAAAAGAATATATTCAGAATAATACTACAAATGCTATAAATGTGAAAGTTTGTGAGGATCTATGGATGTATGTTGCTTTTCCACGCAAAAACTACAAAACCGATTGCGATGAAACTTGGTATGTAGATAGCTGAAAACCTGAATTAACGCATAGGCTATTTTTTATCCCGATATTCCCACGGGATCGGGACTTACGCGGGTGAAACCGCGGGGCACTGCTAGTATTTAATATAAAAAAAAGTAATATTAGCCAAGTCAGTCTTAGGATGGGTGACCATTCTAAACTCATTGAAACCCCTCTGTACCTCGGAGAACACGTCAAGCCATTGGGCCCGGTTGCCATACGAACATCTGTAGCATTCGTTACGGGTAGTCGGAGCTCTAAAAAGTCCGACAACCTGGTCTAACTATAGAACTTCGATATTGCCTAGTACTTGGGTTGTGGAAGTCAGATGGCAGGCACCTACTTTTTACCCCGATATTCCGATGGCATCAGGATTTACGTGTGTGAAACCGCGGGGCGCAGCTAGTTAGTTAATTATTGTCGCTATAAACACACAACATAACATTATTTTATGCATTTACAATATATAATAGGTCACGAAAGATCAGGATGTGATCCATGTCCATGTGCTTCTACTACACTATTAATAAAGTGATTAGTAACTGGTTTGGTCATTATGGCGCGGGTTGTTTGGATTAAAAAGTCTAAGGGTAAATGAGATCACTGAAACGTGTTTGGAGGAACAGGTGTAATGCCCCTCCTAAGTAAAGGTAAAATTGTCCAAGTAGGCTAGATGATGGTGATATGCGTTGCAGGTTCAATAGTTACACTACGCTGTTCGGCTTATCTTCACTAGATGACGCTGAAATATATTTTGCTGAATGTGAATAGGCTCCCTATTAACAATATCAACGTTCAAGTGACAGCTGTGGTGTAGCAAATTCCTATAAGTTATGGTAATAGCTTATGTTGAGGTTTTTATGCCATTTTCAAATGTCACATTTAATGTTATCTCTTATAAATATAACAAAAATAATTTTACTTTTGCTGAAACTATCACTTCAGTTAATTACACAACACAGACGAAGAAAAACGGCAGTTTCAAAAGAATATTAAAAATTCTTAATACCGCTAACACTGAGACCCTAATAGCCGGCTATTTTAATTAACTGCGATACAGGAATTTTCTTTATTAACCACCGGAAAAAGTGTTGCGCTGCCATATTAATTAGGAAATGAAAATTTTATTATTTTTTACAATGCATTCATTCATTTAGCTGAATTAACAAAGGTTTAACAAACTTTGTTTTTGTTGTTTAAATTCAACGAGCAATACGGCTGCTTTTATTTTCAGAGTAAATATTTGCTAGCCACATTACTGTACACAGCTATTGGTAGATGGCAGAACTATTGTTTTCGTGCTTTTTGCACAACTGCCGATATTATGCTATTTGGAGAAAAAAGCTTGTTATGGTATGCCGATATTGAAAGACCTGTATGAACAATTTGATCATCATTTTTAGGTTTATTTTTTTTTTACAAACAAATAGGCATTAAAAGATTTAAACTTTGACCCTTCATGAGCAGGTGGTCAAAATGATTGTTTACTACCTTGGTGGTATTGAAATAAAAGGCATACAAAACCAATATTTAATTTATATTTACCTAAAATGAACATTGGTTTTTATATCCTTAGACACAACCACGATCACCGCATTCCTTGTGGTGTGCTTCAATTGGGTCCTCTTCAAAAGACAGTAGGGTTTGAGCCTGTTAGAGTCCGACATAAATACTTCACGGTAAGTCCCGGTGAGGTGACGTCCTTTAGGATCTACATGTCAAAAAATATATCATATCTATAATTTTTTATTTATTTTAATCTACTAATCACCAACTAGACACTTATCACTAATTAAAAAAAATAAAAACGTTTATTGTAGGTATTTATAACATCCAACAACAGGATAAATAAAGAGAAATATTATTAATCGAATTGAATTGAAAATCCCAATTTGCATCTCCTAAAACAGAATGTAAATAACATTGGACAATGAAAAAATGGGCACAAAATGAAACCGAATACAAAGTAATATTTGCGAAACAATGTCGTTAAACGCTTTTAATCCACAAATAGATTACCGAAAACGTATTCCAAAAGTCAATTTATCACGATTTACCGCAGCATAATGCATAAGACTTTAGCGATTCTTATACCAGTGTGATAACACGAACGGAATGGTTAGTAGCAATAATTGGGCTTCTAAGTATTTTGCTATCAGAACAAAAACGAATATCTAATTACAGAAGTCCCAAGATTCATGTATCTTCGAGCAGTTAGCCTATTGCGTGTATTGTTTTTGTTTAATGGTATATTGGTAAACGGGTAAACGGGTCACCGGATAGTAAGTGAATACCGCCGCTCATGGACACCTACTACTCAAGAGTCACAAGTGCGTTGCCGGCCTTTGAGGTGGAAGTACCCTCTTTTCTTGAAGGTTTGAATGGCAAACATTTACTGTTCAAAGGCCTTTAACAATTAAGCGCGTTCAATGCCTTTTTCATTAAATAGGTCTTTGCTTTCACGTTTTCGTTGTCGTAAGCCTTTATTGTCTTCTTTGACAGAAATTTAATATTTGCAGCATATTTGGAATTAAAGTTATTGTGCCCTGTTCGGCGCAATAGGCATTTAAGGGTTATCATAATATTATAATAAGATAGTGTATTATCTGTTTCTGAGAATCGCCACAATCTTATAGTGTAAACCGTCGTGTATAACGTAATAATTTTGCACGGCTCAAATTCTACGATAATTCGTGGATTCGCCCACACCTCCAGTGCTGCTTAATTTGAAAATATTACCGAATAATTGCCAAAATAAAGTGCACGATACATTTAAGATGGGGTATTTATAAGCCATTATTTATGTCCACCAATGATAAGGAATTATGAGGTAATGGGGAAAGTTTATGGGATATTACGTTTTATCGGGGCGTAGAACGATTATTGGTAATTCAGTGTAATGATTGGTGGGTCGTATTGTATTGCGAGAACAATGATTTTGTTCAACAAATTGACAATAGGTAAATAGAACTAAAAATAATTTTCTTTTTAATACCAAGAAAGGTCTCATATTATTCTAAAATCACATATTTAGTTGTTGTTACTTAGATACACAGACAATCAATTAAGCTAGCAAAAAAAAAGTGTTTTCCTACACAAAAATTCAGCCACAATATAATAAGCAAATTTCTTAATGCATTTAACAGAGCCCAGATCATAGTTTCTTGTACGGATCATGACAATTTAAGTCGGTTATATTGATTTAACAGAAAATAACTCTCAAAATATATAAGCGTTCTAAAAATTAGAGTGATGCTTCGGCACGTATGGGCCGCCTCTACCGGAGTGATAGCCTCACAGAAAACCAGCAGTGAAGTAGTGCTTGCATTTCTTTTCGTTGCGTGAGTGAAGTCACCGGAGGCCCTAACCCTTCCCTCTCCCCCCTCTCCCCTTTGATCTATTCTCGCCCTTCCCCTCCCTTCTTCGCTCTCCGGGGAAGAGCCCTTACTCTCATCTTAAAGGGTAGCAACGGACTTGTGACTCTTGAGTTGCAGGTGCCCATGGGCGGCGGTAATCATTTACCATCAGGTGACCCGTCTGCTCGTTTGCCCCCATACTATAAAAAAAAAACAAAATTTGGATTCCGACTGTACTCTGTATTCTGAATGTTTTTAAGTTCACCATGCTTTCTATCAATATTCCTGCTTTCAACAAAAACGTGTTACGTATAGCTTCAGTCGCTATTACTCTACTGATAGATTTATACCCCATTTAATTACGTCTTCTAATTAGTTGGGATATAATAATGAACGTCAATAAGTCACAGTGAATAGCCGCAATTAAAGGGTGGTTTTATAGAGACAAACATGTTTAGTGCATCTGAGTGTCGGTGCTGTGATGTCCACGGTTTAGAGTATGTAGCGGTTGGATATGTACAACTCTGTCGTCGAGCATTCGGTTTCGTGGTTTCGATTGCCGCTTTGAAAATGGGGTTTTCTATGTACTTACAAAAAAAAACGAAATCAAAAAAAAAATCTATTTCAGTGCATACTTGCTTATAATTATGTCGGTCGTATGTATGTGTGCTCTCTCTGTGTAATATGCGATCTCTATTGAGGTACATAATATGATATTATTATGGATTTGTATTTAATTTTAAGTAAATTCATGGTTGTAATTAATTTACTATCGATATAGTCAGAAGTCCAGAGAACAATCCCTAGTGACATGTAACCACGGGTAATAAAAATTACCCCTGGACCCGGTAATGGGTCGACCCACCGGGACCACGGGTAGTAAAAATTAGCCCTGGACCCGGTAATGGGTCGATCCACCGGGACCACGGGTAATAAAAATTTGCCCTGGACCCGGTAATGGGTTGACCCACCGGGACCACGGGTAAACAGTACAGAGCTTGGACTTCCCGGCAACAGCCAGTTTGAGATACATGTTTACGATCCTGTCCTGTCTGAGATATTTTCTACACTCACTTCATCCGTATAAACAATTCAAATCCAAATTCATTTATTTTCAGAAATGTCAGTTCAGAAAAGATCTTTCATGTCTAAGCATTCTAACACATGCAACTTTAGTCAATTTCCCTTCCTTTGCCTTCTTTCATTCATGATATAAATTACGCTTAATTTCAGTCTAAACAGAGCTGTTTAAAATGATCATTTTATGTATCGTTATATGTTATTTATAAAGTATAAAACTCAAAGGGTAAATTTTAAAGTCTTTTATATATGATTCTCATATACTGACCGGATGGCTGGGATATTCATAACCTACTGTAATGCTTGTACAAGAGTGACCAAACCGTGGATCGAGTATTGTATGTGTTCCGTGTACTTTAACTTATAAAGAAATTTTATGCCAAGTGAAAATTGCTATTAAAGAGAAAAATAATAACAAACTTATCCTTTATCTCAGAGTTTTATTCTTTGTCAATTTATAATTAAACAATAAGAAATCCACTGGACGGAGTCTGATGGATGGAGTTCAAAGGACGTCCACAGTTTATTAACTATCTTGCAAAGACGTTAAATATGGCGGCCATATCTGCAAGGCTTTAGAGTTGTCATGGGAGAACCTACTTTCCTATAATTTCTTGATTGTCCAGGCTATAAGTATGTTTGTACGAAATCTTGCAGAAAAATTAGGCATATGAGTGGCTCAAATTATTCAGGCCAAAAAGGGAAAGAACTTGCTGAGCATACGTTTTTGCTTCACCGCTGCAAAAGCAAGAAAATGGATGTCTTGACGTAAGCTAAGTATTGTAATTACCATTTTTATGGACCACTGGCACTCCTGGTAAGCAATACTAACCACTCTAGCTTATTGCAACAGCTTAGGGGAATTTTTTAATTTTTCACTAGTGTGGTTAATGTTAGTTCTTGTAGACTCGATGTGAATATTTTTAATAGAATAGAATAGGAATAATCTTGTTTTGTACACCATTGCAATATTTGTTTATGTACAGAATGCGGTTGTATAAAGGGCGGTCTTATCGCAAAAATAATTTATTACATGCAATATTTGGATAGTCGAAACAATAATAGGAAGTATAAGGTACTTTTCGTGTAAAAGAGAGATAAAAAGAAAAACTCACCACGCGCAAGAAGAATCATAACGTGATATCTATAAATATGTACAGAAGATAATATACAGAAATAAATGTAAATGTTCATTAAAATTTTAAATATCATATAAATGCAAATAATGTGTATGAAACACATTATTTGCATTTATATGACACATAGTATGAATAATATTTATTTCCTGCAATGCATACTTAAGATGCCTTGAATAAAAACAAAACACGTTAAATCTTTCCCTAATGAAATGAAGGTATGCAGAACACTTCCTATCCAGTTTTGTAGCCTCCAAGACCAACAAGACATTAAAACATGAATCAAGCGGAGACTATATAAATCACACGACAAAATAATTACCCCATAAAATGAGAATATACAAACGGGTTCATTGACCAGCAGAGGTCAATAATGGAAGGTCACCGAGGCTGTGGGCATTTATGTCCGTTTAAAAAGATTGCCTAGTAAATCAACATTGAAGTGTCTGGAATTTAATTTTGAACGTTATTAAAGATGGTTTAAATGTCATAAATATTTCATTTAAAATTTATAGACAAATAGGTTAGGTTAAGAAATTGTAAAGAAGTGACTTAAAGCCATTCCCACGGACTTCCTTTCTAGGGTATACCCGAGAAGGGCACGCCACAATTGAGGTGGTGAGATCCATCAATGAGGATTGGTTGGAGAGGCAGCACTACTGACTTTCCTACAGGCTGACGTAGGTGCGGACCGGCTACGGTTGTTTCGGAAAGTACTAATATCGCGTAGGCTGGGTACGTACTAATATACTGCACTCCACACTCATGTGAAGTGCTCAGCGTGGACGCAACAGTGGGAAGTCTCTCGCTGGAGACCATGGTTCTGTCCATGGTCAAAAGTGAGAGTGCGTGGAAATCCGTGGCTATTTTTGTGAGGAAGTAATGTCTGCTAAAGAGGCGGAGGAAAGGGAACTTGAGAGGGAAGGAAAAAACGGATCCCTTATAGGATCATTTTGTTGTCCGTCCATCCGTCTGTCTGTCTATCAAGACCCTTTTTCTCAAGAACGCGTGAAGGTATCAAGCTGAAATTTATATCAAATACTCAAATCTACTGTCCCTTAGAGCTGTGAAAAAATCAAACTTCTAAGCCAACGCAATCAAAAGATACAGCCGTTTATGCCGCAAATTTCCGCAAATTTTCGACACTCGCAAGGGAATCAAAACCTACAGGGTACTTTCCGTAAACTCAGAGTCTTGAAATTTAGTACAAAGCAACGTCTTATAGCACAGCTAAAGGAAAAATTGCGAAGACCGTAAATTTTTTGTTACATCATATAATAAAAATATTTTACGCAACCCTCGGTGCGCGAGTCCGACTCGCACTTGGCCGGTTTTTTTTCATTGGTTAGGCACGGGAACCTGTTGTACCACGGATCCAGTTGTCTTATAGAAAAACATATTTTGCGACTTTTTTCCCAATATTTTCATTGGTACACGCGCCGTCTATAAAATGACATTTAGATGATGATTGATGATTTGTTATCTCGCGCGTTTGCGCAGTAAGAGATCAAAAGGATTTTTGATCTTGAAGTAAGATTTTTTATTTGGATTCAATTGTGAATAACTTCCTTTGCTTGCTAAAAAGTGTAATAATATTTCTTGTTTATGTATAAATACAATTCAGTGTTCTTTTGTTATCAATTCCTAAGCTATATATGAAAATAAGTAATTAGTTTGAAATTATAGTGTTGTTCCACTGACCTGGATATCAGTTGCATAATGGACAGGTCCATAGCACAATACGTTGAGCCTTGGACTGTACATATCTTGTTTTTTTTAAATTTTACCTAATAACATCGCCTCCAAGCGTTATTATAGATTTTTACTGATATTTGTAATTTGTTTATTATATTACTTATTATTATCATCGAGATACGCTAGTAATAATAACTCAGTGATTATTATAGACAAATATATTATATTAGAATATAAAATGCTTCGTTCTTTATACATAGATAGTTACGCTACATCGACTATAGAGGTTTTCTTCTTAATAATTATGATTTTTAGTATGAGACTCATCAGAAGAACTACTTGACTTTTCTGATGATAATGCTAATGTTTGTGATGATCCTAAAAGGAATATTACACAGAAGACAAATCTTTTGACATGGGAGAACTACATATATTAAAAAAATTGAAATTTTTGAGATTCGTTATATTCGTTAGTAAACTTAGATAAAAAGATATTAGCAATGCAAGGAGGAAAAACTGAACCGAAAAGTAAAAATGTTAATGATTAAGTAAATTTTAATTTAATTTTATTACTTAAAATAAATAATGTTTATTGTGAAAACTTTAATGGTGGATCCAAGATTACAACATGGTCCATGGTATAACTGGGGTGTTGTACCAAGGTTTCCTAAAAAAATATGTCCATTGGGGCCTTGGCCTATTTTTACAGAAAAAAAGAGTAAAATATCTTTGTAAAAGCTTACGCACAACAATAGATGACCGTTTTGTATAAAAATCATCATGGAAATACGGACGAATGTATATAGCCTATGACTATGTATCGACCATGAATAGATACAACACTATGAAATTAGCGCCGTTTAACCGAAAGCTTCCCACTCAAGCTTTCGAAATAAAAAATGTTATATCTCAAACTAAACTTCTTTTTTATATTTTTTTGGATTTTCTTGCAGATCGAAATCAGATGAAAATAATAACCTTGCGTGTTATATTAGATAATAGTTAATAAAAAAAAGTGTTTTTCTTAAAATTTAACACAACTACTTTAACTTCAATGTAATTACTATGCAGATAGCACATTAAATAACCATATCTATTAATAAAACACTCACCACTAAGCCAATACCCTCATAAACAACACACGGAGCACAAACCGACACTATTAATTTCCTTTTATATGAGTAAAAATATGTTTTTCAATAATTACACGCCATATGTATTTCGTGATTTAGTTACCAAGGGAAACACCGTTCACGAATAATTTATGGGTCTAACTTGATAATTTTTATTGTAGGTTTTGTTATAAGATAAGATTAGTTTATTATTTATACGTTGCTAAACATATACCTATAGATGTAGAGCATAGTTATAGGCTCGTTCTATCACTTTTTATAATTGAGCTAGGCTGTGATCTAATTTACACGTACAATCCATGTCATCAACTCTTTACATACATTATGTTATAATTTGCCTGTTGGTTTAGTGGTTAGTGATCATGGCTGCTGAGTCAGTGGTCGTGGGTTTGATTCCCACCCAAGGCAAATAATTGTGTGATGTGCACGTCCATTTATTATATGTCTGGGTGTTTACGACTTCCTAAGGCGGCTGGAGATCATTAAATGCCCTTTCGGCGCCCGGCGTGTCTGCTGCGGGCAGAGAAGGTCATATTCCGCTCTCTCTTAAGTTCCGCCCCCTCCTTTGTGGACGCGCTCTCGCTCCGGACTATGGACAGAATCACGGTTGAGAGCGAGAGACCACCCGCAATATCTACTGCCTCAGTCTGCCAATATGTGAAGCACCGTGTAGTCGAGGCAATCATTACAATGTTGGCACCGTGAAGTCGGCTCCCGGCCAATCTGACACAGGTATTTGCCGAAGTTAAAATTTCCAGAAAGAATCTGTGTCATCCGTCAGAGCGCCCGCTCATACAGGCGCCCCGTAGAGCGCCATAGATCGTAGGATCCCCTTGCAGAAGTCCCTGTGCAACAGGATTTTAAACGTCACTAGCGGGGGCGACGATACACCAAATAATACTTGAAAAATACACCAGATGATTAATGATTACGCTGTAGAGATCCTAGTTAAAAATATATAAGACAATAAACACATTGGGCTACGCGCGTGCACTCGAGTGTTAAATACGTGATTGCGTCATTTTCCATTATCATAATTATATATCAATGAATCAATCAGTCTATCGCAATCTACGGTTGGGCAAATCTTTACCCGGTTCTACATCATCATTTCAGTTATGGAATGTTCACTGCTGAAGAGATCAATTATAATGGGTCACAATCGTCCACGCCTACAACTCTCTTACTGTTATAGAAGACGTAGCCAGGATTAGTGATGGTATTATTAAAAGGTTGCGAAAAGTACCAGCGACAATGTCACCTATCTCACATACAAATTAATTTTATTACTGAGGCTTAACTTCTAAAGATACCGTTTTGTACTTATCTAACCTCTACGCGTCTCTGCGACATAAAACTATAAATTATAAGAGACGCTAGTAATCAATGTCATCAAAATAAAAACGTGATACATGTATTTAATAACTATAAAGTTTATGGATCATTCCAGAATTTATAGTTACGACCTTTTTAATTTCGAACCTCAAGATTTTAAAAGGTTTACTTTAGATCCTGTTATTGAATATTGGGTGGTGTTTAAATTGATTTAGCAGGGTTCACAGGGATTTCCTTGTAAGGGTAATATGAGACCTGAGGCCCTGGTAATATGGACTGTGACGAAACACCGAGTGGTTTTAGTCGGTTCGAGTCCGACATACCACCCTACCGCTTAGCCCAGGCAGTTTGACGACCCGTGGGGGTTTTCACATATAAAAAAAAAGAAAAAAGGCTTTAAGCGTAAACCCTTGGAGTAAACATATTTGAAAAGATATATTTTATATAGCGGCTGTTGTTCGCTGCGTAACCCGCTTATATATTTTTTAATCGTCAGCAATTTTAATTTCTTCTAAACAACCTATTTATACTTGAGATAATGTTTGGACGGACGTTTACTTGAATATATTAGAATTATTTTAGTGAAAAAAAACATCGAATCGATATTGAATTTCTGCAAAAAGTGCATTTGGCAAAATTATTATTTTTTATTTAAAGACACAAACATTTTATATAATTTGGTCTATTTTTAAACTATTACAGATTAATAAAATGTCTAATATATTTTAGCGTAAAGTAATGCTCACTTATTTTATAGACTAAAACCTGTATTAAGAAAAAAACATAAGAATTTTGAAATATTATTCAATGCCAAA
Organism: Euplagia quadripunctaria; assembly: GCA_963859945.1. NCBI lineage: Eukaryota > Metazoa > Arthropoda > Insecta > Lepidoptera > Erebidae > Euplagia > Euplagia quadripunctaria. The sequence continues at coordinate 18,134,016 of OY982577.1, read as the reverse complement.
ATATAAAAACTTTTTAAGAAATTCTACAGAATACTCTACACAAAAAAATACTAGACAATATTTTTTTTTATTCGTGTACATAAAAAATGACTTTCCTTACAAATCATTCTTGTACCAGCCACAGTATGAGATGCTTCACTCGCCATCTTTAGACATCGCCCTATTGCTTCTATTATCTCTGTATAAGCTTGCTGCAGCTCTATCATAATGTTAGAGTTTGTTGCAGGTATTTAACTCATTGTGGCTGATATGGAATTGTGCATTCACGTGCAATTCGTGCAGTGCATTGGAACACATGTAACTTGAGACTCAATCCATACAACCATATCAATATACTCATTGACTTCAAAGTTTAACTTATAAACTGTAAATATTGTTAGCTCAGGTTTTGGATTTCTTCTTGTTGCAATTATTCGCCTTCATTTCAATATCGTTATATATAGTTATCGCATAGTATTGCAATATTAGATTTTCAGGATGTTTAAAAAATTATTTGTTTTTATAACTGGATCAATAATACAATTTCATTAACGTCAGAACGTTATTGGGCTTTCATTAAATTAACTCTGTTTCTTCATATACAACCACAGGAGCATAATCTTTTAAAATTAAAATATATATCGCCACCCGGCAAAAAAAGTGTCATATCATAAAAAAGTGTCATATCACGTGTTAGCTACGTTTTGACATTTTTATAGCATTGAATAGCAAATGTTGCATTTAGTCAGCTGTAAAAATATCGTTATTAGCTCAGTGAAAAAGGGAACAAAGTTTCCTTTTTCACTGGGCTGTTTCAATTCACCGGCATAAAAGTCGTGTTTTCCCGAAATAGGTGTTTTTGTATTATGACACTCTTTTTGCCGGGTGGCGATATGCTGTATGTAATTAATTATCTTAAAGGGTTTGGTGAGGCTACATTTAGTTAGGACTATTTCAGTTTCCTTCATTGAAACTGGCAGGTTTGATAGGCAAGCAAAAATTCAAGGATAAGGAGATCAGTGCCGTTTTCCAACACTTTTCCTATGGGCCCGGTATAAAGTTGGGGCCTGTTGGCAAATGCCGAAGGGGTAGTTTGTTCAAGTGTAGTTAAGAAATGAACTATTGCAGTGGTCTGCCCAATGTTTTTCACGCGTTGCGTCGCAACAATTGGTAAAGAAGCCGTACTCCACACTTCTATAAGATCAACTGATTTTGCATCAATTACTTCAGGGATAGAAAGCTGTTGACTGCTTATTTTTTAACAAAAACAATATGCGTCAATATGTCGGTTGTTGTTTGTTGCAAACACCGATGTATTAATCTTGCGATTTTAAAAAGGGCCAGTACATAATAATATGTACATTTCGCGCAACTAGATAGTTATTTTCGACAATACGTCGAATTACTCGATGTTGATTGTTCGTGGGAGAGCCATGCTTCGGCACGTATGGGCCGGCTCGACCGGAGTGATACCACGGCCTCACAGAAAACCGGCAGTGAAGCAATGATTGCTAATGCAAATGCGAAAAGTAATCTTTTCGCCGAGTGAGTAAGGTTACCGGAGGTTCTAACCCTTCCCTCTCCCCCTCTTCCCCCTCTTACCCTCTTCCCGCTCTTCCCCCGTCTCCCCCTCTTGAGTTGCAGGTGCCCATGGGCGGCGGTAATAGCCATCTGTTCCTTGGCTCCCTATACCATAAAAAAATCCTACCTCACTAAATTTACTTTATCTTACAAGTCACAGTAAACAAATAAATTATTATAAATCAAATATGAAGATTGAACTTAAATTAACACATAGAAAGAAAACAAATACCCGTGATTTTCCTTAATAATGTTCACTTTGACGTTATATTTATTCCAAGTTCGTATTACGTTTCGTCAGGCAATTTACCTTTTTTATATAAAATAAGGATATGAACTGTATTATAAGTGACAATAATAATAATAAAATTTATGTTAATCTCCTAGTATATGAAGTTTACAAAATGTAAAAAAAAACCTGCTTCAATAGAGTTATACTGTCCACCTCCTGGCTCCATAGACATTCGTTAGTAAATCTAATCTGTTGGACTCGTCAAAACAAATCGTACGAGTCCAAACTCGAGGGGGTTTACTAATGGCCACTGAAGAGTTCCAACTCCTGGTTTCATCATCAGATCAGCTCCAAGTTGTTATATAATAGTACTATCATCTGTACTGCATATATATATATATATATATTTACAAAGTTTCATTTTGATACGGCAATTAAAAGTAGGTTAAAATTTAATTCCAAGATTTGTTTAAATAATGCCAATAAAATCGTGTTAGAAAAGAAGGTCATAGACATTTTTCTTAGTCCACTCTTATAAGGCATTTGATCTATGTTATGTCACCCTTTACGCTACATATTACGCTTCCAGGGTTGACAATGTTCCAATAATATACCCATCGAAGTATTCGAAGTATCGCCAGCTGTACAATTTACCCCTTCGTTTGGAAAAAAATGTTGAGTCGTATGATATATTACCGAATTATCGGTAGACGCCGATAAAAGTATTCGAATCTTCTTTTTATTGATGCATAACCCTAAAAAACATCAAAACACGAAACAGTAGCCCTACCAGTCTGTTGCTAACCTATCATTTGAGGCCACAAATCACACCCACATTTTAATTTATAGACCATAGCCGATGTCTTTATTCTCAACAGTTTAATTATATTGGTATTGTCTATTAATAAAATGCTGACATTTTAATATGTGGGCGGGGAACTGCTTTGTTTTGGAACCATTTTGAATTTAGCCGTGCATTTGAAGTTACAACTTTATGCTTATTTAATTTAAAAAGCTATGATAAATATATTAAAATTGATTGAAAAAGGCTAAAATAGTAACTGTTGTCACGTGACTGCAAACGCGAATCAGATCCAAAACATCATTAACCAATTAAACCAGCTGACAGCTGTCAGTTGGTATCATACTTTGATATATTTATCTCTTTAGTGTAAACCTTTAAGTGAAATCCTACTTACAATGAAACTATGCGAGGATGTATGGATGTTTGTTAATCTTTCACGCAAAAACTACTGAACCGATTACGATGAAACTTGGTATGTAGATAGCTGGAGACCTGGATTAACACATTGGTTTTTATCCCGGCTTGACTTACGCGGGTGAATGCACGGAGCGCAGGTAGTACAATATAAATATATCATAAAACAATCGACGGTCTGTCACGGCGATTTCTTCCGGACAACCTTTTTAACTACAGTTTTATTTATACTACTCTATTTAGAACTGTCAGTTAATTGGTTGGTTACGTAATCAAATGCGATACGAGTGTTTTAGCGGGCAAATTTAAAATTAACTTTAATTTTTCGAACTTTTCTCTTCAATTCTTCAATTAAGTGTTTTCAATAGTACATTATTTCTTGTGTTAAATAAATAAAATTATAGTTTTGTAAAACTAAAAAAACATGCTTTAATGGCGAACTGAATGAACTCTTTTTTACTTTTTAAGTAAAAAAAAGAGTTCATCTATCCGCCTTCTGGCTCCATCGTCTGACCATAAATACGAAGCTCAATCTGTTTGACTCGAGAAAACGAATCACATAACCCCAAACTCGAGAAAACGAATCATAGAAGCGCAAACTCGAGAAAACGAATCACATAAGCCCAAACTCGAGAAGTTTACTAGTTGCCACTGAAGAGTTCCACTGTCTACCTCCTAGCTCCATCACCAGATCAGCTCCAAGACGCCAAATTATAGTATTGTCACCCAAACCACATATACATACAGTTTCATTTTACTACGACAATTAGAAGTAGGTTAAAATTGACTTCATAACTTCTGGTAAGTCTAACTTGAGAACTCTCAATTGGCAAACCAGGCCCTCTGTAAGTGGTTACCGGACATACAGTCGGAATAATAATGGTGTAAATAGTGTGTTGCCATCCCTATCGACTCATGGATAGCAGAGCTCCGTGGTTGGACAATAGATCTCTGGTGACTGTACCTACGAGTATAAAAATACTTTTTTTTGTATATTATAGGGCTCAAACGAGCAGACGGATTACCTGATGGTAAGTGACTACTGTCGCCCATAGACACATGCAACTCAAGAGTCACAAGTGCGTTGCCGGCCTTTGAGATAGAAGTACGCTCTTTTCTTGAAGGTTTGAAAGTCGTACCGGTCCGAAAATACCGAATGCTTTAATAGGCACTTGGTCGCGTCCGTTTTTCGACTCGGTCTTGTTTTCTCTGGATGAACCCTAAGTCTTTGCCTGTACCCCTGATACATTGCATGCAAAATATCATGATGATCAGTTGAGTACTTAAGACGTGAAAGAGTATCAAACAAAATCCCTACTTAAGCATTTTTTTTCTTTTATTCCATTAGATAGACAGACAACTGCCACACTAAGGAAACACCTACGAAGATACCTGCTTCGTAGAGGATTATACAAACGCTCAGTGAACGTACACAAATGACACCTAGATATAGAACCATATAACTAACTGAAAATTACACATAAAAATGTCATATGTGGGGATCGAACCCACACCTCTCGACGCATAGTAGTTAATTTTCATTTATCTATACATCCCAAAAGCTAGGCGAGCATTTAAATACGCATCATAAGTTCATAACTGATTCGTCTGTCTTACGCGTCCTTATAGTAAAACTTAATAGACACTCCGTCAATAACAATAAACCAATGAATTATTGAATGTAGGCGTTTATACGTCTTATTGTACACCGTTGGGTGGACACGGCATAATTTCATATAATGTTATTTCGCCGATAGCAGTCACGTCCAAATAATAACTCAACAAAATGATACATCGAAATACTAGTTTGACTTAATTAAAATATTTTAGAACGTAGCGGTATTGGTTGCACTTAATTATTATTCATATCAGAATATTTCGTAGTAACAGTATAATAATATTACGGGATGTATAAACAGCGCCGTTTAGACCCATGCTAAGCATAGCTAATACTAAGAGTTACAAAACAGGGATCCAATATTAATTACAAGTTGTTCGCGCCGCGACTTCATTCGCGTAGAAATTTTGGTGCATCTTTCCCACGGGAACCGTACATTTTTCCGGTATACAAATTAGCTTATGTGCTATTCCAGACTATGATCTATAATCATTCTCCGCGCCTTTTCCCAACTTAGTTGGGATCGGCTTTCACTCTAACTACCTACGATACGGCCGAAGCTTGATATTTTACGTGAAGCGACTGCCATCAGACCTTCACAACCCAAGTACTAGCCGATATCGAAGTTCTGTAGTTACACCAGGTTATCGGACTTTTTAGGGCTCCAACTACAGCCACAGATGTTTGTATGGAACCAGGGACCGACGGTTTAACGTGCTCTCCGAGGCTCGGAGGGGTCTCAATGAGTTAAGAATGGGCACCCATCTTAGACTGACCTGGCTAGTATTACTAAACTTTGTAGTGTTTTAGTAAGAAATACGAGATACTCTTTAAGAAAAAAAAACAAAACAAGAGAAGGACTTCTCTTGTTTTGTTTTTTTTATATACATACATATATTCACGCCGGTATCCCCGACTCGGTAGGATAGGCGTATTAAACACTCACACACACTACACACACTCACGGAATAGGGGGCAAGCCTATTGCCGTAAACCGGGTACTTTGGAAATTAAAGGTAGGAAAATTGGGAGTAAAGTGAAAGGGAAATTTAGGTAAGAAGGGAAAGCAATGAAAGGTAAGGGATATTGCTTATACGCATGTATTTGGGAGTTTAAGTAATAGCTCGACCAGGTCAGGGTGCCATACCTTTAACTTGAACTGGCTGTTGGCGGGAAATCTGAGTCCTCAAATTTTTTTTCGTAAACTGCTATTTATGATAAACTAGCTGCCCGACAGACTTCGTTTTGTCAAAAGTTATTAATTGACGTCAAATGTTTGACAGCTGGGGACATGTGTTTTAATTATTATTTGCTCAGTGGTTTGTATAGGAAAAGAAGTGTTGTTTTTACTATTTTTTGCCACAATTTTTAAATTTTTTCTCTCCATAAAAACCTTCCTTGTGCCTTAACGAAAATTTGAAAAAAAAAAAATATCCGAATTGGTCGAGCCATTCTCAAGTTTTGCGCTTAGCAACACATTTGGCGATTCATGTTTATTTATATAGATCAATTATAATATTTGGAGACATATTATATAGCGGTTTCTAGATCCAAATTAAATATAGATTGTAAAATATTTTTTTTTTTTTTGTTTTTTTCACTCCTGTCCTGTTAATCTAGTGGTTAGTGACCCTGACTGCTGAGCCAGAGGTCGTGGGTTCGATTCCCACCCAGGACAAATTATTGTGTGATGAGAATGATCATTTGTTCTGTCTGGGTGTAATTTATCTATAATATGTATGTATTTAGTTATAATATGTGTATTTAGTTATAGTTTTGTATAAAAGAATGTGATTACAATAGTACAGGCTCTGCCTAGTTTGGGATCAGACTGCCGTGTGTGAGATGTGTGAAGTTATTATTATACTTATTTTATTATTTTCAAATTTGTATTTCATATTATAATTACAAATGGTTAAAATACTGTATTTTGTACTTCAAATACACACGACTTGAAAATATTTTGTATTTTAAATACATGCAAAAAGTATTTTATAGTTTGTATTTTAATTAAAGCGAAGCGTACGTAATAACAGCGCCACTGAGGGATACTTAATTGCTGTATAGACATCGTTTCCAATATTGCTGGATAGTATTGATTGACCTTATAACGACGAGTACAACGACCTGTGTGGCGCGTCGATAGAGCAGTCGACTGGAAAATCAGGGATCATGGGTTCGATTCCCACTCAGGGAAAATATTTGTATACATGAATTTGACCATTTACATTGTTCTGGGTGTTTCTATGTATGCAATCATAAAATGTATTTATTAACTAATAAAATATAATAATATATCTACCAGCTAGCCAGCTTCGCGTTACTGTGGCTAAGTAATTTGCAATAAAAGAAATATTGTGATAAAAACTATCCTGTCTCTCAAGTTGGAGCAAACTGCACACAGTGTGCAAAATTTTATTGAAGTCGATTAATTAGTTTAGGAGTACGTCTCGAACAAAGTAACACGATTTATATATATAAATATATAGATATGTTTATCAATGTTCTAGGACCCATAGTACAATCTATTATTAGTTTTACTGTTTATTTGGTCTATTTATAATATATAATATACTAGCTGAAATCCGCGGTTTCACCCGCGTAATATCGGGATAAAAAGTAGCCTATGTGTTAATCCAGGTGTCCAGCTATCTACATACCAAGTTTCATAGCAATCGGTGAAGTGGTTTTTGCGTAAAAGAGCAACAAACATCCATACATCCTCACAAACTTTCACGTTTATAATATTCGTAGGATTCTAAAAGAAAATTCAAAAACAAAATAATGTGTACTTAGTGAATTTTCTCATAAATAACTAGAGGGTTTAACATGTCCCATTTAGGAGAAACGTTTCTAACACGATTTTTCCATATTTACCGTTATGAATATTTTAGTTGCACTTACAGTGATTTCAAGCGGTCTCGCGGCACTACACAGACAGGCGTTTATGAATTCATGATACTTTTTGAGAGAATTTTAGTTATATAAAATGGGAAAGATTCTAGGGCGCTACATAAGTTTTGCCGTACTTTGCATATAATGGTTTTTCGAGGTACTCTCCACTGGCAGTAACAATGGTCTTCATACGTGTAAACCAGGTGTTGAATACATTGCTCCAGTATCCGTCTGGAAAACGGCCGCATATCTCCTCGAAAACTCCTATAAGCTCCTCATTGCTGGAAAGCTTTCGTATTTTCAGTTGTTTTTTTTTACATACGGAAATAGTGCATAGTCGCATAACGCTAAATTCATACACTAAAAAAAATAATTCTAGCTTGGTGTACACACTCCGTAATTTTGTCGGCCCAGTTTTGCTGTGTCACACATCAGTAATCGAGTGCGAAATGGTCGTAAAGAATAAGATGAACAGTTGGTGCACTCGACTTGAGAGTTTCCTCGATCTTTCGATACGTCATACGCCGGTTTTCCTCCAATAATTTTCGTACAGTCTCAATGTTCTTATCGGTAGTCACTTCTATCGGCCTGCCGGACCTTGCGAACCGAACCTTGAATTGCGACCGTTCTTTACCTAGTCTTTAGAGATGGACAAGTGTCCCTCAGTACACTACTCATTTCTTCGAAACATTTTTTTTAAATACAAACAAAGTGGTAAAAACGTATATAAAAACTACTTGTATCTTAGCACAAAAATAAATGGATTTTCATTTCTTTCTTCTTTCTCTTCTATAGGCAAAATTCCTATCAACTACGTGCTACCCGAATATAGGATGTAACAAGCCGGGTAGTTGATATAAATATCTTCTTCACTGGTGCTTCCAAGATATAGAAAGTCTTGTGCTATCATTACTTCCGGGAATAATAAATGTTGTATACACTCGTGCTCACGCATAAAATGTTCTATTATTATATCTCTTTTTTAAATTGTTACAAAAGTTGTAATGTTAACTGTGAAAACTTTTAATTGGCCTTCACGTTGGTATTCATATATTTAAGTAGTGCCCCGCGGTTTCACCCGCGTAAGCCCCAATCTCGTGGGAATATCGGGATTAAGTAGTCTACGCGTTAATCCAGGTCTCCAGCTATCTACATACCAAGTTTCATCGCAATCGGTTCAGTGGTTTTTGCGTGAAAGAGTAACAAACATCCATTCATCCAAACTTTGACATTTATAATATTAGTGGGATTGTAAGAATTTTAGCTGTAAGTTTTCTAAATAATGTAAACCATAATTGTTACAATTTCTTAATAAAAAATACTATTATTTGCTATTACTATACATAAATATACTACTACTATTTTTAATATTTTATATATTTTATTTTTAATAGAATACTTTGGGTATTATTTTATAACACTTGCATCATTAACGTTTTTCCTAGCTTTTGCCTTACGCTAATGTAAATCTTGTCAATCAATTTCAATATTATAAAAATAGAATACCTACACCAACAATTAATCTTCACATAACATCAGCGTGCACTTCCAGTTTAGAAAATCACTACCTTGCATTCTATATTAGCAAAATAGTACACAAACTCACGCTTCACCCTTCAGGGCTGGCACCTACAACAGCCCCAAACTTGCTTCTATCTTTGTAAACCTTAAGAGCTACCCCTACTATCATTAAACCTTTCACACAAGCCACCCAGTCAAAAATACACCCTTTGACTTTCAGTCGCCCGTCTGCAAGTCCCTTGTCATGTTTGACTGACGGTTTATATTGACATTTGAATTGACAGTGTCGCGACGCCATAATGGCTTTGTACATTGAGCTACTGATGTGAGACAATAAAAAACCCAAACCCTTGCTAGTCATATACATACTGACTAAAGTCTGTTTGTCACTCTTTGATTTTTTTTTATGGTATAGGGGGCAAACGAGCAGATGGGTCACCTGATGGTAAATGACTACCGCCGCCCATGTGCACTTGTAACCAGAAAGTCACAAGTGCGTTGCCGCCCTTTAGGGTGGGAGTAGGAGAAGAGGGGAAGGGGGGAAAGAGTAGGAAGAGGGGAAGGACGGGAATAGGGGAGAGGGTAGAGTTAAAGCCTCCGGTAACCTCACTCACGCGGCGAAATGCAATGCAAGCATTGCTTCACTGCCGGTTTTCTGTGAGGCCGTGCTATCAAGCGGAGTCGAGCCGGCCCATACGTGCCGAAGCATGGCTCTCCCACGTAAAAGCTTTGATATATTATATAAGTTATCGAAAGTTTTTATTGTCCTTCCTATTATATGTTCCTAACTACTAGCTAATGCCTGATATGATAGCAAAGCCCCTTTTTAACTTTTTTATTTTATTTTTTTTATTGTGTAAGGGATTATTTTGATATTTCATTTGATTTTGTAAATTATATTAATATGTCAAATCAATTTTGACTAAAGTTGTTTGCACGTAAGACTTGTACCTACCAACTATCACTACATATTATAAAACAAAATCCCCCGCCACGTCTGTCTGTCTGTCTGTTCGCGATAAACTGAAAAAATACTAAACGGATTTTCATGCGGTTTTCGTTAATAGACAGAGTGATTCATGAGGAAGGTTTAGGTGTATGATTTGTACCTGTGCAAAGCCGGGGCGGGTTGCTAGTAAGCAAATAAATAAATTTCGATTAATTTGTCTTCCAACTCACCTGATTTAAAGTGACGATGAAGACGAAGATGGTACACGTCTATTCCACTATATGCTGAATGATGTTAACTTGACTTGTAGTTAATTACATGTTTCAATGAGGGCTATTGAATGTTACAACTAAGTACTCATTTTTGATGATTTGTGGCGAGGCTGCAACTCGGAACAAATAATTTGTATCCATGAATATGTGTGTGTATCTTTGTAATAGTCTGGGTGTTTCTATGTATAGCTTAAATTAAATAAATTTATCTAAAACGTTTATTCGTGTTCTAGAAAATGGTTGGTTTGGGTCTAGATAACGATGTGTAATATGTCCCTAAATAATATTCTTATTATTTTACAGTAGAAAAACTGCGCCACGCTAGTTCTAGATTGCTTCACTATCACAGTAGTAAAATAACAATCATTTTAATTTTGGTCCGGAGATAGTATTTACTCAAAACTGTTATTTCGTTTATTGCAAATAAGCTGTTTTATCTCCAATTAGCTGCGTAATAATAATAATAAGACCCTATATTATTGTTTCTCCGTGCATCGATATATTTAATTTCGTATAATGGCATCACTCATTACAAGGAATTAAACTCGAAGTTTTAATGATTGCAATCAAGGGTAAGGCAAACCAAAATTACATTTAAGCGCACAAAAGTTTATTCTGCATTTAAGATTATGTAAATGATCTCAAATTTGGTAATGTTTTGAGAACAATTTGAGCGCCACATGTATGCTTTTCAGACGTGTTGTAAATGTATTTAGGACCGGGATTATAAAATTTTGTCGATATCGATAGTTTAACTCATTCATCTTTTGCATGTTTCAGGATTAACACTTATATCAGAGTTATTTAGCCTTTTAGCTATCACTGTTTGGCTTGCAATTGGTGTCGAATCAAAATCGGTATATAGTTTTTTTTTTTATTTAGTTAATTTAGACAATTTTGTTTTCAGACAAAGTCCATACTTTACAATGGTTTTGGAATTAAGTTTTATATATAACAATACTAGACGTTTTAATTCTAATTAAACAAGACTCGCACCTTCACAATTTTGGAGTCATATTAACCTGCAATGATCTTTAGAATGCTATTAGTGCTGTCTCGCTCGTCTCTCTCTGGAACAAATTATCACCTGTGGTATTTCCGAACCGATACGACCTTCAAACCTTCAAGAAAAAAGTGTACTCCCATCTCAAAGGAAGGCAACGCACTTGTGACTTGTGACGCAGTTACAGGTGTCCATGGACGACGGTATTCACTTACCATCAGGTGACCCGCCTGCTCGTTTGCCCCTTATAGTAATAAAAAACCTTACATGACCTCTGGGAACAACTGACTTACAGGTTGCTCGTATAGAAAGTTTGACAGTGAAACTTAATTTACAGCGCATTAATTTTGTTATTATTATAATAATATTACATACCAGAATGTTAATTACTAGAAGTTTAATAATGATAACACTTTAAAAAACCTGACGCTATTTAGATTTTTAAGAGGCCTAAGAGGAGTGAGGCATGATACTAAAGAAGACGTAGTAGAACATTAAGTCAAATCAAAAATTTACACAATTAATACTAACATAGGAATAATGTTAAACCATAAGGAAGTGGCTCGTTTGCAATTTAAAATTATTATCTATAGTAACATTATAAAGGTGAAAGTTTAGCGAAAGAGTAAGTGTATGTTTGTTACTCTTTCACACAAAAACGGCTGAACGCAGGTCCGTTCAGCCGTTTTTGTGTGAAAGAGTTATTATTAAATTAGGGTATTAAATTTGACACAGAGATAAATTATAGTCTGTAACAGCACATAGGCTGCTTTTTATCCAGAATGTGCGTTTCCCGTGGGATAAATTTCACAAATATTTCTACGCGAACGAAATTGTGGGCAACGACTAATGAACAATATGGATCTCAATTTAATTATATTGAGAAGCTCAAATTTTTATTTGTCTCAACGATTTACCGAATTCATATGCAATATAAATTCAAACAATAAAACTGTTGCTGGTAACAATTTCATTATGGTTTACGACGTCATAACACATCAGATTCAGCTCAGGGGAAATTAGCTTCAGTTTACAGCTTTATTGCTCTGTCTCATTACTTCTTAATTACTCCGTTTGTGGCCGTACTTTCATTGTTTTATATCTGATTACTGACTGTAGATCAAGATTGTGGTTATTGTTTTCAAAGTATAGGCCTCAGATTCTAACGGGACAGGTGAAGAACCTCTAGTCTGTAAAAAATCGCTATTTCTATTAGCGATGGCGGAGTACCGTTCCTACTATTGGTAAGTGTCGCCAAAACTTTATAAGGGTATTGTTGACAATGATGCGTAGTTATACAAGTAGGATAAGTAGTTTCATTTTTCTCTTTTAAAAAGACGACTTCCGCACAAACATTTGCACAACGGGCACAAAGAACACCCAGACTCAAGACAGCTATTTGTGGATCACACAAATTTTTGTACCGGGCATGGCGTATTAACAAGGTGACCACTACGCGAATGGTGTATTGCGCCATTCAGGCAGGCAAAGTTTGGATCTCAAATCGTCATATTATGTTTATCTTAACGCAAATTTTATAAGAATCAAGTTAATACTTGATTCTTATAAAATTTGAGCTCAGAGAAAATACATTATTTTTTTATTTTACAACAGAAAAACAATTTTTTCACCTAAAGAATTTTTAACTGCTGCATAAAACATTGAAGTTGTGTAAGAAAACCACAAAGTTTTATGTTATAAAAATATAAAATTCTTAATTATTTTCGTCAAGACAAGGATTTTATCTTTTGTTTTAAAGAAAAAACAAAAATAATGTAATCTGTTTGTTTGGTTTTAATTTCTTAGAAGACTTTGAGGAGTTTAGTTCGTAGTCGCTTGTTTATAGTGGGATTGCTTAGGTTAAGTGAAAAAAAATATCTTGATTTGGTACCATAATATCATCGTTTGTACTAACACTCGTAGTTAAAACTAAAACCTTTAAACCCAGGGATTTAACTCTTGCATATTATGTTTTATTATATTTGCAATGAACCTACTGTATTTGACGAACTTCTAAAAAGCTTAATGACTGTTTATAATGACAGAAATCTTCGTTCCACAAACAATATATAATCTACTCTTATAACTCTTATCCCCCTGATAACTCCAACTTCGTGAACTCTTCGTTCTATGTCTAATCAGTTTTTCTCTGGAATGCGCTCCCTCTCGAAATCAGGATGTCCACAAATCGCTTTATATTTAAGAGGTTCACGTACCCCACGTGAACCTCTGTAACACCAGTGGTCTCCCTCAAGCTTTATCAATCTTATCTTTGCCTCAACCCTCTCTCGATAGGAGTTTTCTACCACATTAATTGCCAGCAGACTTACAATAGTGTTATATTAGTACTGATTAAGGTAAAAAAAGCAATTCAATTAGAGCCTAAATCCGCTTTGCCGTATGAATCGGTATTATCGGAACATAAGAGGAGAGGCATACACCAAGCATTTATTTAAAATAATGCTTTTATGAATATGGAGACAGGAATGTAAAATGTTATAAAATTTTGAAACTAAATTCATACAATAGAACAGAACAGAATAGGTTTCTTTTGTATTAGGTGTAAATCGTCACTTTACATCAAGTGATAATTATTTTATAAATATTTACTGGAGTAATATTTTGATTTTAAGTCTTTACCTTAGCGATTATGCTACTGTCATTTAAATTCAATCCCAAATCTGGTTCATCTGACAATCTCAGAATCACCTAAAGTGTCTGTTGAAATGCGTGGCGATCAACTCTATTAATATTTTAAAACTTCGAATTATTTTATCGACATCTTCAAATCAACAACTGCACACCCCTACAGTACGTGATCGTACGATGAACGTACGTGCCCCAACATTGTACAAGGAGTTCGATGGCGCAGGAACCAACGTTTATAGCAAACACTTGGCAAACACTTGCCTAGTACACATGTCACGCGGTGTTTCTTTACACACTTCGGTATAACTTGGCCGAATACCAAATCTTGGATAAGTGAAGACAGGTGAAAAATGTATGTATTTTTGGATGGGTACTGAGTACTGGGTATTTTAGGTACAAATTCATTTTCAAATATAGAAATTCATGATACGGTTTCAATTGAGCGAAATACGTTTATTCATTTGGATAACAAACAATTGAAGGATTGATGGATGGTAAGAAATAAGCCTTGATCATGGAAGCTTGGATGTAAAAACATATGGGAGAGCCTCTTTGTATCGTGGGAGAGCCATGCTTCGGCACGTAAGGGCCGGCTCGACTGGAGTGATACCCCAGCCTCACAGAAAACCGGCAGTGAAGCAATGTTTGCATTGCTTTTCACCAAGTGAGTGAGGTTACCGGAGGTCCTAACCCTCCCCCCCCCCTCTTCCACCCTTCTCCTACTCCCACCTTAAAGGGCGGTTACACATTTGTGACTTGAGTTGCAGGTGCCATGGGCGGCGGTAGTCATTTAACATCAGGTGACCCGTCTGCTCGTTTGCCCGTATACCATAAAAATGAATTCTGGGAAAGTTTCTGTAGTTTATCTTTTGAACAAGTAAAAGAAGCTTTTGTTTTTTGTTATTCAGTATCCTCGTATGTTTGTTTCGGTGAGTTTCTACACCGAAAAATAAGAAAGTAGACCATCTATCTTTCCTAGAGATCGCGTGGTGGTCGAATTTCGACCATGGTTTATTTCAATGTCTAATAATACTTGACCTGTCATTGTATAGACTTTTGTACCATGACAGGTCAAAATATATACTGGACACCCATAGCTGTATGTACCCGTTTAGCATTCGTCACTTCTTCTCTGTATAAACTATAAGTGTGCGAAATTTCATACTCCTCCGTCCGCCCAATTTTCGTAAAAAGGGATCCAAAGTTTTCGCTTCACATATAAAGTTCTAAAGTTATTTGGAGGTAGATTAAAAGCAGTCGACTTTATTACAGATTCCCTTAAATAACTAATAAGGAAAGCTGTAGCCACAAAAATTGAAGAATATTGACATTGCTTCTGTCTTTTCGGGTCTATCTAATTGTATTGAGTAATTAGATCCGGGTGCATATCGGAGCAGAACTCTTTATCACAAACTATTGTATCTATAATGGAGGTTTTTTTAATCTTTGGACCTTAATATAGCTTTCCAGCAGGCGCCTTGAGGTTATAATGAAGTGCTTTAATTATAATAAAAAAAACTAGAAATACTATTATGGTTGCAGCACGTAGATTTTACAGCACGATTGTCTTCCGACTTCTAAAACGTTAAAACTTAACACCTACTAACTGGAAACAACTAACGAAAACAAATGAGTTTTATCCGATCCGAATGTTCGAAAATCAAAACAATTGTATTCAAGTTCAGAACAGAATCCTGTCTTAACTGAACATTGGTTCATGATTGTTTTTCGCACACGTGATTTCATTTACCTTTCGTCATTTAGGAACATACACTTTACGAAGCAGTCGAGGCTTTGTGTATCAAACACCAAGTTGTTATAGTCAATAATTTACTGGAAACTTTAGAAGTGTTTGTAAGTTTTAACGAGTTCAGCTGGCTGTGACCATAACAAAGTTGTTAGAATAGAGTGGGTGTGTACTTCAGGGGGTACTGTAAATTTGACAAATATGTATTGTTGTCTTGTGTGTCTTACGCTCTACCTGGAATAAAATTTTCTTCAAACTATGTAATAGATACCTGCTTTTAAATTTTTAGGCCGGCTGAGAGTTTTGCATCTTCTATCCAGAAACCAGTCCAAGAGAATGGATTAACTTATTTTTTACGGTATTCCTGAGGGTAGTGAATCCCCATAAAGACTCGGCTTTACTTACTAAGGCTTGTATGCAGCTGGTACCAACATAATATATGTAGGTGCTCTTAGCTAAACGAATTGACATGGCTCATATACGAATTAGTTCTTTTTTACGTGTGGAATCCCCTATGGGTGTTGCGGGGGCTATCGGTGTGGCTCTATGTCGGAGTTGTTGCGCCAAAAATGAGATGACCGTTGGGGCTCCGTGTACTAACTGGTCAATGCAATTACACACACGGACATCACGCCGTTGGGGGCGGCTCTATCGCTGCTATAGTAAATTATCACACTACATACACTACACATAATGCTTTATCAAGTTTTCTTAAAGTTTTGTAACTGCTAGTATATAAAAATTATTATCTCTCTTCTTCAATCTCTCCATAGTAGATCTTTACATATCTATATCCTCCTGTGAAAACCATTCTTCATATTAAACATCAAAATTACGACGCGTAAATACGGTCCAACCGTAAACCGTAACGAAACGTAAACCTTAATCGTGTCAGTTATGTTTACGTTCCGTTTACGAGCGGTTTCACGTCAAGTGTGTGAGTTGATCAGTTTTTATTTTTATTTTGATGACTCCTTAGCTTTTTAGCGCTTTGTCTTTTGTGTTATCGGCCATAAATAAGGTGTATTGTTTGATGTGAATACTTTATAGAACCTATCAGATTTTTATCAGTAAGTATTCTAACCGCATAAACGTCTGATTCATTCCCAAGTATATATATTAGGCCGTTTATTAAGAAAAAAATAAAACACTATTTAATGAAATCAGATTAGGTACAGTTTCAGACGTTTTATATGACAATATAACCTACTTCTATCCTGATTTGTTCAATAAATATTTTAAATATTCATAATTGTTTAAAAACCAATAGACAATCAATAAAAGAATTGCCATTACTTCAGTAAACATTGAAAAACGAATAAGCCATCGCTACATCTTGGAATCACATCACTGACCTATTTTCGCTCAAAATTGAGTTCTAAAATTCAAAATGCAACCGTCGACCGGAAATGAATCCGTTGGCGGGAGTCTGTCCTGATACGGATCTGATGGAGTCGAGCGTCCAACATCCGGTCGGTTCCCGTCTTTATGGCTTCCAATTTTGAATCCGCCGTTCGGCGGTTGATGTTAAAAGATTTGAAAAAAAAAACATTGTCCGTTTAGCTACACAATTTTAAGGATACAAAATACTTTTCAAATTTTATAAAAATATAGGAATGAAATTATGACTCAGAATGTTTATGATAATTGTTAGAACGACGAATAATATAATATCATTTACAGCTGCTTAATAGTTTCAAACACAACTTCAACGTTGCCATACCCGTTTTAACAGAGCGCCCTTTCCCTCCAGACGTTCACAATAAAGAAGGTAAATAAACCATTCATCCTCATTTTATAAAGCCCACCATGGCAACAGCCAAGTATAAATCTGAAGGCAAACTGAACTCCCTCAACTAAGATCTCTTACTAGAAGTGGCAGGTACCTTGGAGGTACCTGCTGCAGCCATAAGGCCAGCCATGAATATATTGCTCAGTTTATCTTTATTTATGTAGATCATAATATAAAATATTATATAAAAAATATATGTATATTTATTTCTTTATACGCACACCTACTCCACACGGTCACCGCTGAAAATCAGCGCTGCTTGGCGCACAGCAACTTCCTTGCTGGCGCCATCAGTATCAATGCTGAGCGGTGACCAATTTCAATAAGTGACGTGCAAGTGCGTGCAAGGCAATTGTCACTCTATTTAATTTTTATTTTTTATTTTTATTTGTATTTCTTTTTTTTTTTTTAAATGTTTCATAACTATACTGTAAGCACGAACGTTACTTATTAAGAAATAAATACTTTTTTTTTCTTTCTTTCTTTCTTTCAATTTACATTTGAGTGGCAGGTTTTCGGTTAGTTATTAAATATCCCTTTAACCATCACTATTCGAAAATATATTATTTCTATATGTATTTAAAACTTTCTAAACAAAACCTTAATGGCTAAAGTGTTCTTCTTAAAGTAAGATACACATTAGCAGGGTTATTAAGTATACGATGAACTGTCATTGTTAAGAATTTTCGTACAATGGTCAATGAATATTCTGGTCAGGGGTAGATTTTGTACAGTTTCTCACATAATTTTTAATTCTTTTTCAAAATTATGTTTAAAAATTTTGGTATTCTGCACTTTTTCTACATATAACCTTTAAGTATTCAAAATATTACACTCCTCCGTTCGCGAAATCACTACATACTATAAAACAAAGTCCGCCGCCGCGTCTGTCTGTCTGTCTGTTAGCGATAAACTGCAAAAGTGTTGAATGGATTTTCATACAGTTTCAAGCTCAGATAGAGTGATTCATGAGGAAGGTTTAGGTGTATAATTTATTAGGGGTTTATATAAATTTGCTGAAATATGACGACGATTGTTGAAGATGTCGGAAAAAATCTTGCCGACTGGAAGGTTTACTGGCGTTCGCCGCGTAAACCAATAGAGTTGTATGAAAACAATGTATTACGGAGTTATTCCTCATAATAATAGCTATTACAATATAGGATAGCTATGTGTCTATCTTCTAAGATTAACACATAATGACGAAAAAATGTAGACATAATATGCTCTGCTACCCGTGCGAAGCCGGGGCGGGTTGCTAGTTTAATATATAAGATGTGTTTACATAAATATACATACATTATTAATAGGATGGGATGATTCTAACTTTAACTTGGACGACCTTGAGATTTAATCAATCTGTTATTTCTTATTGTTATAGAATCGAATAATCCTCAGTTGCAGACATATTGAATAGTGATAGAAATAGGATTATCATGTCATGTGGGGGAAATAA
This sequence comes from Euplagia quadripunctaria, assembly GCA_963859945.1. Taxonomy (NCBI): domain Eukaryota; kingdom Metazoa; phylum Arthropoda; class Insecta; order Lepidoptera; family Erebidae; genus Euplagia; species Euplagia quadripunctaria. The sequence goes on along the minus strand of OY982577.1, from coordinate 18,115,103 downwards.
AAAAACACTAACCCGACACATTGGATTGGATTGAATGTGACAGGCAGGTTGCAAATATAACTTTATAGTTATCAGTTTAAAAAAAAACTTCGTGTTATCAGGAAGTACATCGCTAATGAACGTATTCTTTGAAATAATTTCTTGTAATAAAGAAAATTTTTATCTTGAAATATTGTCTACAGACAAACCAACTGTACAAAACAAACAACTTGCATCAAAATTCCTTGTTAACGTAAAGAAATCAAAACGTATAGTCATCCACATACATGGTCAACAGAGATTTAGCGCGAACAGTTAGATAGGTATCAGCTGAATCTATTGCCGGGCTGAGTGTATGAACGCGCGACGTAAAACGATATATGCGTAGAGGCGTAGACTATATCGAGAGATATTTACGAGGCCGACTGTACTCGTACTTGCTCATTTGTTTTGAGTGTCAAATGTGAGGAAATTGGTGTGGGAACGAACCTAACGTAACTAACATATTATGTTATTTTTTTTAGAGCAGTTTGATGGTGATCTTGTTTTGAGACGTTATCTGAATTAGAGTATCACTTATTAAAAAAACCGGACAAGTGCAAATCGGACTCGCGCACCGAGGGTTCCGTAAGCAAACAAAAATTTCAATTTTTAAGTTGTACACACCGCCAAGTTCCTTATCTCAATGCCTACCGACCAATAAAACAGATTTAAAAATATCACCACTACTCGATGCTAGACGCTAAATTCACCAACACGGGCTCAAATTAAAAAAAAATAAACAAATATACATTTTTTTTTATGATATAGGGGGCAAACGAGCAGACGAGTCACCTGATGGTAAATGACCATCGTCGCCCATGGGCACCTGCAACTCGAGAGTCACAAGTGCGTTGCCGCCCTTTAAGGTGGGAGTTGGAGAAGAGGGGGAGGGGGGGAAGAGTGGGAAGAGGGGGGAGAGGGGAAGGACGGGAATAAGGGAGAGGGAAGGGTTAGGGCCTCTGGTAACCTCACTCACTCGGCGAAATGCAATGCAATAATTGCTTCACGCCGGTTTTCTGTGAGGCCGTGAAGACAAAAATCCAATTTTCAGCCCCAAAACATGATTTAAACACAATATTCCTACAACACCTTTTTTCTATCTGCATATAAAAAGCATAAATCTACACAAACAGGAATTAGTTTTTTGCCTTTGCTCAAAAAACTGCTTTTTTGAGTTAACACCCGTTTAGATCTAGGTGTGCGATTTGTACATCAGCGTCATCTAGTGAAGATTAGTTAAACTACGTAGTGACTAAAGATCCTGCATCGCATAATGAAAGTGACCCCACTGATAAGTGCTTCATCTTAGAGAGGAATTATAACCGGTTTTCTTCAAGCTACCCCAAATAGAAAACTGTGAATTTTTACTTGTGCATAACAACTGGGCTGCCTCATTCTCTAGACAATGAATTGACTATGTTTGATAAAAGAGATATAAACCAATACAGAAACACTGTTATGATGATAAGAGATGGCCGATAACCGGAAGCAATATACTACTATCACTAACATTTTTGTTTGATACGAAATTTTTTTATTACGTCATCGGTCCATCTCCTAAAGCTTGCAATTCACACATGGCAGAAGTGAAACTTCAGAAAAACAGATCAAGATATACAAAGATTGGCCTTAATAATAAACAGTAAGCAATCTGAAGTCCAGTTACAACTGTACACAACTTTCAAAACAAACAATACTTCGTTTTCAATATAGGTTAAGGTTGGATTTAAATTTAAATTTGTAAAGAATCAATTAAGTATAAGTGAAGTATGGAGAAAAAATGCACAAAAATTACACCACGTTGACATTAACATATAGTACGCAGGCGCAAAGATGAACATATTTTAGGAACATATTTTAGATTATAGGAACTTTATCGTAGGAACTTTATCGTGACGCTTCCGTTTCATGAAATTTCAAATCCCATCGATTCTAAAGTAGTTTCACTTCAAAAAAACGCAGCAGAGTACAGGTTTTTTTCCTGGATATTTCAGCTAACTCTTAAACTAGGTAACTATCAGACTGTCAATAGTCTAACCTTACTCAAAAATAGAGGACTGACGGTAGGTAATTTAGACGTTTTGATGACAAAAAGAATACGTTCTCATACGAGGCAGTCCATTCTCATAACAGAAGCAGAACGACCGACGAAAGTTTTCAATGGAACACGGAAATGAAATTTCTCCAGGTAACAATCATATCAAATACGAACAATAATAAATGTACCTTATTGGAAATATCAAGTGACAGGTATTCAGTATTGGTTATTAAGTGATATTTCAGTTGCAGGAAATTGATTTCTAACTTGAAATACAATGCTACTATGCAATAAGCTGGATTTATTTCTTTTAATGGTCACAACTTCTCCAGGATAACACTAAGGCTGAGCTAATATTCGAAAAACTCTGACGTTGATTCTCAGATATTTACTTCATCAAAGGCATTTATGGCCAGATTCGCAATCCATTAGAACCTCGTAATCTCGGATAGTTTTTATTCCCACCAATGCATAATGCGCGCTTTCATAAAAATAGTAATAACGTGATTCTTACCTCTCCCCCTCCCTCCCCCATATTCCTCTCTTCTCCCTTATCTTACACCCACATTAAAGGCCGGCAATGCACTTGTGACTCTTGAGTTGCACGTGACCATGGGCGGCGATAGTCACTTACCATCAAATGACCCGTCTGCTCGTTTGCCCCTATATAGTGCCATGTTTTGGTTCCTTATCTATCAAAGTCTACATGACACCTGAAAATAGTTGATAATAGGTCCTTATGAAATTATGCCCCTGAATTTGAAGTCATGCACATGCTTACAGTAAAGCACGAGTACAAAGGATACCAAGATCTTAATGGTAAATTGCACTTTGTGGCATAGTTTTTAAAGTTGGCATTTCTTTGACCAACTTTTTAAGGTGAGCTTTATTTTATTATTGAATGCTTTTAGAGTTTTTTCCGTACCCTTGTCTGAAGTCCATAGACTGTAAAAACATGTGTATTGTGATCGACATAATGTACTCGATAAAAATTCCCCACTGACGCTAAGTGCAACACTATTAAGCTGCTAAGAAATTAGATTACAGTGTCTCCGTTAGGCTTTCACCCGGACAGGGGGATAAATAGGAAGGTGCTACTCGGCACAAAAAATGATAAACGAGTAGATTAAGGTAAAATTTACTCAAAAAGTGAAGTGTATTTTTATATTGTTTTTTTTTATATACATATTACAGGGGGCAAACGAGCAGGCGGGTCACCCGATGATAAATGACTACCGTCGCCCATGGACACCTGCAACTCAAGAGTCACGATGTTACAGATTACATCGCGCATTAGGTCGCTATCTCGACCCAAACTAAGAACATATAGCCTGTATTTTGGGTTATACATACTATGATACTTTTTTGTAAATATATACATATTATACATTATAGAAACCAAAGCAAATAGACATGTGTACGCATACAAATATTTACATTGAGCGGGAATCGAACCCGAATTTGAAACTCTGACCCGGAAAGCGATTATTATCTGCGTATATATATGACGGATGGGTATGATTATTATCCTCAATAGGGCCCATAATTCCTCACTTTCGAACTACGGGCGTTGAAGGGTAATGTTGGAGCAACGAAACAATATAGTTCACTCGAATAAATTATAAAGTCCAATGAATTTAAAATGTACCTAGATTATTACAAATAGACACAGGAATATAGCTAACTACGTATATCGCTAGGAAAGCGTGACAGTTTCAATATTCGACCGTTTCGTCCGACTGTCGCGGAAGAAGTGTCGGGCGCGCCGTTCGGCCTATAAACATTGACTCCGTCAACACCGACAGGTAGCGCTGGCGTTGCGGATATGACGTAATTGCGACATATACATATTAATTTTCATTTTTTTTTATATTTTCAAACAAGGACTTAAACGTGCCAACAACTATTTGTTGTTTTATTGTTTTCTATTTTAATATACTCCCAATTTTCCCATGTTAATTCCCAAAGTGTCCGGTTGACTACTGTATTTTTAACAAAGCAAACAAGTAGGCTTTTTTTAAACAAAGAGTATGTATTTATTGTTTAATTTTGATTTGTTTAGTTTTAACGTCAAAGTTCTTACTTACTTTGCCAAATTAACGCTTTTCTAATGAATACCAACCACTATAGATTTAGTTTCTATAACAAATTCCAAACATTTGACAAATCCAACCGACTTTAGATATTGCAAACCAATATCAGTAATACATAAAATAAAAGAACCAATAATAGTATCCGCTATTTGTGTATCGCTTAGCTTTTGGTCTGAGACACGTCACGATGAACATAGAGGAAATTTAATGCGCCACCGTCTGTCCGAGTGAACGTCAGTGTTGTGCTGTACTGATAGTTATACCACACTTTTACAAAGAATTCACTTCTACATTGAATTTTTTTTTCTTTTTATTGACAAACTAGCAGTTCATCAATAAAGTTCGCTCGCGTGTACTTATTTGTATTCTTTTAGACAGACAGACAAAAATTGTAAAAAATATTGTTTTGGTATATGTACCGTGTATACATCCAAATGCACTTAGTAAAAAGCGGTTATTTTAATATTACAAACAGACACTCCAATTTGATTTATTTATATAAATAATATGTTACATTGTCCTCACATTTCGTTTACGCTTTTAAGCAATGTAACCAGAAATTACAAAAAAAAACATTTTGAAAAAGAGTGTCCTTGGAGTTTCTTGCCTGTTCTTCTCCATAGGATCTACGTATCGGAACAGGCAACTAGCTTCACGACTGACTTAGTCTGACTGACTCCTACTCCTGACAATTCAAAAATACCTATTATTGGTTTAATTGAAATAAATGGTTTTGATTTGATTTGATTTGATTGAAGAGAGAACCAACCAACCAAGAGAAACCGTTTATTTGAAACCAAAAAGGAGCAGTCAAAGCAATCAGTTCGACTTAGGAAGATAAAAAGAATGAAAGTTGTGTATGATTAAATTAATTGACGATTAAAACCTGGTATGGTTTTGTATTGAGTTTAAAATGAATTCCTAAACCTCAACTAAACAATACTACCTACTCGTGATGGCATGGATTTTGAACGTGTTTAAAGGCACCGATAACTGCTTGGCATCAGGAGAGCTTAATGCTTGGTAATGTAATTTAGAAATCCTAGAGCATAATTTCATAAGGCCCTATTATCAACTATTTTCAGGTTCCATGTAGACTTTGATAGACAAGGAGCTAAAACATGCTACTATTTCTTTTATGTGATAAGGGCAAATGAGCAGACGGGTCACCTGATGGTAAATGACTACCGCCGCCCATGGTCACCTGATGGTAAATGACTACCGCCGCCCATGGTCACCTGCAACTCAAGAGTCACAAGTGCGTTGCCGCCCGTTAATGTGGGAGTAAGAGAAGGGGGGAAGAGAAGAATATGAGGGAGGGAGAGAGGGAAGGGTTAGGGCCTCCGGTTAACCATCGAAATATACTTCATAGATTGTGATCTTTCTTTAGATTTCGTAACATTTGTTTATTCAATAGTCCGGTCTCTTAAAGCATTTTGACATCTATTTGATAGGCCTCTAGGATTATCATTCCACAGAATATAATATACTTTAACAGCACATACCTACTAGAATAGAAATAGGACATAAGTGTGTTTTTTTTAAAAAAGTGTGTGGTCGGTGGAATCCAGTCAGGAACAAAATTTCTTCTCGCAACCACACACTTTTACTTAATAAAAAGAGGCAGGACTTCTATCAGTCAACTCGTACTTACTCTGAGAATTTGAATTTGTACCTTTAAAAAGTTATATTTAATACGATATTTCAGAGAAATTAGTTATGTATTGGAATCCCTAAAGGAGCAACTTACCTAAGACTTTGTTTTTATATCAATACCAGCAGCGCCCCGCGGTTTCACACCTGTAAGTCCAGATTCCGTGGGAATATCGGGGTAAAAAGTAGCCTATATTTTAATCCAGGTCTCCAGCTATCTTCATATCAAGTTTCATCGCAATCGGTTTAGTAGTTTTTACGTGAAAGAGTAATAAACATCCATCCATCCATCCATCCAAACTTTCACATTTATAATATTAGTGGGATTAGTGGGATTTGTACTTTTAGCACAGAATACATAATAGTACAGGAACAAAAATCTCACTCCGCCAAATCGTTCACATAAATTGCGACACTTGCTCTGACACAATAAAGTCACAGTAAAGTTATATTCATCTAGAAGTTGCCTCTTTTTCTATCGCATAACTTTTATCTGTTCTGACGACACTGGGGCTTTAGGGTTGGCTTTTTTAAAGAATGAATTAATCTGAATATTTAATTACTAGTAAGTTATGTGCCTATTACTCTATTTTTGTAAATAAATAAACCTAGGCTAGATATTAATAACTCGATAGTCTATACACGAACGGATGACGCGACGCAGCGAGTCAGTGGGCATCGAAATAGCGTGCTACATTACCGGCGCCCGAGAGCGCATTGAAATTTTGGCACGATTAGTCGAGCCCACCGCGTACCGCCACCATACCGCGTGGCGTGCTTTTAGATATAAAGATTAATTGACAACAACATGCGAGTAAGTAAGTCGCAAGATGTCCTTCTGGCGTATAGGTTTATGTAGATTTTTCCTGCTTTTATTCTGCTTGGTACACCCAGTAGAATGAAAACAAATTCATATGGCTAACAAACAGATAGAAAGCATATAAAAGTATTTTATCTCTTTCAGCATACAGCATTCAATTTTTCATTACTAAATTGCTTTTACTAAGACCACATAATGAACAAACAAACTTTTAATCGTATCAACACGAACATATAAATGGATATAATTGAAGCTGTATTTTTCCATTAATCAAATCATGGGGAGCAGGGTTAACAAGTCTAGCAGTGCAGATAATAAATTAAAAACAAATAATATCGGCCGGTACACACGTCTGCTGTGTGGGAAATATTTTCTATGGTCAATTTAGTTAAGGGTTTCATTACTTTTTATTCAAGTAGATAAACTTGAGGCTAAGTGGCTGAGTGGTAACCGATTAGGTTAGCACATTACAAGGTTAAGAAATACTAGCCAGGTCAGTCTTAAAAGTGACCATTCTTAACATATTGAGACCCCTCCGAGCCTCGGAGAGCACGTTAAGTCGTCGGTCCCGGTTGCCATACGAGCATTTGTAGCATTCGTTACGGGTAGTTGGAGCCCTAAAAAGTCCGACAAGGTTGTGGAGGTCTGATGTGAGTCGCTTCACGTAAAATATCGAAGTTCGGCCGTATCGTAGTTAGACTGAAAGCCGACCCCAACTTAGTTGGGGAAAAGCGCGGAGGATGATGAAACACCTATACTATTTTGATACCGCTTGAAGAGTTTTTTTGTTTGATTATTAGTTTTAACTTTAAGTAATCTCTTACCATTAGCGGACCGTATCCTTGTTTGCCACATTTATTACTGTAACTGTTCTAATTTTATTAACAACTGCTAGTGCAGATTCTGATTTATATAATTAATAACACAAAATGTATGATTTCTTTCTATAATTAATAATACAGATGTCCGGGAAACCATATGCTGCGCATGGGTATCATGCCTATAAATCCTTGGGACCATCTATATTCTCTATAATGATCTGAGAGTATCTATATTTATTGATATTCCAATAAACCCCGGGATAGACTGTCGTGGCAAGTCCATCTTCTTATCTATAGGTAAGACTTAACTTTCTTTACATAGACGCTTTACAATTTTCTAAATATTAAACAGTGTACTCTTCCCTTTAAGTAAACATTGGGCTGTTTCAGCGGACCGTTACAGTCGGCTCCAATTTATGTACGCCTGTTATCAACTCATTATTTCTGTTCAAAATAAAAATAGCAACGCCAAAAAAATGGTTGGCAGAAAATTTTATTACTTGATTTCGTATGTTGTTAATTTATTTGAGACGTCACTGTTAGCAATTTATGTCTTTAGCTTACAATAAGGATGGTTTTAGAAACACGTTGCTGACCTCACTTACAAATGTTTTTAATTGTATTATAGTTTCGTCATAACGTACGTTGATAGAGCGTACTCCCATCTCAAAGGCTGGCCACGCACTTGTGCTCGTTTGCCCCCTATAATATATAAAAAAAAGATTATACATCATAATGTAAGATACGTTTTTACATAAGTAGACATATTATATTTATATGTTTCTAAGTAAAATAAGTAATTATCTGTATTTGATAATACTTTTGGTTGTGCGAATTTACAAAGTCCTATTTTTCTTGAGTATTTTGTTTGTAAACTAAAGATCGTGTTAGAATTCGCTAGACTTGAACAGTTACTATTTAGACAAATATGATATAGATTTTGTAGCTTAGACTAGTAACAAACAGAATTATATAGCTGTGCCCGCGACTTCGTCCACGTGGAATAGTGTATTTATATCGAATCAACAGCCTAAAAAATAAGTTTCAAGCTTCTAGCTCTAAATATGACGATACTTCCATACAACTTTTCATCTCCACCTTTCAACCCCTTACACCCCTTTTTTCGCATTCAAAAGTAGTCTATGTTCTTTCTCAGGCACTAGACTATCAGTGTACCAAATTTCATTTAAATCGGTTCATTAGTTTGGGCGACAGACAGACAGACAGAGTTACTTTCGCATTTATAATATTAGTTACTACCATCCTTACTAATCCTTACGGATTAGTAAGGATGTTAGTAGCAGAATTCATGTAAAGATTTTTTTTGCCCATATAACATTTGATGAGGTCATGTAAATAAAACATTCTTTAATTTTTTTTAATATTTTCTATTATCCAATTATATAAACTGCTTATTGCGCATGCTTTGATGTACATAAAACTTTTATTAAAAATAATACTGCATATAAAACTGCTTACTGTCACCTGAAAATTTCTAGCTCATGCACCTGCTATTTCTCTCACTGAATCAAAGGTGCAATTTAAAATGCAGCTAGTGTGAAATAAATAAATAAAACATTTTTATCTCTTTATCAGAAGTAGCGATCGTATAAATCGAATTGTACCGATTGTGATTCCTACCCTATATCACAACATTTTATTAAACAAAGTCCCCCACCGCGCTATAATAATTAGGTATTTGACAAACTGTAATAAAAATGTATTTAATACAAAAAGGTTGCAGTAAAGTAGGTACACACATTATAAGAACACTGTAATAATAGAATATTCTGAACCAGAAACACAGATCCTATCTGGACAGCCTGAAACATGGCGGTAGAGTGTGCTACATAAGAATGCGTTTAATATTTTGCTCTTACAACGGACTGCATGGATATTACGCTGTAGTTTAGTGGAGCACTTCAAGCCAATATCGATTATTGGCGAAAAAACAGATGAAGGTATAATTGAAAATACATTTTTAAAGCTGAAAGTTCTTAAATCTCTTTGTTCTCCCTGTAGCTCTAGCATTGCAGAATGTGAATGGTGCAATGACTTTCCACGAAACAGGATAAGTATTTTTTTTGCTTTAACAGTTGTACAAGAAGTCCATACAACATTAACAAAAAAGTCTTTAATACGTGTATACAGTATTTCGAATTACAAATATATGAAATCTACTCTCTCTCTCTTACCTAGCAGAAGGTTCATTTTGGAAAATATATTTCACATAATTGTTACAATAGTTGTTTGTAGGTAGGTACTGAAGATTGATAAAATGCTAACTGAACTAGATAAATAACAATTAGTACTTAAAAAAACTTAGATTCTAACGGTGGGAGAGCCATGCTTCGGCACGTATGGGCCGGTTCGAACGGAGTGATACCACGGCCTCACAGAAAACCGGTAGTAAATCATTGTTTGCATTGTATTTCGCCGAGTGAGTGAGGTTACCGGAGGCCCTAACCCTTCCCTACCCGCTTTCCCTCTTCCCCCCCTTCCCCTATAACGCACATGTGACTCTTGAGTTGTAGGTGCCCATGGGCATCGGTAGTTATTTACCATCAGGTGACCCGTCTGCTCGTTTACCCCTATCGCATAAAAGAAAAAAAAGTATGTAGAAATAGTGATTTGAAAAGTAAAGTCTTACAAACACATAATTTACCTATTTTAGTAATAACACCGTAGAATGTGTATCTTCCAAAATATTAGCAACCTTCAGACAAAACAAACAAATCATAAATAAACACACCTAAAGGTTTCAACAGTCACATCCCTAAGAGGCGATAAGAAGCCAGACGGTGAAACAAAAGCTGTATCGAGGCGAATTTCAACAATATCCGTGTATTGCGTAAATCACAGGAGTCCTATTGTTTGTTGCCGCTCTGTGCACTACAAACGGTGTTCGTTTTTGAAAAACTGATTTTATCGATATATATTATTTTGATACATTGTACATTGACAGCACTATTTTTTGGAACAAGTTGAAATATATTGTAAAATCATTTAATATTTATTTAAATTATTTGCAAAAATACAGAACGCAGAATATTTACATGTATTACATGTAATGAAGCATTTTTATTATATTTAGACAGAAAAGTCATGTATTTAGATGTCTATATAACGAGACAATCTTAAATATAAATACAAAAAAATAAAACACAACAATACAAGGAGAAAATAGGTACAGAACATGAAAACACAATAACAGTAAAATAAAGTGTTTCGCACATTTTGTGTTTAATACCCTAAACCTAAATATTTATTTCACACAGTGGGCTTTTATATTCTTTATAATAAAAGCAATAAAACTGATTACTCTTGTGTATGTAGCCGCTTGCCAGTTTAATATCTTCAAAAACAAACTGTGGATATTTATTCCCCAGTTTGTAATGTGCAATCCTAACTCATAAAATTGATTTGAATAGAGAAGAGTATGATATGAGAGGGCAGCAGACGGTAAATTATAACGTGTTCATGATTTGAATCAAGCATAATCTTCTTTTTTGCATGGCTACATTACATTCTGATGCTGGCCCGAACGGCGATCCTGGACGAATTAATCCTTAAATCAATTTCTATGTTGAAAGGATAAAATTTAAATATAGCCACAATCTACATAGAAAATACAGGTATGGATTGAGGTTGTGGATGTTGTGTTTTAGGCTTTAGAGTATAAATGTGTTTTGAAATATTGACGTGAAGCTTGCAATGCCGAAGTTAAAAATATTTACAAGAAATGAAGCACATTCCGGACTAATGTTGGTGCATATGTGTATTTATGATTGCAATAAATAAATTAGTGACAATAGATCTGTGCGTAGTTTTCATTATAATAATGTATCATCACCATCACCTATTGGACTACTGAATTTATCAATATCCTTCTCGTAATTTGAAGTTGACTTACTTCTTTAGGTGTCATTAAAGAAGTTTTATTCAATATTAGTTTTCTTTTAAGAAAGTTTATCTAAGTATAGTCAAGGTTTAAGTAAGATGATTTAGATCTACTAGGTTTGTATTTTTTTAAAGGTTTGAAAAAGATTAATTAAATTATTACTCAAAGAAGCATAAAGGAATTGTTTTAAAAGTCATAGAATTCAAAACAATAGTAAATGTTAGGTATATTTTTATAAAAAAAAACCTCTAAATGTTAAGTTATCAAATATAATTATCAAAATCTTAAATCCAAATAAAACACGCTATTTATATATCTACATATTATAGTACATTAAAAAGTGCCACCACGAAAAAAGATCCGAGGTAAATATTTCTAAAAAGAGGCAGTTTAATATAATGTTATATATATGTATAAGGAAACTGCAAAACCATTTGATCGATTAATGCCATTTTCCTAAATGTAAGAAAAAACTTTCATCAAAAACATTGCGAATATAACTCAAAATTCTGACGTTCTGAATCCCAGCACTGGTTAGTCAATTCCAGGTGGTTTTTCATCTATTTTTAAAACCATATGGAGTCCTATCTCGGACAAAGCGATACGAGGAACAAAAAATACGAGGCATTGTTTCGGCTGTGTTTTGATAGCTCGGCGTCAGAACGAAATATGAGATTGGTTTTAGTCGGGAGTGTAATGAAGTGTTACTCACTAAATTAAATTTAAAATAATATTATATTTATAAGCCAACTTTAAACGTATGCCAATGAAAATCAACTTTCGAGGAAGTTTTTATTTTAACTCAATAAGCGAAATGCTTGATTACAAAAGCATCTGTGTGGAGCATCATAAATAAAATTAATGTGTCTCTTTTTCTCTTCTACTTGTTTTAGGAAACGTTGCTTTTATATAAGAAAGAGTGGCGAGAGAAATGTTCAGTAGAGACAAATAAAAAGATGAAATTTAAATAAACACAGAAATTAAAATTATGCATGAGAAAAAATCTTTACACATCCGACAAGTTGTCATGAAATTATAACATAAACTTTGGTCTTTCCTTCTCCCTTGTTCCTTGATAGTTTTGACAGTTGGCAGATCTTCACTTAAGTTGGAAATTAACAATGTGATCTGACATACAAAGATTATAATTCTGGCATTCGCTCCTTTGCTTCTTTGGTTACTCGATTGCAAGGAGGGTTATGTTGTTCACGAGTGTCTGAGTATTTATTTGTAACTTTTTTACTTCAGAAAAATTGTAACGGCAAAGTAAGTAACGTTAAAGTATTTTATTTCGTTAAAGAGAAAAAAAATGACGCCCCACTTGTCCAGACTGCGGGTATCAAAATTCTTAATCAGCGCATTTTATTAATATTTATCCAAAAATAAAAATACGTGGTAATCGAAATGTTCAATTTTGATCATAAAACAACTAGATTGACTGGACTATAAGAAAAATAAAAATTACATACCATGTGAATAAAATTAGTAATATGCATGGCTGGGTAGATTTCGAAGACAGCTTACAATAAAATAAAATAAATATTGAATTTTGCAGAGTCGGTAGCGTGCAAGGAACGTGACTGGTACAAGTACCCATAGGATAATTTAATCCTACTATTAGCGGTTTCTATATTGACATTTCAAATCGGTAAATAAAGTATGAACTCACAAGTAAACAGACAAAGAAGGGCGTCAAACTTATATCCCTTCGCTCTTAACTTCGATGGGTTAATAAAACATTTATATTAAAAACTTAAACACTGAATAAACCCACAATATAACCCTGCGGAGAACTTTAAACTGAAATAAATGATTCATTTTTCGCTCTCTCTCTGTTTAAATTTTCCTCGTCCTTAAGCCAAGAGGCTCTGTAATGACGTTTACGGCTAACAATGACGTCACAAGATGGAGGCAAGCCGTCCATAATATCTTTAAGTTACACCTGAGCCCATTACTATTGGTGCTGATCGAGAACTTTAAAAAGTTATATTAAGTTTATTTTTTGAAGAGAGATCTAGTATTGGGTATGCAGTTAATAGTCAATCCAGTAGGCCTAATATAAAGGATCTTCTGACAAACTCTGTCCAGTATCACAGCCTCACACAAAACCGGCAGTGAAGCAATGCTTGCATTGCATTTCGCCGCGTGGGTGAGGTTACCGGAGGCCCTAACCCTTCCCTCTCCCTTATTTCCGTCCTTCCCCTCTCCTCCCTCTCCCGTCTTCCCACTCTTCCCCCCTCCCCCTCTTCTCCTAGTCCCACCTTAAAGGACGGCAGGGCCCTTGTGACTATCGAGTTACAGGTCCCCATGGACGGCGGTAATCATTTACCATCAGGTAACCCGTCTGCTCGTTTGCCCCCTATACCATAAAAAAGCAGCCATTAAAATACAATATTATGTTTATTATATACCATACCAGGACAACTGATGATATAAACGGCGGTCTTATCACTAGCTGCGATTTCTTGCTACTTACTTCTCTGGACGGACTCTGATTTCTGTTTAAATTTTAAGCTATAACTAACTTTTTTTAAAGTATCACCGACTTGAATGACCTGACCTGAATGCATCAAGCTTAAATGTGATAAGCTGTATTCTTCATCCCTTAATTTTCCACCCTTAGAGATGGAATATTTTCTTCAAATTTAAATGGGACCAACCTTGAGTACAACTCATTCAATTAAAAAAAGAATTATTAAAATCGGTTCACAAATGGCGAAGATATCCCGTATCATACTAAAAAAAAAATATATGTCCTCTTCCTTTTTGAAGTCGGTTAAAAACTGTTTTTAATCATCAGATATCATAAACTCAGCCAAAACACTCTCCCAAAGGTTTGAATGAGAACGAGTGACTGGTCATGCGCCGCTTTCATTCCGGTTCCGGTTTGGTGGTACTCTACCGGCTATTTCAATTCTCCAACGAATTTTTCCGTTCCGAAACATATCGCATAGAAATACGATCGATTAAATGTTTTCACAAAATGAAACCGAGACAACTGTGAGCTTTCTTGTATTTAAACAAAAAAGTGGTAGGGGAGTCTTGGTACGTGTTCAACTGGATAGGATTTTTAATTATATTAGGATATAAAAACTATAACCCCGCCAAGCTTTGAAAGGACTCAAGATTAAGATTATAATGGATGTAAATGTTTCAAAGGAGGTATTTTTCACACAGAAATCCTGGCCTTCTATTAAATTACTTTTCGCTCCATCCCGAGGGCCGTTATTTTTTATGTTATTATTTTCAAGTTTATTATTTCAAACGAGTTTGTAATCATGGGGTAATGGGTTTTTGAGCTCCGGATAGCTTTTGGATGTACGAATGTCAGAATAACTTCAAATTTCTTTTATAGGTTCACATTTCGCTTGTATATTAAACAAAACGTCATATTTATTTTTCTTTGTTACATATACTGTTGGCTATTAAGAGATGGAAGACCACGGCTGGTCTAAGACACTCGAAAGCCTTAGTAAAGAGCTATGATAACAAAGTATCCAAAGAACTTCTGGAGCTCAAAAGATACAAAACCTGTGCAGTAACAAGAGTCCTCACCGGACACTGCAAACTGAACAAACATACGTTCAACCACACAATGTGCAGATTCTGTCAAGAGGCATTAGAAACTGCACTGCAAATTCTATGCCCTTGTGGCCCACTAATGCGGCACCGAAGTATTAACCCAGGGTTACACATGATGCAACCGCAGGAAATACAATCACTGCTGATAGGATCTGGAGGTTTCTCGAAGCCATAAGTCTGAGTAGTGAACTTTGAAGCAAAAGCCAAAGCCAAAAGACCAGAAATGGTCGAGGTGGCACTAGGCACTTAAAACAATAATAATAACAATGCTAATTATAACACCAATTCCGATTAAATAATTTACTGTTATTAGTTCAAGATACACGTCTCTGACCCAATATAGTCTTAGTTGATACACAGAAAATTATTTTTTCTGTTAATGTTTCAAAGCGATGTCTTTGATCCTCCATATCTACACTGATGTCGAATCTCTGATGTCTGATGTCGACTGCATGTCGAATCTGATATTAAAGTAACCGGACTACCCTGTAAGGTCATGTGATCATACATAAAAAGGGTTTTTTTCGTAGGTTGAAAACTAGATATTAGATTTTGTTTTATAGCTTAAGTTGGCAACAATTTATATTTTTGAGTCTAAATCTGCTTAAAAATATGTAGTAACTATAGGTATAGTATTGAATATTTTGTTATTACTAAAAATATTTTGAAAAATATCTATTATTTCCATTGCAGCTCGAATTGTCTATTCCAAGAAGTAGCCACTGTAAATAAAAGCCAATATAATTTTTGAAGCGAATTAATTAAGCCTTAAACATATCGATGGTATCGAATCGAACATTGTACACTATCAGGATACAATCAATTTGAGACTCGTGTGCGACTTGAACAGTCTCGATACAAGCAACTTTGATAGAGTAACTCGTGTGGTTCAATATAAGAGTAAAAGCGATTTACGTGCAGTGACTTGTATTAACTTACGAATTTCTATAAGTAATGATAATTTAGGTAATAACCAAAATTAAGAACAATCTTTATTACTTACCACATTTTGCACAGTAATTAAACATAGTTAAAAACTTTTTATAATAGGCGGCAAGTACAATGGGCGGTCTTGTCGCTAAAAGCAATGTCTTCCAGACTTCCTGTTAGTTAATTACTGCCTGAATAAATATAGTCCAATCAAATTAGCATTTCATCTCTGAATGAGAGATAATAAGCTGGAAATCGTACCAGTTGTATTAACCTTTATTTTATCATTCTAAATGTTGTCTCAAGTCTCATAAAATTTCGTGCCCCCGTCTTAATATATTCAAGGTCAAAAATAGTCAAAAGTCACAGTCTTTTTTTGATAACAACTTAACTAATTAATTAAAAAGCTAATTTTATCTTTATAAGTGGTATAATTCATCGAGATTCACGGTTCACCTTGCATTACGCTACAAACAATTCGCTCGCGCTGAGACACACCTGAGCGCTGCGCGATGTCAGCGCTATATTGCAAAAGCGGTTAAGCGCATGAAAAGGCATTCAGAACAAAATTTATAGAGAATTTTATGTTCTACAACTTCATAGTAAATGTATGTTGACATTTTACATTTGACATTAAGAAGGATCTTTTGGGCACCATAAAGCAGAAAAAAGTTTATAACTTGAACCACAAACTTATCGCGATACCAAGAGACAATAGCGCCATTATTCTGTGCTGAGCGAGTTAACAATGAGCCAAACACTGATTAAGCGGTACTGCGCTGATCGTAAATTATTTTGTTCTTACCTAACCCTTTATGGAAGAATCATAAATGTAGCAAACGGTGGACAATTGAAATAAATAAATCTGTATGAGTCACAGCACATTGAGCAGCATCTTACTCGTCTAATAATAAAATAAGCGGCGGTAGCGTAATGGCTAAGGCGTCGGACTTGCGATCTAGTGGTTGCGGGTTCAAACCCCACCCAGTACACTACCGACGTGAACCCACTCCTAACACAAGCATTTAGCTTAGCTGGAGGGGTTAATAAGAATACTAGTAATGTGTGACCCAAGTTGCTAGTAGTCTTTTAAAAAAAAAAATTGAACTCCTGTGGTTAAAGTAGCGTGTATATACAAAACATTTTTGAGATTCTATTCTTCTTCGATTACCGTATCTTATTGGTTAATAATACGCATTAGTGTTCGCTTTAACTAGTGTGTTTCTTGGTACCATGTTTTATACCAAGCCTAACTTTATCAAGGGTAGATACTGTCGCGTAGGTGTCAAGCACTGCATATGACCTAGCGAGAGCTTTGTGCATCGCCGAAACATATCCGTGAATATATCGTACATATATACATATCTTCAGTAATAGGATACCACTCACGGAAGTTATCATTTGCACTATGATCAGCCAATACAGGTTTAACAACGAATGAATAGACATAGCCTCATACAGTTAGGTAATAACCTGATCAAACATTCCAACCACACAGAAATTTCTCCCACAACTTTGACTGGCAAATCTAAAAGACATTTCCCATTGGTTGATAGGCCGCAGCGATCCGCAATCGAAGACAAGTCGCATCGACTTCGTACGTGAGCTGATTTATGCGTGGACCGACGACACGGCGGTACGCGGTGATAAATATAATTGTGCCGCTCTGACCCACCCAGGGAGCAGGCAACTGGGTAAGGCGCTGTATATAATGGCTATTGTTGTTGATATTTTCGGAAGCTTTGTATTAATAAAATCATAAGCGTTTTCTTTACTGTTGTATGCTGGATATCTGAAACTACTAGGAATTTAGTGGGTCATTTGAGTTTGAGCTGTCAGTTGGTTAATCATAAAACTTGCGATTATACGTTTTACTTAAAACTACCCGCAATTCCACTCGTGTTTGGTGTTTCGTATGCAATACAGTATCTTCTGAAGTTCTGACCAAAGTTACTTAAAACTGTGTGTTATTTTTAGGTGATATCCTAGCGCGATTTTTAGACTAAAGGTGAAAGGTGCCTATCTATTTTGTAGCTATAAGTAAACTTAAAAATTTATAATTACATATTTATAAAGTCATAGCGTCAAAAACGTAATTTTTAAAAGTAAATTATTACTAATATAATAAAGCTATAGAGCTTTTTTGTTTGTTTAAACGCACTTATCTCTGAAACTATCAGTCATATATTATTTGAATAATAATTTTTGTATTGGATAGAGTGGTTATTGGGGAAGATTATAGGCTGTGTAATATCACGCTAGGACCCTTATGAGCGGAGCAGTGGCCATATACACAGGGGATAGTCCGAGAAACGGCTAGTCTGAAAATAAACGTACACGTACAAAGTAAAAGTTTATTTTGATTTTTTTTTGGAAAACAAACAGTCTTTCATAACAATTTTTCAGTTACTAAATATTTAAATAGGAACCATTTATAAGTTTTAAGAAATATCCCTCTCATTTTAAGAATAACCTTAGTAGGTCAAGGGTTATTATTGAAGACTACTGATACGTGCCTTAGAAACTAACAGATATAATGAATATCTAGACCAAAAATTTTTTAACCAATATGTACAAGTTCTTACAACAGATGTACCACAAGCAATTGTACAGGAAGACAGTTACACCGAGTAAAAGCAGACTTAGCTTTGCATGTTAGGAAAATTGAAATGAAACCAACTGTAATGATATTAAGGGTTAAAACGAAATGAAATATACGTTTGCGAAAGTATCCTAAGGCTGTTGTCGAACGATCTTGTATTTTATTTTGCTCATGCATTTCATAGTTATTAAAATTAAATTCCAAAATACAAGATTTTTTTCGAAATAGGTTCCTTAATTCAGGTTTAGTGAAATCTAATTGATTTTAATCTGCATAAATGTCAAATATACAAAACGTTTCTGTTTCTATTAGACCAGGAGTATCGTCTAGTGGGTCTAACTATTCTCGCTCCACTACACAGAATTGAGAAATAAAAAAGAGGTTTTTTTCAGGAAGCCACTTTTCCTGTACGTTGTCAATAAGCATGAGTGAAAGTAAATATATTTGTTCCCCTCCACAAAGTTTCTGAAAGGTGGGTCAATCGTCGGCAGAACATTTAAAACCCAACAGTAGCATCTTCTTTTCAAGGAACAAATAATAATTTAAAAAAAAATCCCGCGACTTGAAAATCCCTTTAACGATTAGAAAAGAGCTGATGATCTTCGAACGAGATTATAGCTAAGAACACTCTCGACCAAGTAACCATTCATAGGTTCAATCTCAGAAGATCCATTGGCCAGATCCATAATGGAACTAGTGACAATTTTTTTTCTCATTGGATCCTGATTTCAAAATCGGGATCTACTGAGATTTTTTTTTAATAATTATTTTGACTGGCCTGTTGGTCTAGTGGTTAGTGACCCTGACTATTGAGCCCGAGGTCGTGGGTTCGATTCCCACCCAAGCAAATAATTGTGTGATTAGCATGATCATTTGTTCTGTGTCTGGGTGTAATTTATCTATAATATGTATGTATTTAGAAATATATAAGTATGTTTATCAGCAGTCTGGTTACCATAGTACAGGCTCTGCCTAGTTTGGGATCAGACGGCCGTGTGTGAGGTGTGTGAATTTATTATTATTTTATTATTAATCGGACGTCTCGATTAATCCTTTCGGAGTACCTGCAGGGCGACCCTAGTAAAGCAGAACTCCCTTCTATCTATGGCGACCATATTCATTTTTCTATGCTTCCTTTTGTTATTTCTAATTAATAGCTGTATGTATAATCTTATGAAACTTCATAATTATTTTAGCATTTTCTAAATATTGCTGATTTGAGAAAGGCAGGGAATGGTGCATCAGTAAGAATTGCATTTAACAGTACAACAATTTAACGGATTAGAAAGGAAATCTGTGACGGTATGCTTTAAAGGCCATGAAAAATATGTCTATATAATGAGAGATACAAATATCATTATATCCATCATGGATCTGGCCAATTTCAAAATGTGGATCTACTGAGATTTTTTTTTTCAAAAGATCCATTATCTTTTGGCAAAAAAATCTCAGTAGATCCACATCTTGAAATCAGGATCCAATGAGAAAAAAAATTGTCACTAGATCCATTATGGATCTGGCCAATGGATTTTCTGAGATTGAATCTTTCAAACAAATAAAACTAAATTAAAATCGGTCACAGATACACACGTGAAACTTATTCTTCTTATTGTAACAGCATGCTAGAGTCACGCCCTTTCAGTGATTTAAGTAAGTGTTCTTTTTTCAAATACACACTGTGTAGCACAACACTTAGATTAACTTTTGTGGGCAAATTTGTTTAATCGCATTGTACTGATGAAGATAATACCTTACAGAGAAAAGAGTGATTTAGAAGATACTTAGCGAAAAATATTTATTTATATTTTTCTATCTCAACAATACTACAAGAGCGCCTAACGTAATAATTGCAAACGATGAATACACTCCAACCGCAGAAGCATGGTAATACCCCAATCCTCTTGTTGTTTTATCCATTTCTAATAGAGCATCCATTGTTTCCAAGGCGGTGGGGATAATCTGATCAGGCGGTAATAAAAAACCGTAATTACCACGATCACGTAGTTCTAAAAGTAACGAAATGGGAACATTCGTTGATGCCTTCACCCAGTCGAAGCTGGTACCACTCATTGGGTCTGAAATAAAAAAAAACACGTTTTGATCGTCGAATTATGTAAATTTTGTAAAATCATACGTTATTTAGGACTACTTAATAAAATGAACAAAGAAGAAATTCCAACACGCGGTTCACGTAACCATATTTGATGTTAACTTTTAACCTTCTGCCAGCACATCACGTTGTTTTTTTTTTTTTTTTGCGATACGAGCAGAAGGGTCACCTGATAGTAAGTGACTGCCGCTGTCCATAGACACCTACAACTCAAGGGTCGCAAGTGCGTTGCCAAACTTTAAAGTAGGAGTAGGGGAAGAGCGGGAGTCACGGTGTCCGGTAACCTCACTCGCTCGGTGAAACACAACGAAGCATTGCTTCACACCTGTTTTCTGTGAGGCCGTGGTATCACTCTGGTCGAGCCGGCCTGTGCATGCCGGCTTGACCGCAAAATGATACTGCTTCAAATTTCATTCACCTGTAAATATCAGGCACCACACTAGTGTAGGTGTGTTGCTCCTGATACCGAGGCGACAGGATGCTTTACTCCTTGATAAAGGGTCTCCGAAGGGTCTGAATCTAAACAGCTATCGAACCGAAATACACACGTGACTAAATATTTAATTAACTCAGTGATATCACTCGCATTGTTACCTAACCCATGAGCCTCCACTCCCATATAGCTCTGGTAATCCTATTAAAATACATAAATATGACTTTTGTTTTAAATTGGTGCTATTTAACAGTGGTCTTCTATATTTTTCATTGTTTTTCTTATATGATAAGAAGACTACCTATAAATTATTTAAATTACACCAAAATTAATAAAAGATTTGCAACGGTAGATAAAGTAATTATCGGCTTTATCGATTTATTGATAAGTTTAATAATTGTACACTACAATAAGCAAAAACCGATATTCAATGTTATATAGATACAGTTAGATAGCTACTGATACTGTACATATATCAACTGCATCTAGTTTGCGCACGGAACATAGGATTAAAATAACTTAAAAGGCAATCGTGCCATGCTTTGGCACGTATGGGTCGGCTCGACCGGAGTGATACCACTGCATCACAGAAAACCAGCAGTGAAGCAATGCTTGCGTTCGCCGAGTGAGTGAGATTGCCAACGGCCCTAACCCCTCTCCCCACTTCCCCTACTCCCACCTTAAAGGACTGCAACGCACTTGTGTCTCTTGAGGTGCAGGTTTCCATGGGCGGCGGTAGTCACTTACCATCAGGTAACCCGTCTACTTGGTTGCCCCTAACACCATAAAAAAACTCACCGGAACCGTTTAAAAACCACCAGGCCCCAAGAAAACCACTTGCAGCGATTCATCGCTTGGCGCGTATAGAAAGTATTACCTACCTATTGGTTTAGTCATGTTTTAAGATTATTATATACTAACAGCGCCCCGCGGTTTCACCCGCGTAAGTCCCGATCCCGTGGGAATATCGGGATAAAAAGCTTATGTGTTAATCCAGGTCTCCAGCTACATACCAAGTTTCATCGCAATCCGTTCAGTGGTTTTTGCGTGAAAGAGTAACAAACATCCATCCATCCATCCAACCTTTCATATTTATAATATTAGTGGGATGTCTAATAAATATAACTGTATAAGTTTTGGACTTATTTATATTATTCATATTATGATCCAAGAGTCTGCCATCGCAGACTTCCGTCATTTTATAAAAGCTTAAAGTTTTTTAGTTTAACTCAGTCACCCAGCCAAGGTAGGAATGTTCGCCGAATATAAAGTTTGGATCATGGTGACTTTTTCATCTATGAGGCTCCAAAGGTGCAAAAAATTGAGACCTACCTACTTTCGTCATAATATAAAGTGTATTTTTTATATTATCTTCGGAACGATATTAGAAGTTACGTAATTTATTGTCAGACACTTTGTATGGTGGTAACCCCCTGCCAAACACCCTTAAACTGTGACATTTGTAATTCTAGTGTCAGGTCATCCCTAGGTGCAAGTATTTACATGATTTACATCAAAGGAAATGTGAGTTGTGTTTTCATTTTTGGATTTTTCGGACTCTTCTACCATTATGTAGACGTTTGCTGATGTTTATAAAAACTATTTACTATAATTTATAGGGTTATTAAAATCGGTTCAGCAGTTTTAGGGTTTATTGACTGCAACAAAATTTTGTCAATTCTTTTAAGCATCACTCTGTCTGAGGTGGTCAAATAGGCAGGCTATTAGAAAATATATTTTTTAAATAATTCTAAGAACATGTAAAAGGAATCGGTAAATTAGAAAAATAGCTGAAGTTGAAAACTCAACCTTTAAAGTGACATAAAAGGTGTTGAAGACCAAATTTTGATTCGATTTTTTAGAGAGTTTTTGGAAATTTGCCGTCTAAAGATAAATTATCCAAACTCCAGACACGGCGACCGTCCCTACCACGGTTGAAAACATAAACAGAAAAAGTTCAATTTTTTTAAATGCCGAAGATTTCCCTTTTTTACGCGTGAATACCTTCTCTCACTGGGACTAAGCGGTAGGGTAATACACCAGACTTGAACTGACTGAAATCACACGGTGTTCTGTCACAGTCCTTATTTCCAGGGCCTCAGGTGTACCCTGGCCTGTGAACTTCGGCAAACTTGGCCGCCTGTTAAACAACAAGCGACCCCTCTGTGTTGTGCCATCTAACCCCCTGGCAATGAGATAGGCACGCACGGAACACGGAGAGTACTAGTTCTCTCTCGTTCTCTACGAGGCAACGATATTCCACGCGTTCTCGCTCTGGACCATGGGACACAATCATGGTCACGCCTAAACTGTCGCGAGGTCAGCACGCCACTGCGTCCATGCAGGGCAATCCTATTATACTTACACATAACGCTAGCCGAAAGTCCAACCCTGTATTCGGTACCAAATCTTTTTTTCAAAGCATCGGCGGCTCTTATTGAAATTTCGAACTGAAACATAAAACAGTTGAAAGAATAAGTTTGACTTAAGGATAGCAATAGAAGTGAGACATTCCTTTCGACCGGTCAAAGAAATTTAAGATATCTTTTTGATAATTTTATCTTTTACCGCGGCGTGTGCACTATTACCGGTGCACGTGAGACATGACCAGTCATAATTTTGTTCGAAAGTATGTTTGGAGTGTTTCAAGACCCTCGTTAACATCACACAAATGCACATATTTTTCAACTGCATTTCTTGTTTAACGAGCGAATGATAGGAAAAATACATAAATAAAGTTACTTGTATTCATAATAAAGAATTTGAATTGAATTAAAATTATTTACGAGTTAATGTGAAAATTAACAAAAAAGAAATTAATAAGCTTTTCCTCATTAAAGAAAAAAAATACAAAAAAAATTGTTTAATATGCAAGATTTTTTTTTCGTAGCAAATTCTCAAAAACAGTAGGATAAAGGATCAAAGTTAAAATTTCTTGTTTTGATAACCAATAAAAGATATCACGATTTTATAAGCCCACATAAAACTTATTTACCTAATAAGGTAACGAACTCGTTATTCTAATAATGTTTATATTTTAAATTAGTTGAAGGAAAATGGAACTATGATATTAACTGCAACTACATAATATTAGTTAAGAAGAATTTGTATCATTTAAAAACCCTGAATTTCGAATTAAGTAAGGAATGATACAATTTTAGAAATTTCGTATACCTACATAATAATATATTTGTTTTTGGTTATAAAAAAGTTTTTCAAACAATATTTTACTTACCATGTCAGCAAAGTTTCCTGATAATAGTGATTGTTCAGCTGTTACATGACTGTAAGGAATAACAATTAACTGGCTAAAAGAATGGAAAGCGAGATAATAGATGAGTTTGCCTTCTTGACTAACTTTCAGCGTATAGTCACGAATAGCCCTTGATTCAGGTTCTGAGAACGGACTAGGGCCAGCAAATGTGTTACTGCAAGGATCACTTGAAGCTCCTATAGCTGAAATTAGCAGAAATCGTTAAAAACGCAGCATTTTCATAAATACACATTTGAAATTATGCTTAAGTCTTGTTTGGAAAATTGTTACATAAACATACTCATCCAATGGAAGTCAAAGTTTCTATTAAGATCGACACCATTACTCATATCATCGTTATTTGAAGCGCAACTTGTGAAATTCAAAGTACTTCGATTCTTTCTCCACATGCGATGCTGAAAAATATATTAATGCCACATACTTAATTTGAGTGTTTCACAAGCTTATGTAACCTATTAATTTCTATAATATTCAATTTGTAAAACCATACCGACTTCGAAAAATGTTTATAGATATTTTATAACGATGATGTATTAGAAATACTCACATCTGTAAAAGTATAATTATATCCATCAGGATTCACAACGGGAAATATATGCCATTCAAAGTTTTCTGCCAAAGCCCTTACTTCCGGATCAGTGCTTGTTAAAAATTCTTTTATAATCCAAGTAACTGTTGCTGTACATATCCATTCGCGAGCATGAAGCGTACCTTCTACTATTCCAATCAGTTTATCACTTCGTTCAGGATGGTAATTTATTATTATTCCCTTGATAGAAGTTCCTAAAACACTGTTACCCTTTACCACCGTTTGGACGACTCCAGGATGGTTTTCTTGTAGTTCATCTAACCAAGTGTATATATTATCAAGATTATGATATTCAGTCCAAGAGTATGATAAGTATGGCTCTGATGATCTTGATAAAACTGGTGTCATTTGATAGTTAATAGCACTGGAAAGAAAAAAAAGATAATTTAAAACTTTCCTAAAGTTTTCTGTCACTTGACATAGTTTGCAATTACCGCAATATTTTTACAACTAGTATTCCTAATGTCATTTGTTAAAACACACTAACCTTTGGATATCAGCAATCATTTCCTGACTTTGTATATCATTTGACTTCAAGGATTCAAGGAAATTCTCAATGTTCTCAGGAGACACGTTGATTCTGACATCTAGATTTACTGCAAAGTAATCGTCCCAAAACTCTCCAAGACCATTCTGTCTTAATTTTTGTAAATGACTCACTGCAGCGTCATCTTTTGGTGTAACTTTAAATACTTTATACCCATGGTACGTTTTTTTGGCAGCACTCACAGCGACAAATATAATAAAAACAGAAAATAAATATTTCATTTTAATTTAAGATTAATTAAGTACGACTATCGAACATTGAGGAGCATAGTTGTTTGTCGATTTAATTTTCACCCGAATGAAAGATATGACGACAGTTTATCAGATTAGATTTAAGCAATTAAGGTCTGCGGTATTTTTATGATTCAAAAGAGCTATGATCTTGAGTCAATTGTATACAGTAGAATGTAATCTAATAATGTAATTAAAAAACATGAATCCTGCAAATAAAAAGTAATTTCTGATAAGTTAATTATATTATCGATGAGGTTGTTCTGTGCTGTATTTAGGGACTTTTGGTCTTTTTTACGTTACTTATGCATAGTGTCGCTCGCGTTTATGTAGTTTTTGACAATCAACTCGGGTTTTAAAGTTATTTTTCTATCCTTCGGGAACAGTGTTTGTTCACGATGAAAAATATATATTGCACACTGAAAGTTCTGCGCTCCTGGTCGCTCGTAAATATTAGAATTTCGAATGTTATACTTTTTAAACATAAGAAACTCAATCATTGATTAAAAAAAAATTGGCGGGAAATCGTGTGTCAATTGTTTTTTTATAACAAGTTGACGTTCATCGTCCGTAGCAAAAATGGAATTAACGCCAAAAGATTTTAGGGCGATGATTTTTTGTGACTTTAAAAGCACACTGACTCCGCAAGACTGCATTGCTCGTCTTCAAAATGCTTTTAGGAGGGAAGCACCTCATTTGAGCACCGTAAGGCGTTGATACGCAGAATTTGATCGCGGCCGTGTTTCTCTTCATGATTAAATTCGTGAAAGTCGGCCCTCAACTGCGATTACTGAGGAAAATATAGCTACTGTCAGGTAATCAATTGAGGAAAACCGGCGTATAACCTATGAAAAGATTCGAGGATATTTGGGGATTGGTATGAGCGAAATTCAAAAACTCTTACATCAAAATTTAAACGTTAGAAAATTGTATTTGTATAAAAAAAAATACTATTAATATTGATAAACACACATATTATTGATACCTAGTGGGAATATTTCAAAAATAGGTATAGGTAAAGTGGGAAAAGCACCCGTTGTTACTAGTCACTAAGGAGGAGTAGAGTATCTCAGTAAATTCCGTCGAGATTTCTGATCTTCTTGTCATTTTTATCATGAAGAAAAAATAACAAGAAAGTGGTTGCATACTAAAATAATCTTATGACTTTTACAAACTTCACCGTGGTCACCATTCGGAACTCACTGTAACCACACGTGCTAAGGAGTCAAAGAAGGCTAGCGCGGGTAATAACATATTTATTTCTGAGATTCTATCCCAATACGACTATAACAATGCTTAATACAATCATAAAAAAACATGAGTCCATTCGTCTGGAGTGTGCTTTAGAAGAGTAGTATCCTAAATTTCTTGTGGCTACATCCATTTCTAGAAGAGCATCCATAATCTCCATTGAGGTAGGAATAATCTGATCTGCCGGCAGGAGGAATCCGTACTCACCACGGTCGCGCAATTCAAAGAGCAAGGAGACAGGAACATTCGTTTCGTTCTTAACCCAGTCAAAGCTGCTGCCACTCATTGGATCTGAAGTAAGATACGTTTTGACTAAGAAATTATATCATTGGCTGGGCAACGGTATTTATTAAGTATGGATCCACCAACTTTCAACAGATAAACCCAGCGATAGTAAATGTATCGACTCTCACTGCTGGTCTTTTCGGTAGCTCTAGGGCTGCCCAAAAGAACTGCAATGAAAGTTTTATAATGTCGGTCAGGTTACAGTTATTCTAAGCTCTGGCAAAGTTCAGGCCTGCATCGAAATAGAGGACTAAGAGTCCTCCGGAATTATAAATAACACACAACAGATTTTTTAAGTTAGACGTAAACTAAAATATAATTATGTCGTGATAGATAGATATTTAAGATAATTTAGATAATACTTACACATAACGCTAGATGAAAGACCGACCCTATACTCAGTACCGTGTCTTTTCTTCAGAGCTTCGGCGGCTCTCAATGCAATTTCGAACTAAAAAAAATGTTTAAGATTATTTGGGTTTTTTTGACGGAAAAAAATGTTTGGTTTTGTTTTTAGGGTTCCGTTCCTCAAAAGAAAATAAGGAACCCTCATAGCATCGTTTTACTGTCCGACTGTCTATCTGTCTGTAAAGAACCTATTTGTCAGGAACCCGTGGTGAAAATAATACCAAATACTTGTCTGTGGCAACTGGAAGCTGTAAAAAATCTAAACTTCTAAGTCAACATAATCAAAATGTAGCCATTGAAGCCTTAGATTTGAACAAATTTAAACATTTCGTAGGTTAATCAAAACCTTTACGGTACTACCCATTGACCTAGAATAATGAAATTTGGTCCTCCTGATCCTGAAATCCTGTATATAACAATACAAAACATGATTTTTTTGGTTACAAACTTTTATTTTGCGGTTAGAAGTTGACTTTGTCGTACATCGATGTATGCAAGAGTATTTTTAGAACCGCAAAGCTAAGTTTGTCTTCCGGAAAAGATGGGTAAAAATCTTCGAGAATTGATGTACTATCTACATACAAGTTTATTTACTTACGAAACCCTTGGTGCGCGAGTCAGACTCGCACTACTCCGGTTTTTTTTTTATTTTTATCTTAACAGTGAACATAAGTGTGAATTGAAATCCACACAGGGAATGCGGGTATCTGGTCAAAATATCGTACAGTATTAAAACAGTCACTAAATGAAGCACTTCTAAGCAGAAATCCGCTAAACCGTGAAGCAGTATCAATGCACTCGCAATATCAGTTAACGTAAGTTTTACTGTTTTTTTAAACTCTTTTGTTTTTTATTTCCGTAGTTTTGTGTTTTCGTTGCTGAATTAGGTTCATGGGGGAGACGAGTTTAACAACTAAAACGTGCGTTTGTCACGTTTGGGTGTATAAAAATTCTTAGATTTTAGCGTAGTTTGATTGCTCGAAACCTTCATCAATATTTTTACTCACCATTTCACCATAGTTGCTTGATAGCAATGTTTCATTGGACGTCACATGACTGTAAGGCACAATAATCAGCTGGCCATAAGAATGACAACCTATATAATAGATTAGCTTGCCTTCCTGAACGATTTTCAATATATAGTCGCGAACGGCTCTGGTTTCCGGTTCAGAGAAAGGGTTAGGACCAGCAAATGAGTTACTGCAAGGGTTATTTGTTGCTCCAACGGCTGAAATTACATTAAACATCTCAATAATCCTCGCAATAATAAAAGACAGTAATGTCACCATTAGTACTTTGATAATATACATACTCATCCAAGCGAAATCAAAGTTTCTATTAAGATCAACTCCTTTACTCCAGTCGTTCTTTCCTCTGGGACACGTAGTAACATTAAGCGAACTTCGGTTCTTTCTCCACATACGATTCTGAAAAAATTGTTTTATCAAAAACCAACCTTGCTCCCGCGACTTCGTATATGTGGAATTTGGAAGTAGATTTCTATTTCTTTGCATATAAGTAAAGTAGTAGTGCGTCAATTGAGCCCCGCGAAGATACAAATTAAACAGGCTATTAATTTAGCAACCCGCCCCGCTTCGCACGGGTGGCAGAGACATCTTCAACAATTATCAATATATTTCAATCAATTTACACAAAATCTTAACAAATTATACACCTAAACCTCCCTCATGAATCACTCTTAGTGAAAACCGCATGAAAATTCTTTCAGTAGTTTTTTAGTTTATCGCAAACAGACATATAGACAGACAGACGCGGAGGGGGACTTTGTCTTATAATATGTAGTGATGTAGTGATAACTTGGTTTCAAGTATCAAGATATATATATATAGGATCTTCATAGTATTTATCTTTCCCTAGATATCGCTCAGTTATCAACTTAAAAAAATGTTCATCTATGTACAAAATTATATTATCAATTACAATATTTACATCTGTAAAAGTATATTCATATCCATCAGGATTTACTACAGGGAAGATATGCCACTGAAAGCTTTCTGCTAAAGCTCTTACTGCAGGATCAGGGCTCGTTAAAAACTCTTTGATAATCCAGGTCAAAGTTGCTGGACAGATCCATTCACGAGCATGAAGGGTACCTTCCAGTACTCCAATCAGTGGTTCTCTTCGTTCAGGATGGTAATTTATGACTATTCCTTTGATAGACCTTCCTAAAACAGAACGACCCTTGTCCACAATTTTAACTACTTTAGGGTAGTTTTCTTGTAGTTCATCTAACCAAGCATATATTTTCTCGAGGTTATGATATTCACTCCAAAAATATGAAAGGTTTCGTTCACCAGATGCCCTTGGGGAAGCGGGTCTGAGTTGTTGGTCAATCGTTCTGAAATATAACATAATTTTTTTCTTTGACTTTTGCTTTGTTAATTACAGTAAAGTCACTTCATTGCGTTGCTTCACAGTAGTAACAGTAATTAAAATAATTTTCCAAATTTAATCTAGAGTATTTTTAAAAGAAAAAAAGTACCTTTGAATGTCTGGCATCACTTCCTCACTTTCAATATTAGATACCATCAGAAAGTCAATAAACTCTTGTAAATCATCAGGTGATACGTTGATTCTGACAACTTGATTTACCTCCAAATGATCATCCCAAAATTCTCCAAGCCCATTCCACCTTAAATTATCTAAGTGCCTCACTACAGTTTCATCTTCTGGTATAATTTTGAACACTTTATATCCGTCATAAGATTGTTTTACGCCACTTACAAAGGCAACCACTACCGTTATGAGAGAAAAAATTACATATTTCATATTTATTTTTAAATACATTAACTAATATCAAACATTATGTACCTAATTGTAGTTGGTGGATTTAATTTTATTACTCGAATTGTCTAAGTTTAATTTACTTGTTTATATCGGAAAATTGTGGTCAATATTGAGTAAATAAACAAGGGTTTGTTGTGACATGTCTGTAGTAGGTCATAGACAGGTTCCAGAATGTCATAGACACCATTTAATGTCTAACCTATATAGTCTTAATTGAGCCAAACACAAAAGGTAGTAAGTACCAAAAGGGTTAAATTATAGCCCTTTGGTTAAATTAATGATAAAGATAGTAAATGTAAGTAAACTAATGTATATGTGAGTAACCTTCTGATGTCTGCAATATTTATATTTACAAAAGTAAAACCAAATTAACCATCGCGCAGCTTAGATAAAACATTGTTTTGACATCACAAATCGAGCGTTGAAATTCTTCGAGGAGCCAAAGAATTCTACAGACATACTTTTAGAAACTCGTGTAAGACCGTCTGCACTACACAGTCGAATAAAAAGTTGCTTACAAAGATCATAATAAATAATTTATTTATGTTCATCTATGCAAAGAAAATCACAGATATGACTAATGCAATTTTATCAAAAGACGAATACAATCCAACTCCAAAAGAGCGGTAATAACCCAATTTTCTAGTAGCTTTGTCCATTTCTAGCAGAGCATCCATTATCTCCATGGCAGTAGGGACAATCTGATTAGGCGGTAGGAGAAAACCATACTCGCCACGGTCGCGCAGTTGTAGAAGTAACGCGACAGGAACTTCCGTTGCATTCTTAACCCAATCGAAGCTGCTACCACTCATTGCGTCTAAAATAAGAATTATATTTAGGTATATAGGGTCTATTATAGCAAATAATAAGTCCATTGCGACTAATTGAGTACTGCATATGTGGTCCCCGGTTAGCCAATATGAATTTCGCAGGAGAGATGGAAATAAAATAAATAAATGCTATGAAGGCAAGTGACAGTTACTGTTATATAGAAAAAAATTACATATGTCAAGTCCATGATTTGAAATTTACTATACTTACACATAATACTAGCAGAAGGTCCGACTTTGTATTCAATACCGTGTTTTTTTTTCAGAACCTCTGCGGCTTTTAATGATATTTTGTACTAAAAAAAGAGTTTTAACTTAAACATATATGATGATGATGACTATTACAAATACTCTTATGACTGGTGGTGGTTAATGTTTATTCTTAACGTTAAGCTTTGATTAATACTACAATTTCATGAAGTTATAAGTAACTATTTAGATGTGACATTTTGTATCTAACTTTTAAATAATACAAAGCTATTGAATCTAAAAATATGTATTTTGTAGAAATGTTTAAACCTTTGAGAGGTGCAAAAACGATATGTTTTATACTTACTATATCACCATGATACTTAGATTGCAATGATTTTTCCTCTGTCAGATGGCTGTAAGGAATAACAATCGATTGGCCAAATGAATGAAAACCAATATAATAGATCAGCTTGCCTTGCTGATTGATCGTCAGCATATAGTCGCGAATAGCTCTGGATTCCGGTTCGGAAAATGGATAAGGACCAGCAAATGTATTACTGCAAGGATCATCGCTAGCCCCGAAAGCTGAAATTAGATGAAAGGTATTATTTTGTATCTTAATATGAATAATAAGATTTTTTTAATTAATATATATGAAAAACAAGTCAAGCAAACATAATTATGTTCCAATTAATAAATTAAAATATTTTTTCTCTAGTCACATTGGCTTTTTCATCTAATGAATTAAATTAAGTTTTATATAATTAAACTTTTCTATAATTTTTAGTTTTAAGAATAAGTTTTCGACCAATGTAACTAATCGAAACTTAACTTTCATTTGTCTTTTTAAATACTTTGTTAAAAAATATTATACTCATCCAATGGAAGTCAAAATTTCTGTTAAGATCGACTCCGATACTCATCTCATCTTTTCCTCTAA
This sequence comes from Euplagia quadripunctaria, assembly GCA_963859945.1. Classification (NCBI taxonomy): domain Eukaryota; kingdom Metazoa; phylum Arthropoda; class Insecta; order Lepidoptera; family Erebidae; genus Euplagia; species Euplagia quadripunctaria. The sequence continues at coordinate 18,082,745 of OY982577.1, read as the reverse complement.
AGCAGGTAGTAAAATTCCTCGGATTTCTATTTTTTTTCCACATTCGATCCTGAAAGTTATTTTAATTATATTTAATAAGATTTTTTAAGTTTCTCTAACAAAATACATTTTGAAAAAATTCGACAATGTATCAAGTTTAATCAATATTTAGTTTTACACAATGTGATAGATTATAAATACTTACATCTGTGAAAGTATATTTATATCCATCAGGATTTGCAACGGGAAAGATATGCCACTCAAAGCTTTCTGCTAATGCCCTTACGGCTGCATCATTGCTCGTTAGAAACTCTTTAATAATCCATGTTATTGTTGCTGGACAAATCCAGTCACGTCCATGAAGTGTACCTTCTAGCACTCCAATCAATTTATTACTTTGTTCAGGATTGTAATTTAGAACTATTCCTTTGATGGGATTACCTAAAACCGATTCACCCTTATTCACCATTCCAACCGTTGAAGCGTAGTAATCTTGCAGCTCTTCCAAAAATGCATAAATTTTTTCGAGGTCATGATATTCTGTCCAAGTATACGATAGAAATGGCTCCATGATTCTCGGTACACCTGGTTTGAGTTGATGGCTAATTGTACTAGAATAGAAAATTTTATTCTATTTTGTTATATACAGCTTTTTATGTTTAAAACCTTGTCTCAGTAGTTTTGATTACATGAATTAATTTCGCAATACCTGTAATTTTTAACCAACTAAAATTTACTTCTTTGAAAGAGGATCTTAGAATGTATAACATTAATCAATATTATTACGACTAACAAATTTCGTTTTATATCTTACTTGCATAGAAGACACGGAAATTTAAAATGAAATCCTATTACCTTTCAATATTTGAAATTACTTCCTTATATTCAATTTTATGTGACTTGAGGAAATGGAGTAGTTCAGTTAAATGTCCAGGTGACACGTTGATTCGTACATCTAGATTTACTTCAATGTTATCATTCCAAAATTCTCCAAGCCCACTCTGTACTAACTCTTCAAGGTGACTCACTTCAGTATCTTCTCTTGGTATAACTTTATATACCTTATATCCTTCATACGATTTTTTAAAGGCACTCACAACGCCAAATATTACAAAAGTAAAAAATATATATGTCTTATTCATTTTAGTAATAACGACTGTAAAACACTAAGATTTTATCAATAAGTCAATGAATTGTATTTATATTATTAAATTACGACTCAAGCAGTGTTTATTATGAAAAAACTCTTATTTGATTCGATTTACATTATTGAAGCCCACAGCAATGAATGAATTTGGAATAGCACAACATCCTTGAATTATTTAGTTGAATAGGAAAATGAAAATAATTATACAAATAAACAGGGTCTTCTTTTCTTCTTCAAGTTAAGCGGTTACATTGATCACTGATTATTTTGGCAGTGCATGTATATATTTATCAAATGATAAAATATGTATGTTTCAAAATTCTAACACATTTATTAAACTTCAACTTGTGGTTTGTGGCTTTGTGGAGCATTTATTAAACAATTATTACTGGATACGTTCATGATATATATCATAGATAATATACTATATATATGTCAATTTTCTGAAGATAATCAAAGAGTATTAAAACTCTTAATGATAATTGGTAACAATGATCAAAGAGTTTACAAAACGATAGTATACTAAGTTTATGATACAAACACTTGACAATGTTATGTTATTCAACATTTTCCAAAGACACCGAAAATGTCAAACCCAGTACCAATATAGTATATTATCTATGCCCAGTACAGGCTGTATGTCCTAGGGGTCCTCTAGGTATGTCCTTTTAGATAGCCAAATATATTTAAATCAAAGACACATTCTAGTATAGAACATGGCTAGGTATCCTGTTCTGACCTAGAATGGATTTATCACCTCTAATGAGTCTTTTTGCCGCTACGGTAAAGGAAAAGACCTTTTAAAATAAATTACGCTAAAAATATATTGTCGCTGTCTCCTCTAATGACGATCCTTTTTCTTTTGTTTAAAACTGTTTGAAGAATGCTTTCTACTTGGAGTGAACTTACTGCTTTTGCAAATTTAATCACCTAACACTCACATCTCACCGTCACCATCTAGTGCCAAAAAATATGTTACTCATCATTCTCCGCGCCTTTACCCAACTAAGTTCGGGTCGGCTTTGCAGTCTAACTACGATACGGCTGAACTTCGATATTTTACGTGAAGTGACTGCCATCAGAAATCCACAACCCAAGTACTGAGCGATATTGAAGTTCTGTAGTTAGACCAGGTTGTCGGACTTTTTAGGGCTCCAACTACCCGTATCTTATGCCTTAGATGTTCGTATGGCAACCGGGACCGACGGCTTAATGTGCTCTCAGAGACACGGAGGGGTCTTAATGTGTTAAGAATGGTCACCCATCCTCAGACTTACCTGACTGGTATTACTTACCCTTGTAATGTGCTAACCTAATCAGTTGCCACTTAGGTACGAGCCCCTCACCAAAAATATGTCACTCTGTACTGTTAATCGCAATTCTACTTGACATTTTGCAGGCAGAAGTGATAAAAAAACGCATAGTCCTCGTTCTTCATTAGCTTTTTTATCATCCTGATACAACGATTTTTTGTATGTCAGATGTCACCCTGCTGACATGTTTATATATAATTATGTACCTACTCATGAGTCTTATGCCTGTATTACGGTTTTTATTAAGGGGGATTATTGGTTTCCTGCGGCCTGTTCTGACTGTCGCACCGCTTTCAACTGGCAGGTATCTACCTAGGTAGTTAAATGGATCAAAAGAACCTTCCTAGCGCTAAAATTATGAAATAAGCTTCCTACCATGGAACACCCAGATGACTACATAATGAGTTCGTCAAAAAAGATGGTGCCGCGTATGCACACGTGTGTAATATAATGTAAACGTGTGTAATAGTATAAAAATACGTGCTTTCACGCGAGGAAAACAAAACAGATACAAATGCTTTAAATCTGATTCCAAAACTTTTTTCTAAACTTGTAACATTCGTATGTTACAAGTTTAGAATAACTGGTATATTTATACGAACTTGCGGGGTTCCATTTTTGTTGAGGCTTCGTTTGCTTAAGTGAAATTCTTTTAAAAGAAAATGTATGTAATGTTTATAACGATAAATTGCCACAATAAAACGCCTAGTTCAACATTTTTCCCCTAATTTTTTTGTTGCGCTGCCTTATCCCTTTGAAAAAAAAACATAAAATGGGGTAAAAAATGATCTAGTTAAAAACCATTAGCTCAAAACAAGGAACAAAGAATTAACTTACTAACTTTGTTCACTAACTAAGAGTATGAGATACACTCAAACAGATACATATTATTTAAAATATTTTAAATGCTCAGTTAAAAGGTTTCATTCAACCACAACGATTATGTTATCTTATATCCATGATATTTACAATATATGTAAAAAACCGTGAACAAATATTAAATTATTACCTCAATAATGATAGTTTAATAATCTAATCTGCCTGGTTATCTAAATAGGTAAGTAGATAAATCCCGCAAGCTTAACAATCAAAACTAAAACAATATTATTCCTTTTAAAACACGATTGGGGAGCATACGCAATGGGACTGAAAGAAATAATATTTTTGACAATAACTGTATCTGCTATTCATGCAGAATATGTGAGCTACGAAAATTACAAAGTATATAAAGTGGTACCTAAAACTGACAATGAAGTTCAAATTCTCCTCGATGTGGAAAAACAAAATGAGCATATGTTTTGGAGTGATATCATAAGTTTAAATGGTAGTGTAAAAATCATGGTTGCTCCCGAAAAGCAGTCTGAATTTGAGAAATATTTCAAAAATGTTAATATTCCCACTACAGTAGTTATGCAAAATGTGCAGGAGTAAGTATAAATTAAGTAAATTATTTAAATGATTATTTAATGACTAGTAAGTCCGAGCATAAACATTCAGTTTTGATAGTGATACATTTTAATTTACAAAAACAAAATTGGTTTAAAGTAAAAAACCTAGACAGGTTAATATTAAAACTTAAATCTTCACTTTGTACTCTCTTAAAAATTACCAAGTGTTCTCTGCCAATACATGTTCTTTAAGAATTTGGAAAAAAAGAAGTTTGAAATTTATTGGTATCTAAAATGTAAAATGTAAATACTATTTTAAATTACAGGTAACAAATTTTGAATCTGATACAACAAAGTGTGTTAAAAATACATTTTTCTAAGATGTTCTGTCCTTGTAAATTGTTAAATATTTTAGACAAATCAACAACCAGCTTCGCCGTCCTGCTTCCCGAAACACTATAGAAAACTATGCCTTTGATTTTTATTTAAATCTTGACGAAATCAACGCTTGGCTTGATAACATCGCTGCAGATTATCCAGAAATTGTGACCGTTGTAACTATGGGCTCCTCCGTTGAAGGACGAATAATTAAGGGTGTCAAAATTGATTTCAAGAAGCAAAGCAATCCTGTAATTGGTATGATTGAAGGGGGTATTCATGCAAGAGAGTGGATTTCACCCGCGACCGTCACATACATTATTAACGAGTTTTTGACCAGTACTGATCCTGATGTAAGATCTGTTGCGGAGAATATAGTTTGGCACATATTTCCTGTAGTGAATCCTGATGGATACGCTTACACTTTTACAGATGTAAGTTATTATTCTCTGACTTTTTTTACTTAAAGATAGAGATGAATTTCAATTAACAAACTTATTTTATTTTGGTACCGTTAAAAAAACGTTGGTATTCAATTAATGAAATGTCTTTTTATAGACTTAATTATGTACAGTCTCTTTTGTAAACTATTTTGGTTTTATAGAACAGGATGTGGAGAAAAAATAGAAGCAACGCCAGTCACACTACCTGTGCACCATGGGGATTATCTGATGATATCAGTAACGGAGTCGATTTGAACAGAAACTTTGGTTTTGTTTGGATGAGTAAGTATCATAATATGATTAAGGTTAACCGTACTTATTAAAAATAATGTAATTTTTTATATTAATGATTATAATTATCATGGTTTTAAATTAAATTCATTTAAGGCGAGGTTGTCTTAGATTCATTTGCGTTAGACTCATTCATGTCAATCGGTTTAAGAATTCGATAATAATAATGTACATGATTATTTTATTATTATTGTTTATTTTAAATTTTAACCAAGCAAACCATTAATATAGTATTAACAACGTTATATCGCAATATAACGACAGCCTTAATCAGATTATAGACATATTAAGACAGCTTAAATTTTTATCTAGACAATTTTATAGTCGTTAATGACAGTTATCTTTACTTTAGAGGTTTATCAACAATAAAATATTGTTTTATTTATTTTATTAATAAAGAATAATATTAACATGGGTCCCACATTACTAGTATTCTTGTTAACCCCTCCATTTTAACTAAATACTTGTATTAGGAGTGGGTAACACTGGGTGGGATTGGATTCGAACTTGCAACCACTTGACCGCAAGTCCGACGCCCTAGTTTCGGCTACCACCGCTTCAAAATTGATAAGTTCAATTACTTTTTAATAGACTGCCTACAGAATTGTTTAATGAGTACCCTCATTGGTGATCGTCCGTTTGAAAATGGAAAAGCTTTTTTATTCTTCATTAAAAAAAATAATTAAATACTTACGATTAATGTTTCAGTAATTACTAGAATTAGAGAACTTCTTTTAAATTAACTCAGTAATAACTGAACGATGAGTAGACTATATTCTTTCATATATTTTCTCAGGTATTGGAGCATCCAGCAACCCCTGCGCAGAAACTTTTGCCGGTCCTGCAGAGTTTTCTGAGCCTGAAGCCAGAGCTATCAGACAGTACGTTATCAGGATCCAAGGAGAAGGCCGCATGGTTTACTACTTTGCCTTCCACTCATTCTCTCAAATGGTCTTGGTTCCATACAGCCATGTTGGTGGTTCAAATGTCTTAGAAGCTCCTAACTATGCTGATATGGTAAGTTATTAAAGCTGTTTATTTTATAATATTAGATAAACATAAAATTTCAAGAACGGCGGGGCGTAAATTTGAAATACTTAAATAAAATTATTCATCTACATTTTTTGTGGCATAGTGGGCAGACGAGCAGATGGGTCACCTGATGGTAAATGACTACCACCGCCAATGGGCACCTGCAACTCAATAGTCACAAGTGCGTTGCCGGCCTTTAAGGTGGGAGTAGGGGAAGGGGGGAGGGGGGGGAGATGGAAGGGTTAGGGCCTCCGGTAACCTCACTCACGCTTCACTGCCGGTTTTCTGTGAAGTTTTTTTACAGAAGAATGGTTCTCCCACGATTAAAATTTTGTGAATAAGTTATAACCTCTCAAGCTATATCCGAAAGTTTGTTTGTTTATTCGTTTTTTACGCTTTAACGCTGTAACTAAACCGATCTTCAGGCAATTTTTTATACTTGTTGTGAAGAGTATAGGCAGGAACATTGAGCATCTTTCGTCCAGAGACTTTTGTTCCCGAGGGATACCCAATTAGGTATCACTCGGGTTAGTAAACTCTTATTGACAAAATCTTTATTTACGCGAGCAATAGAAAGAAAAAGCTAGTTATAAGGCCGTCTCGAAAGGCCGGCAACGCACTTGTGACTCTTGAGTTGCAGGTGCCCATGTGCGCACTTACCATCAAGTGAACCGTCTGCTGCTTTGCCCCTATACCATAAAAAGAAAAGATTAATATGTTTCAAGAATCTTTATATTCCTTTATACTTATTTTAAATTGTTATTTTCAGTATGAAATAGCAATCAGAGGCATGGATAAACTTGAACCAATGCATGGCACTAAGTACACAGTCGGAACGTCAACAGATATATTATGTAAGTAATATCATCTAGTAATTAGTATGAGAAATTACCTATTTTCCCACCTACTTCGTTATTAAAACAAAACCAGCCAAGTGCGAGTTGGAATCGCGCATGAAGGGTTCCGTACCATCGTACAAGAAAGATCGATCAACAAAAGCAAAAAAAACACGTTTCTAGTCGGTTAGCCCCCTTTAATGTTTATTTTATTTTTATGATTTGTTGTTATAGCGGCAACAGAAATATACATTCTGTGAAAATTTCAACTGTCTACCTATTACGGAACATGAGATACAGCCCGCTGACAGACCGACAGACGGACGGACAGCAGAGACTACTCAGTCTCCAACGGGACCCTATTACTAAAAAGGGTCCAGTTGGTTACTCTTCGGGTAATTATATTATTGAAATTCCTTTCAGATCCAGTCAGCGGTTCTAGTTTTGACTGGGTCCGAGGAGTGCCAAACGTACCAATAGTTTATCTTTTCGAACTTCGTGACGAGGGAGAATTTGGATTCGCTCTCCCTGCAGAGCAGATTATTCCCAATAGTCAGGAGATTGTGGCGGGTTTAGTGGAAATGGATAAGGTAACGCGAGGTATGGGCTACTATCAAAATGCTGGACAACGAGTTCTCTTCAGTTTCACGGTGTTTGTTGTATGTTTAATTATAGCTTTGTAAAATTATTATAACGAAGAAATATATACCTTATAATAAAAGAGTTTTGCTGCTGTATACGTTTCGATTTTTTATTTATGGGATACAGTACATAGCAAACGAGCAGACGGAGCACCTGATGGTAAGCAACTACCGCCGCCCATGGGCACCTGCAACTCAAAAGTCACAAGTTTAAGGTGGGAGTAAGGGAAGGAGAGGAAGGGGGGAAGAGGGAGTGTGCGGGTAGGGGAAGAAGAGGGGGAGAGGGAAGGGTTAGGGCCTCCGGTAACCTCACTTACTAGGCGAAAAGCAATACATTGCTTCACTGCCGGTTTTCTATGAGGCCGTGGTGTTACTCCGGTCGAGCTGGCCCATACGTGCCGAAGCATGGCTCTCCCACAGTTATGTTTCATGATAACTTTATGATCCTCGTTCTAAATTATGTTAAAAGAAATTGGAACAACCACGATTGTTAAGTAATGATGATGTGATATTCATTATATTATATTTTTTTACTATTCGAACCGTGTAAACATTCAGATAAATTTAGTAAAAAGCTGTTATTATCACAAATTTTCGGAACTGCTTTTATTTTATAGCTAGAATATATATATATATTCTATTAAGAAAAAAATAATGGAAAAGATCCAATACAGAATATATTAAATTAAAACACTCGTATGTACCTAATAAGTCTGATTACGTCACTAACAGATAAACCTTCAGTGCTCCATGTTCATTGGTTAATGACGTAATGTTTCTCTGGTTCTGGTCTGGTTGGTGTCACGTGCAAATAATTACTATTAAGGTCGTTTTTAATAAATTTTATTAAATTTATTACAGTTTTTTAAATTTCATAAATGATTTTATGATTTTAAACATCACACTTAATGATTTAGTTACAACATAACATAAATTTGTGGTTAGTGTCCATATCCCTATTGAAATTATAATGAAATATAAAACTCCATAGATTATGAAAAATACCTTAACAGATGTCTCTACGAGGTATTATTAGATCATTTTTCTAAATAAACACTTTTTGTCAAGGGTAAGACTGCTACCCTTATAAATAAAAGGTAAATAATAAACGAAGGACGCATCGTGACGCGTGCCTGAAATCACATGTCGTGTGACAGACACAAATCATAACGTACGGGTTGAGACAAGAAAGCCGTGGAGAAGTTCACTCGTAAGTTTTTTGGTAATAATATAATTTTATAGTTTAATTTAGAGAAAGCATCCAAACTCTAATTTTCGAAGATTGACATTAATTAAATATTAGTTTATTTTTGTCAGTATACAAATCTTTAATAAGACCCCACGTGTAGATATTAACATACATAAAAAAATTTATACGATACGATGTCGGCTCAAGCAAATCTTCCAAAAATGCATAAATTTTTTCGAGGTCATGATATTCTGTCCAAGTATACGATAGAAATGGCTCCATGATTCTCGGTACACCTGGTTTGAGTTGATGGCTAATTGTACTAGAATAGAAAATTTTATTCTATTTTGTTATATACAGCTTTTTATGTTTAAAACCTTGTCTCAGTAGTTTTGATTACATGAATTAATTTCGCAATACCTGTAATTTTTAACCAACTAAAATTTACTTCTTTGAAAGAGGATCTTAGAATGTATAACATTAATCAATATTATTACGACTAACAAATTTCGTTTTATATCTTACTTGCATAGAAGACACGGAAATTTAAAATGAAATCCTATTACCTTTCAATATTTGAAATTACTTCCTTATATTCAATTTTATGTGACTTGAGGAAATGGAGTAGTTCAGTTAAATGTCCAGGTGACACGTTGATTCGTACATCTAGATTTACTTCAATGTTATCATTCCAAAATTCTCCAAGCCCACTCTGTACTAACTCTTCAAGGTGACTCACTTCAGTATCTTCTCTTGGTATAACTTTATATACCTTATATCCTTCATACGATTTTTTAAAGGCACTCACAACGCCAAATATTACAAAAGTAAAAAATATATATGTCTTATTCATTTTAGTAATAACGACTGTAAAACACTAAGATTTTATCAATAAGTCAATGAATTGTATTTATATTATTAAATTACGACTCAAGCAGTGTTTATTATGAAAAAACTCTTATTTGATTCGATTTACATTATTGAAGCCCACAGCAATGAATGAATTTGGAATAGCACAACATCCTTGAATTATTTAGTTGAATAGGAAAATGAAAATAATTATACAAATAAACAGGGTCTTCTTTTCTTCTTCAAGTTAAGCGGTTACATTGATCACTGATTATTTTGGCAGTGCATGTATATATTTATCAAATGATAAAATATGTATGTTTCAAAATTCTAACACATTTATTAAACTTCAACTTGTGGTTTGTGGCTTTGTGGAGCATTTATTAAACAATTATTACTGGATACGTTCATGATATATATCATAGATAATATACTATATATATGTCAATTTTCTGAAGATAATCAAAGAGTATTAAAACTCTTAATGATAATTGGTAACAATGATCAAAGAGTTTACAAAACGATAGTATACTAAGTTTATGATACAAACACTTGACAATGTTATGTTATTCAACATTTTCCAAAGACACCGAAAATGTCAAACCCAGTACCAATATAGTATATTATCTATGCCCAGTACAGGCTGTATGTCCTAGGGGTCCTCTAGGTATGTCCTTTTAGATAGCCAAATATATTTAAATCAAAGACACATTCTAGTATAGAACATGGCTAGGTATCCTGTTCTGACCTAGAATGGATTTATCACCTCTAATGAGTCTTTTTGCCGCTACGGTAAAGGAAAAGACCTTTTAAAATAAATTACGCTAAAAATATATTGTCGCTGTCTCCTCTAATGACGATCCTTTTTCTTTTGTTTAAAACTGTTTGAAGAATGCTTTCTACTTGGAGTGAACTTACTGCTTTTGCAAATTTAATCACCTAACACTCACATCTCACCGTCACCATCTAGTGCCAAAAAATATGTTACTCATCATTCTCCGCGCCTTTACCCAACTAAGTTCGGGTCGGCTTTGCAGTCTAACTACGATACGGCTGAACTTCGATATTTTACGTGAAGTGACTGCCATCAGAAATCCACAACCCAAGTACTGAGCGATATTGAAGTTCTGTAGTTAGACCAGGTTGTCGGACTTTTTAGGGCTCCAACTACCCGTATCTTATGCCTTAGATGTTCGTATGGCAACCGGGACCGACGGCTTAATGTGCTCTCAGAGACACGGAGGGGTCTTAATGTGTTAAGAATGGTCACCCATCCTCAGACTTACCTGACTGGTATTACTTACCCTTGTAATGTGCTAACCTAATCAGTTGCCACTTAGGTACGAGCCCCTCACCAAAAATATGTCACTCTGTACTGTTAATCGCAATTCTACTTGACATTTTGCAGGCAGAAGTGATAAAAAAACGCATAGTCCTCGTTCTTCATTAGCTTTTTTATCATCCTGATACAACGATTTTTTGTATGTCAGATGTCACCCTGCTGACATGTTTATATATAATTATGTACCTACTCATGAGTCTTATGCCTGTATTACGGTTTTTATTAAGGGGGATTATTGGTTTCCTGCGGCCTGTTCTGACTGTCGCACCGCTTTCAACTGGCAGGTATCTACCTAGGTAGTTAAATGGATCAAAAGAACCTTCCTAGCGCTAAAATTATGAAATAAGCTTCCTACCATGGAACACCCAGATGACTACATAATGAGTTCGTCAAAAAAGATGGTGCCGCGTATGCACACGTGTGTAATATAATGTAAACGTGTGTAATAGTATAAAAATACGTGCTTTCACGCGAGGAAAACAAAACAGATACAAATGCTTTAAATCTGATTCCAAAACTTTTTTCTAAACTTGTAACATTCGTATGTTACAAGTTTAGAATAACTGGTATATTTATACGAACTTGCGGGGTTCCATTTTTGTTGAGGCTTCGTTTGCTTAAGTGAAATTCTTTTAAAAGAAAATGTATGTAATGTTTATAACGATAAATTGCCACAATAAAACGCCTAGTTCAACATTTTTCCCCTAATTTTTTTGTTGCGCTGCCTTATCCCTTTGAAAAAAAAACATAAAATGGGGTAAAAAATGATCTAGTTAAAAACCATTAGCTCAAAACAAGGAACAAAGAATTAACTTACTAACTTTGTTCACTAACTAAGAGTATGAGATACACTCAAACAGATACATATTATTTAAAATATTTTAAATGCTCAGTTAAAAGGTTTCATTCAACCACAACGATTATGTTATCTTATATCCATGATATTTACAATATATGTAAAAAACCGTGAACAAATATTAAATTATTACCTCAATAATGATAGTTTAATAATCTAATCTGCCTGGTTATCTAAATAGGTAAGTAGATAAATCCCGCAAGCTTAACAATCAAAACTAAAACAATATTATTCCTTTTAAAACACGATTGGGGAGCATACGCAATGGGACTGAAAGAAATAATATTTTTGACAATAACTGTATCTGCTATTCATGCAGAATATGTGAGCTACGAAAATTACAAAGTATATAAAGTGGTACCTAAAACTGACAATGAAGTTCAAATTCTCCTCGATGTGGAAAAACAAAATGAGCATATGTTTTGGAGTGATATCATAAGTTTAAATGGTAGTGTAAAAATCATGGTTGCTCCCGAAAAGCAGTCTGAATTTGAGAAATATTTCAAAAATGTTAATATTCCCACTACAGTAGTTATGCAAAATGTGCAGGAGTAAGTATAAATTAAGTAAATTATTTAAATGATTATTTAATGACTAGTAAGTCCGAGCATAAACATTCAGTTTTGATAGTGATACATTTTAATTTACAAAAACAAAATTGGTTTAAAGTAAAAAACCTAGACAGGTTAATATTAAAACTTAAATCTTCACTTTGTACTCTCTTAAAAATTACCAAGTGTTCTCTGCCAATACATGTTCTTTAAGAATTTGGAAAAAAAGAAGTTTGAAATTTATTGGTATCTAAAATGTAAAATGTAAATACTATTTTAAATTACAGGTAACAAATTTTGAATCTGATACAACAAAGTGTGTTAAAAATACATTTTTCTAAGATGTTCTGTCCTTGTAAATTGTTAAATATTTTAGACAAATCAACAACCAGCTTCGCCGTCCTGCTTCCCGAAACACTATAGAAAACTATGCCTTTGATTTTTATTTAAATCTTGACGAAATCAACGCTTGGCTTGATAACATCGCTGCAGATTATCCAGAAATTGTGACCGTTGTAACTATGGGCTCCTCCGTTGAAGGACGAATAATTAAGGGTGTCAAAATTGATTTCAAGAAGCAAAGCAATCCTGTAATTGGTATGATTGAAGGGGGTATTCATGCAAGAGAGTGGATTTCACCCGCGACCGTCACATACATTATTAACGAGTTTTTGACCAGTACTGATCCTGATGTAAGATCTGTTGCGGAGAATATAGTTTGGCACATATTTCCTGTAGTGAATCCTGATGGATACGCTTACACTTTTACAGATGTAAGTTATTATTCTCTGACTTTTTTTACTTAAAGATAGAGATGAATTTCAATTAACAAACTTATTTTATTTTGGTACCGTTAAAAAAACGTTGGTATTCAATTAATGAAATGTCTTTTTATAGACTTAATTATGTACAGTCTCTTTTGTAAACTATTTTGGTTTTATAGAACAGGATGTGGAGAAAAAATAGAAGCAACGCCAGTCACACTACCTGTGCACCATGGGGATTATCTGATGATATCAGTAACGGAGTCGATTTGAACAGAAACTTTGGTTTTGTTTGGATGAGTAAGTATCATAATATGATTAAGGTTAACCGTACTTATTAAAAATAATGTAATTTTTTATATTAATGATTATAATTATCATGGTTTTAAATTAAATTCATTTAAGGCGAGGTTGTCTTAGATTCATTTGCGTTAGACTCATTCATGTCAATCGGTTTAAGAATTCGATAATAATAATGTACATGATTATTTTATTATTATTGTTTATTTTAAATTTTAACCAAGCAAACCATTAATATAGTATTAACAACGTTATATCGCAATATAACGACAGCCTTAATCAGATTATAGACATATTAAGACAGCTTAAATTTTTATCTAGACAATTTTATAGTCGTTAATGACAGTTATCTTTACTTTAGAGGTTTATCAACAATAAAATATTGTTTTATTTATTTTATTAATAAAGAATAATATTAACATGGGTCCCACATTACTAGTATTCTTGTTAACCCCTCCATTTTAACTAAATACTTGTATTAGGAGTGGGTAACACTGGGTGGGATTGGATTCGAACTTGCAACCACTTGACCGCAAGTCCGACGCCCTAGTTTCGGCTACCACCGCTTCAAAATTGATAAGTTCAATTACTTTTTAATAGACTGCCTACAGAATTGTTTAATGAGTACCCTCATTGGTGATCGTCCGTTTGAAAATGGAAAAGCTTTTTTATTCTTCATTAAAAAAAATAATTAAATACTTACGATTAATGTTTCAGTAATTACTAGAATTAGAGAACTTCTTTTAAATTAACTCAGTAATAACTGAACGATGAGTAGACTATATTCTTTCATATATTTTCTCAGGTATTGGAGCATCCAGCAACCCCTGCGCAGAAACTTTTGCCGGTCCTGCAGAGTTTTCTGAGCCTGAAGCCAGAGCTATCAGACAGTACGTTATCAGGATCCAAGGAGAAGGCCGCATGGTTTACTACTTTGCCTTCCACTCATTCTCTCAAATGGTCTTGGTTCCATACAGCCATGTTGGTGGTTCAAATGTCTTAGAAGCTCCTAACTATGCTGATATGGTAAGTTATTAAAGCTGTTTATTTTATAATATTAGATAAACATAAAATTTCAAGAACGGCGGGGCGTAAATTTGAAATACTTAAATAAAATTATTCATCTACATTTTTTGTGGCATAGTGGGCAGACGAGCAGATGGGTCACCTGATGGTAAATGACTACCACCGCCAATGGGCACCTGCAACTCAATAGTCACAAGTGCGTTGCCGGCCTTTAAGGTGGGAGTAGGGGAAGGGGGGAGGGGGGGGAGATGGAAGGGTTAGGGCCTCCGGTAACCTCACTCACGCTTCACTGCCGGTTTTCTGTGAAGTTTTTTTACAGAAGAATGGTTCTCCCACGATTAAAATTTTGTGAATAAGTTATAACCTCTCAAGCTATATCCGAAAGTTTGTTTGTTTATTCGTTTTTTACGCTTTAACGCTGTAACTAAACCGATCTTCAGGCAATTTTTTATACTTGTTGTGAAGAGTATAGGCAGGAACATTGAGCATCTTTCGTCCAGAGACTTTTGTTCCCGAGGGATACCCAATTAGGTATCACTCGGGTTAGTAAACTCTTATTGACAAAATCTTTATTTACGCGAGCAATAGAAAGAAAAAGCTAGTTATAAGGCCGTCTCGAAAGGCCGGCAACGCACTTGTGACTCTTGAGTTGCAGGTGCCCATGTGCGCACTTACCATCAAGTGAACCGTCTGCTGCTTTGCCCCTATACCATAAAAAGAAAAGATTAATATGTTTCAAGAATCTTTATATTCCTTTATACTTATTTTAAATTGTTATTTTCAGTATGAAATAGCAATCAGAGGCATGGATAAACTTGAACCAATGCATGGCACTAAGTACACAGTCGGAACGTCAACAGATATATTATGTAAGTAATATCATCTAGTAATTAGTATGAGAAATTACCTATTTTCCCACCTACTTCGTTATTAAAACAAAACCAGCCAAGTGCGAGTTGGAATCGCGCATGAAGGGTTCCGTACCATCGTACAAGAAAGATCGATCAACAAAAGCAAAAAAAACACGTTTCTAGTCGGTTAGCCCCCTTTAATGTTTATTTTATTTTTATGATTTGTTGTTATAGCGGCAACAGAAATATACATTCTGTGAAAATTTCAACTGTCTACCTATTACGGAACATGAGATACAGCCCGCTGACAGACCGACAGACGGACGGACAGCAGAGACTACTCAGTCTCCAACGGGACCCTATTACTAAAAAGGGTCCAGTTGGTTACTCTTCGGGTAATTATATTATTGAAATTCCTTTCAGATCCAGTCAGCGGTTCTAGTTTTGACTGGGTCCGAGGAGTGCCAAACGTACCAATAGTTTATCTTTTCGAACTTCGTGACGAGGGAGAATTTGGATTCGCTCTCCCTGCAGAGCAGATTATTCCCAATAGTCAGGAGATTGTGGCGGGTTTAGTGGAAATGGATAAGGTAACGCGAGGTATGGGCTACTATCAAAATGCTGGACAACGAGTTCTCTTCAGTTTCACGGTGTTTGTTGTATGTTTAATTATAGCTTTGTAAAATTATTATAACGAAGAAATATATACCTTATAATAAAAGAGTTTTGCTGCTGTATACGTTTCGATTTTTTATTTATGGGATACAGTACATAGCAAACGAGCAGACGGAGCACCTGATGGTAAGCAACTACCGCCGCCCATGGGCACCTGCAACTCAAAAGTCACAAGTTTAAGGTGGGAGTAAGGGAAGGAGAGGAAGGGGGGAAGAGGGAGTGTGCGGGTAGGGGAAGAAGAGGGGGAGAGGGAAGGGTTAGGGCCTCCGGTAACCTCACTTACTAGGCGAAAAGCAATACATTGCTTCACTGCCGGTTTTCTATGAGGCCGTGGTGTTACTCCGGTCGAGCTGGCCCATACGTGCCGAAGCATGGCTCTCCCACAGTTATGTTTCATGATAACTTTATGATCCTCGTTCTAAATTATGTTAAAAGAAATTGGAACAACCACGATTGTTAAGTAATGATGATGTGATATTCATTATATTATATTTTTTTACTATTCGAACCGTGTAAACATTCAGATAAATTTAGTAAAAAGCTGTTATTATCACAAATTTTCGGAACTGCTTTTATTTTATAGCTAGAATATATATATATATTCTATTAAGAAAAAAATAATGGAAAAGATCCAATACAGAATATATTAAATTAAAACACTCGTATGTACCTAATAAGTCTGATTACGTCACTAACAGATAAACCTTCAGTGCTCCATGTTCATTGGTTAATGACGTAATGTTTCTCTGGTTCTGGTCTGGTTGGTGTCACGTGCAAATAATTACTATTAAGGTCGTTTTTAATAAATTTTATTAAATTTATTACAGTTTTTTAAATTTCATAAATGATTTTATGATTTTAAACATCACACTTAATGATTTAGTTACAACATAACATAAATTTGTGGTTAGTGTCCATATCCCTATTGAAATTATAATGAAATATAAAACTCCATAGATTATGAAAAATACCTTAACAGATGTCTCTACGAGGTATTATTAGATCATTTTTCTAAATAAACACTTTTTGTCAAGGGTAAGACTGCTACCCTTATAAATAAAAGGTAAATAATAAACGAAGGACGCATCGTGACGCGTGCCTGAAATCACATGTCGTGTGACAGACACAAATCATAACGTACGGGTTGAGACAAGAAAGCCGTGGAGAAGTTCACTCGTAAGTTTTTTGGTAATAATATAATTTTATAGTTTAATTTAGAGAAAGCATCCAAACTCTAATTTTCGAAGATTGACATTAATTAAATATTAGTTTATTTTTGTCAGTATACAAATCTTTAATAAGACCCCACGTGTAGATATTAACATACATAAAAAAATTTATACGATACGATGTCGGCTCAATCACAATAACTACTTGTAAAAGTGTTCATAAAACTGGTTTTTCCACTTGTTCCGTTTTAGTATAAAATGATAGGGTTACAAAGTCACACTTTATTCGATATTTTTATTTATGACGGTTCACGCACTCGTAAGGCAAGGCAAGCATAATTTTAAGATACGTAACGTGACTCATAGGAGCAGGAAATAAAAGGATCATTCCTACCAAAAGAATAAAGACGTACATAAGCTTATAGAAACAGTGGTACATACAGCAACGCATCCGAAAATATAATGTGTAATCATTTATTTTGTAGGCACAGTAATTAAGCAGTTCGTAATATGTACGCACGCGTTGGCAAGGTTATTATTCCTTCCAGTTGTCCCTTGAACGCGATGCCATGCGCAAGTGTTCTTGTCTCAATCGTCTCGACTTTGTAACTGTGTAACCAAATTCTAACATTCTGATAAATATAACAAGTGAAATTTCCAACGAGTAGTATTGAACAGTCCTCTAACACGCCTACCAACTGATAGAACGTATAGATCCCCTAAAATTTTATGTAGGTTATATGTCAAAAACCATAATAAGCAAACAACATAACTCCATACCTTTTTTGTTACTGGGACATATCCAATTTATATGATAATATCTGGTAATGATCTCTTATTTTATTGTTTTCCTCTCAAACGTTGCGTAAAATTAAACTGTTTAGATAATGTTATGTCACACATACTTATTTATGTTGTAATTTCATTCCTGACGTTAGAAGAATATTTTAATAAATAACTTTTGTCATAAAAGTCAATATTTTATTTTCTTTCGCATTTTAATCATATCTTGTGAATGTGGGCAACATTTTGAAATGCGTAATAAAGAATTCATCGCATTATATATACATTGCCTGGTCTTCATTCTCTTAACAATATTTTTAGACAATACTATTTATCAGTTTTCTGAAGTTTAAAACCAAACCAAAAGATAAAAGTTAGTTCTAAAATAAGAAACCGAGAAACCCAGACAACCCTTCTTCGCATTCATCAATCATTTGTGAGTCGTTAATGAGTCGAAACTAAACATTACTTAGGGGCAATTTGTGGCAAAACCAACATAACTTGATGCCCAATATAACACTTTGTGGTATGAAGGGAAGATCTACTTTAAACTGGATGACAAACTTATCAAGATCTATCTTTTTACCGGACTTGGGGGAGAGAGGGATCTTACTGAACTGGGTGATGTGTTAGTTAAAAATAACTTAATAATGCAGTTAATGTCTAAACGTATTAAAATGCTAATAAATAAGTGGCACGCTCGTTTATTGGGGCCTTAAAATTTTATGCTAGAATAGATTTAGTGGTGGTTAGGGTACCGTAAGAAAATGTGTAAACTGCTTATAAAAACCTAAAGTTTATAACACCATATACCATTGGATGTAAAGTTCATTTGTGCTTGAAAGTTTTGCATAATTGTGTATAAAGATGTTTTTAGTACGTATGTTTAATATTTCGCTTTTACTCGAAGTAAAAGCGAAATCTTATAATTATAATGCAATAACATAGATGTAAAACACAAACAATGTTATACCTACATAAAAAAAATGTCAAAAAATAAACCGACATCTACGAAATTGATTGTAAAACAGCAATAAGTAGTTAATGCATTATATACTAAATAATCCCAGAAAATATGTAGAATAAGTTAGTAAAACAATCATAAAAATTGAGCTTTTTAAGAAAACCGGATCAAATACAGAACCTCATTTTTAGAAGTCGGTTAAAAAAGTTAACAAAAGGTTAAGTGAACTGTAAAAAAAAGGTTCAATTTATTGCTCTTTATTTGAAAATTGTCATTCCATTTATTTTAATATAGACGGAACCAATTTAATGAAGGGACTGCTTGTCTCACCTATTTATGATCTTTATAAAAAGGTCGGTTATTTGTTATAATTAGTATTGTGACCATCAAAGAGCTTTTATTATAACCGGATCTCGTTCCCATAGTTTTATTTCGTTATTCAAATTATGATATATGATGTTCTAAAGTGAGAATGTCCGTACATATTTACGGCACTATATTTAAATAAATTTTAGAGTTATGTGTTTTAGTTTTCTTAAAAACGACTTAGTCTTTTTAAATGTACTCCTAACGATTACACTAATTTTATTATTTTCAGTTAAATCTTACTAATATAAGAAATGTGATGGATGTTTGTAACTCTTTCTGGCAAAAACTGCTGAACGGATCTGCATAAAATTTGGCTTATAGTCTGGAAAAGCACATAGGCTAGACTTCTTATCGAACGAAGTAGTAGAATGTAGTTTGAATTATAGCTGGACAATAAGAATAATTGCTTTGAAGTTT
Source organism: Euplagia quadripunctaria (assembly GCA_963859945.1). Lineage (NCBI taxonomy): Eukaryota > Metazoa > Arthropoda > Insecta > Lepidoptera > Erebidae > Euplagia > Euplagia quadripunctaria. Next base: position 18,063,192 of record OY982577.1, on the reverse strand, counting down.
AAGAATTTTCAAAATATTTTGGTAATTATTCGTGGGAGAGCCATGCTTCGTTACGTATGAGCCGGCTCGACCGGAGTGATACCACGGTAGTGAAGCAATGCTTGCCTCCCCTCTTCCCTCCTTCCCCGACTCCCACCTTAAAGGCTGGTAATGCACTTGTGACTCTTGAGTTGCAGGTGCCCATGGGCGGCGGTAGTCATTTACCATCAGGTGACCCGTCTGCTCGTTTGTCAGCTATACTATAAAAAAAAAATTATGTTAAATTATACTAATCCTCTTCTGTTCCCTTTCTCTTTCTCCTTGGGGGACTACGCCAAAAGCCAGAAAACTAAGCAGTGGTATCACACTTATTTTCGCAATTAGCAGTAGAATAGAAAGAGAAGAAGGTTGCTTGAGTCGTCACGAGAGTAAGGTTCTCTGAAGTATCCAGTAATGTGTCTTCAGCCAGTAGCCAGTAGCCAATCCAGAAGCTAGTGTTAAGGTAAATAATCTTAGCCGGTAGCAAAGTTTGTCTTGTCGCCTCTCAAATTATATCTCCATGACTGATTTGATATCAATCGATATCAAATTGCCCCGTATCACCTCGTAGTAAATCCTCTTCCGAGAGATGGACAAATTTTGCGCTGATGCACCGTGTATTGGCAGACCTCGCCTTAAAACAATAGATCGGAAAAATCTGGATTTTTTATACACTCGTTGGTGGCCAATAAACATACAGCCCGCCTGCTAGTAAGCGGTTACCGTAACCTATGGACTATCTAATGTTTTGTTGTCTTTGCTGCCATAATGCCATACTTTTTCCTTTTTTTCATTCTTTTATAAAACATTAGCTTACAAAGAGTACTTTAGAGTTTAGACAATATCAATATAGATAAATATAATTGAAGTCTCTAGTCGTAATGTCAAAATAATAGTTTTATTTAAGCACATACAGTTATTTGCACGATACCTATACCTAAAAATCAGTTTTAAACATTTTTGTCTGTCTGTTTGTTCCGGCTAATCTCCGGAATGGGTGGACCGAATTCCACGGGACTTTCACTGGCAGATAGCTAGTGTTATAAGGAGTAACTAAGGCTACTTTTATTTTGGAAAAAGAATTACGGTTACGCGCAAAATATATAAATATGTACACGAGAGCGAAGCCGCGCGGAAACTGCTAGTTTAAAATATATTTGTTAAATTGGTCAATTGTAAAAAACTTTTTGTGTACCAAATTCGACTGTAATGTTACTATTGACATTAAAAAGCCACATCTTTTTATGAAAGTAAATAAAAAAGTTGGAATCACGTATTTACTTTGGACCGAGGGAAAAATATTTTTTCATGACAAACGAAATACCAGTTTACAGCCTCTGTATTTGTGTTTCAATTATGTAATGCGCCCGTTACTTCGGAGTATGCTTTATTCTGAACATTATTTGTGTACTGTGGTTATAAAAACATATTTTGTGTAAGTAAAATACACAAATTGTTAAGTGCAAAATTCGTCATCATGCCGTTTTATTTATGCTAGAGACTGCCTGGCGGTCGCATCTCGGCCATTTTGAATGTCTTGTTTTATTTCAAGACCAGTATAATTTGAACTGGCATAAAATATAATACAGTGTGTAAGTATCAGCGTCGCGAAGAACTTACAAAAACGGCTTTCTTTTGATATTTATCACAATGCAAAAGTCAGTTCATCATAAAAATGCGAGATTAAGGATTTACAGTTATTAGTTTGATTTTGCGCTACGCAATGTACACGCAACATACGTAGGTATAATTTTTGTATGGTACGGTGAATGGCCTTAAACGTTCGACGCCGTCGAAGCAGTCGATTGCGTAAATGTTGTTTGATTGATTACATTGCAGTTTTTGGCCGTATGGGGTATTTAGTAATTATTTTTCTGTAAAATAAAATAAAATGTTCTGTTTACTGATTGTTATACCACTTTAAAGCAAAAAAAAATAACATTAAAAAAATATGAATTTTCCGGCAGAAAATTCCAATGATTTTCCAGAATGATGGTTTGAATCTACTATTTCAAGATTCGACAGGCAGTTTCTTACACCCGTACTATATTGAACCCCTTTAGCTTTATATATCCATTTTTACATAATATTTATCTTTATAAATAACACATAACGTTAAAATTTAGTTGTCTGCACTTCTTCCAAATCTATTTATTCGTGGGAGAACCATGCACGTATGGGGACTCGACCGGAGTGATACCACGGCCTCACTGAAAACCGGCAGTGAAGCAATGCTTGCATTGCTTTTCACCGAATGAGTGAGGTTACCGGAGGCTGTAATCCATCTCTCTCCCTCACTCCCTTCCTCGCTCCTTATTCCTCCCTACTCCCATCTTAAAGGCCGGCAACGCACTTGTAACTCTTGAGTTGCAGGTGCTCATAGGCGGCAGTAGTCACTTACCATCAGGTGACCCGTCTGCTCGTTTGCCCCCTATATCATAAAAAAATATAAACTTTAAGTATTTCAAATTTCACATTCCTGTCTGTGCACGTTTGCTTAAAAAGGGGGTACAAATTCGAATGTACGGCAGAGAAATCTTATCAAACGCGTCATATAAGTATTCATTATTCTGTATTATAACAGAAGGACGCATTCGTGAACCGGGACCGGGATTGTGAACCTGTATAGGATACGGTGACTAGCATCGGATCTAAAAGTGCGATAACTGCTACTAATGATTAGGACGATTAAAAATGATAATTCATTCAAAATACATAAATAGTATTTCGCATCTCTTGTGTGTTCAGATTGTTCTACAAAAACATAGACCTACTCACCACACTTTCATCCTGTTCCGAATAGTTTCAATGGCGTCTACATGTCTTGAACGTCGCATTGAGCTAGCGCATGTGCGCATCATACCTTTGTACCATATTGTTAAAATAGTCTCTTCGTTTCTTCTACTATCACAAAAATTATTATTCATTTTTAACTTGGTACATACTTTGTTGCTCGACAGATGCCCGAAATATACCTACAATAATAGTGGGAAAAACCGCGAGCAGCAGTGATACAAAAATACATTTTCATAGTATCAAAAATTCCGCTCATACTATACTTTAGTTATATCCCCTCCCTATTTAAATCACCATAAAGCTGAGCAACAACAAGCTAAAACTGACTGACGTAAATTATTTGTCTCCGCCAAACTTTGTACTAACAAATTTACGAATAAAGATATCGTAGATAAAACAATACATTATTTTTGTTTCATAATTAATTTCTCTGAGATTATTAATGCCGCGCGCCATTTTGTTTGGGACAAGTTTATGTTAGAAAGTAAAACATTCTGTTCTAAACTGATTAATGAGCGTAATGCACGGTTTGAAACAAATCTGAGTAGAATTAAGTATACTTACTTTAACCCTTTGTCCTCGTACGTAACTAAGTTTGTTACTTGTTATGCAAATCGTTTATTTTTCTTGGCTTGTAACTTCTTCATTGTTATGGCTTTTTATGAAAGTTGTGTTATGTCTTGTGAATTTAAGAAATAGAAAAAACCCTTCGGTAAAATACATTCCTATACTTACTGTACGGTGAAGCGCGAGGTTTGCAGTGATTGTTAAATAAAAGAGAGGTTTTAAATGTTACACACTAATAATATATTGTTCAGTTCCACAATAAGTTCTTAAAAGTTAAAAATGTTAGTTAAATGTTATGTATGAAAATGTTATTATGTTGCAATGAATGCACCCGGATGTCGCGGTCACACACAGTGTACTGACTCTATACACGTTTGATCTAATTAGGTAAACGCGTGACTTTTGCTTACTAAGGTGTTCGGTTATATTACACCGAACACTTACCCATTACGTTTAACTAATTTATAAAGGTATAGGTTCAGGCTATTTATTCAGACTGCCTGCGTCTATTTCAGTAGACTGAATAGGGTTCTTTTGAATAAGCTTGTGCATTTTCGTCTTCATCGTCACTTTCCAAAAGGTAAAAAAAAAAACTGAACAAGTGTGAAGTACAAATTAAGGTCTTTATAAGAAACAAGAACCGAAAAAATACTTTAATGCTTGTAGGTTAGTGGGAATTTGCTGTCTAAATAAAAGGCTAGATATGGCAACGTATCCTGTCTAGGGAGTAGGAGAATATTGTTCTCTAAACGGACGAGCTTGCAAATTTGAACAGCTAGAACTTTTGAGTGATTATAGGCAAGGACTTTTGAACTTCAGGAGCAAATAGTACTGGGTAGGCTACTTCATTCATAATTATTTATTCTATTAGCAGGAAATATTTCTTTACTTCTTCTTGACTTGTATAACACAAGTGAAGATATACCTACATTTTTAACCAGTACCACACATATTTAAAAATTATTTTGGGTTTTTAATCAATTACATAATTATAAATATATCTACTGTTAAATTTTAATGCATTATGTTTTATAGAAACCAATACAACCTACCACTAAAATATAGCTGTGAATGAAATACTTCTTAGCTACAGCATAACTCCATCCATGTTTAGAGAGATAAGGAATCGCATACTTCTCGCCACTTGCTCAGCAAACTTTACGATTGTTCTCCAAAACAAGACTTGTAGAGAAAGCCGTTTTTTATCACCGTCTAGATGTTCTTTAAGTTATGTTCATAAGTTACTTGTGTATATTATGTAATTTATTGTTTCAAATTTCAAATTTCAAATTTCAAATTTCAAATTTCAAATTTCAAATTTCAAATTTCAAATTTCAAATTTCAAATTTCAAATTCTTTATTTATTTCTAAATAGGCCTTATAAATAAATTTATATAAGTGGTTGCACAAATGTTGACTGTATAATATATCTATATATTAATACGTGAAGCGAAAACTTTGGATCCCTTTTTACGAAAATTGGGCTGACGGAGGAGTATGAAATTTCGCACACTTATAGTTTATACAGAGAAAAAGTGACGAACGCTAAAATTTTTGAACAATATTTGCTATAAAGTTAAAAAAAATGCAAAAACGGGTACATACAGCTATGAGTGTCCAGTATATATTTTGACCTGTCATGGTACAAAAGTCTATTCAATGACAGGCCAAGTAATATTGGCCAGTGAAATAAACCATGGTCGAAATTCAACCACCACGCGATCTCTAGTCATAGTAAAAAGACAATGCCATGTGAGGGAAAAAATGGGCAAAAATCAATACATTCTGAGGATTTATACTGATAGATGTATAGATATGTATTTAAGGAAAATCTGCATATTATAGCAGGTATTTTTTTAAACACTTCTTGCAGAGACATTGCATGAGGCGGAATTAATACCTTAGGCATTTTCTACCAGTCAACCTTCGGGTGATACAGAGAGGTGTCTGGCAGGTGTATAATAGAAATAAAAAGATTTAAAAGAAGAACAAAATAAGAGAATATAATATAAAGAATATATTACATAAATAAACCGACATAATTATGTATACTGTATATACAAATTACACTTACATATATACATATAAATACATACAATACACTTACAAATAATTATTCAGATGACTGCCAAAAAGTATGTGTCGTACATTAACCCTTTTTGTCACTCGATGTGTCCTCGAAAGTTTTTCGAATAAACATCGAATGAGCCTGCGGTTCGATAGTAGCTGTATGTTAATGTTATCAACCTAATAGATAAAGAAAGAAAACTTGCCTTGTGAGTAATGTCATGTTATGTTTTACTTGAAAAATAAAATAAAAATTTCAATAAGCTCTAATAACTAGAGTTCGCCTGATGGTTGAATGTCGACCATAATTACATCATCCTCCGCGCCTTTTCTCAACTAAGTTGGGGTTGGCTTTCAGTCTAACTACGATACGGCCGAACTTCGATATTTTACGTGGAGCGACTGCCATCAGATCTCCACAAACCAAGTACTAGGCGATATCAAGTTAGGTTTTGATTTTTTTTTAAACTAGCTGTACAATAAAATGTGTGACTTTCTTAAGTTTAATTTTTTTGGTTTATTTAATTGGCCAGTAAACTTGAACTGTCATTGTATAGTTTTTCAGAACCATAATAGGTCAACAGATATACTGGACACGTGTACCTTGATGTAGCTGTTCTCACGTAATTTTGGCAAATTAAATTTGGCACATATTTTTTTAATAATTTTGCTTTCTTCTTAAATTTAAAATATTCCAAATTTCACGTAACACGTTCGCGAAATTTTCTTAACATTTTTAAGAAAATTTCGCGAACGGATAAAGCATAAAGAATTCTCTTCTCGTATTAATATATAAATAGGCTTTCTTATTTTTTTTGTGTTTATTTTATGTTGCACGATAATTTCAGGATCTCCAAACCGTGAAATACACATCCAAAAACAGACAACCTGCAGTGTAGGTAACAATTATTTAGAAATATTATTGAAGGTTTCTCTATAAACTACGTATAATGTCACTTATGAATGGTAATATGCAACTCACTTAGCATAGGAAAACCTATCACACCGTTTATCAAAACGCAATCATTGCCCACATTATAAGGTCTCTTTTACATATTCACAACCAAAACGAAACAAATATTTGTGACTATCATACTATTTTTACTCTTACGTTTACACAATAGAAGCCATAACGGCATGATATTAAAGTGGTATTTTTTGTATTTCGGTACCAAAGTGGAATAATGACAGTAATAAATCATACGGATCGTTAGGCACGTTCCCCTAGTGTCGGGTTCGATTCCTGGCCGAAATGGTATCATCTGTCAATGAGCTTGGGTGACTTGACGTGACTGGCTAATGGAGTAGCCATGTTTGGGAACAAACCTACAAATGATGTGCGAGTATTTTTACTTTGATTCTGCAACGAAATATTATAAGGTATGAACAACATGTTTGAGTGATTTATTTTTTTTGCGATCAATGCAGGTTTTAAAATGCCTGCAGGTTTTAAATTTGGAGTGTCTGTTTGTAATGTCATAATAACAGCTTTCACTAAATGCATCTGAATGCTTATATGATATTTATACTAAAAGTCTATTCTTAATATTTTTTTCTGTCTGTTTGAGCCGGCTTATCTCTAGAACGGATAAACCGATTTCCACGGGAATTTCACTGGCTGATAGCTGATGTTATAAGATGTAAGTTTAGCTACTTTTTATTTTGGATAAATTATTAAGGTATCATGCAATATTAGCTATATATCATTGATTTACATTTTATTGTCAACTAGCTGTACAGCAAAATGTAACAAATCCTACTAATATTATAAACTCAAATTTGTTTTTTTTTTATTTTACACAGACATTTTCAGAAGAATCCAGACATTCCATTAACATCCTCTGTATTAAATAATATATCCATAGTTTCATCATATCAGCCCTCTCTTAAGGAATATTATATTTATCCATAATTTTTTAAGTACTTTTTACCAGTTTCAAAATCACGATTTTTCTAAAATTATATGCGCTTTACGTTATTCAAAACGTCTACTATACCTTTAAACATGACCACACGTTTCTGTAACAGCCTGTATGTTTTTAATTAGTATGAATCCCTAACTGATCTGATGCGGTTTGGTAGGGCCTTGACCAGTTATGGTGAGATTAATTGCTAACTAACACGTTAACCACAAAATACATTTGGATAATGTAAAATACATGGACAAGATACATTCACCTTATATGCCTACCTTATATAATCCTAATATTATCTGTGTGTACTTATGCACAAAATTTCTGTAACAAAAAAATGGACTACAACTGCTAATTAATAATTGTGGCATTAATTTGGATAAATATATAAATTGTAAAGTATTATTACTGTTAATGGAGGAAAATTCGAACCATTAAGTGCATGAAATATTATTCTGTAAGTTTATTTTTGTGGTGAATCTGTAGATGTATTTACAGTCACATCCTAATTCTCGACTGTGCCGATGTTAGCTATCTGAATCTGACTGAAACAGAATTTAATAAACTTGACTTGAATTTTTTTTGTATAAAATTTATATATTGAATTTGTCCATTGTCGCGGTGGACAGACGACCTGGTAAAGATCGCAGGACGTCGGTGGATGCAGGCCGCTTCCAACCGGTCTTCTTGGAAGTCATTAAGGGAGGCCTATGTCCAACAGTGGACGTCCTATGGCTGAAATGATGATGATGATGATGATTGAATACGAAAATATGATCACGTTTCTAAATTTCTTCAAAAGTTCAAGTGGCTTCCAATTCGCTTTCGCCGGAGTATTCATATTCTCATTTTAGGGAGGTACTTTACAAGGACTTTACTTTAAGGACCCTTTTTATCTCAAAGAACGGTTCAAGTTCCTTCATGACTTGAGACTGCAGATGAGTGCAGTGCATTCCAGAAAAAAAATGGCTCCGGACGCCATCGCACCTGGGTTTCGTAACCAGTTGGGTTACAAGAAATACTTTTCTGTATCCGCAACTGGTTGCGATGGAAGAACTTTACTTCTTTGTCCGCAATTAGTTTCAGACAAGGAATTAAAGAAAAAACAGATAGAATAAATACTTAAGAACGAATTAAAAAAACGATTTTGAAAAATGAGAATGAGAAAAATTCAATTCAATTTTAATCGATAATTTTTTTTTTCTAGATTTCATCAGTCAGTCCTTTATGGTTGAAGCCAAGTTGAAGCTATATATTTGTTGAATCTTTTGCCAACATCTCGTTGGACAAGCGCATCAATCTTTATAAAAAAATAGTTTACACAACATTACCAATTCTTAGAACCAATAACAGATATGCCATATACATTATACACGTAGGTACTAACTAACTACCATTATCGTTTCGAAAGCATTTTGATATATTCTGGTTCCCTGGAAGAGACCACAATCAGATATAAGGCCGCATTTTGTACAAATAAAATATACACAAAATTTACCTTAAACAATTTCTGTGCTTATCTTTATGATTGAATAACATCTCAAATGAACAAAGAGAATAAATATTTATCTTTCAATCATCACAACGTCCAAAGATGAACAGAAATAATTTACAAAATAAAAGCAGCCAAAACATGACAAGTGAAACTTTTTGAATGACAAATAAACGGACATTAGTAAAACTATTGCTATAATAACAAACCGAACTGAAAAGCTTTCAAAATGTTTCAAGCATAACCGAAACCTATTGGTTTACAAAATAAGACATTTACACTATACGTGCAATATTCAAATGAAAAAGACAACAGCAGTATGATAAACAAAGGACTCGCGTAACGGTAAAGCTTACTGTAACCTATAGATGCTTACAACACTCAAAAGAAAGAAATAGCAACTTCAATGCTGAAGATAATGCCCTCTTAAAAGCTTCCAAAAACAGCAGTTACACCTCGATCATGATCATCGCTTATCGAATTAGTAAGAACCTAAAATACTAATAATATTCAATATGACTACTACAACAATAGTAACAAAGATGAGTAAAATAATATATTATAAGTAAAGAAATAACTTATTTCAACATCACAATAAACTGTAATAATTTTGTAATCATTTTAGGTCTACAGAATATTATTCATGAAACAGACCAATATCTGGTTTTTTTACTAGGCATAGAGAGAAAATATTAAGTATACATTATTGAAACGACTCTTTTTAGGCAAAATTATGTAAACAAATAATTCATATATGATGTGCATGCATATTACAAAATGATGTAAGCTCACGACACGACACCGATATCGTTCAATCGGTACGGCTAAATGCAATTTTAAACTTCATCTCAGATGTCATCGTGGCGGGACAGCTGATGAAATGGGACGTCGTTCCCCCATCAATTATACATGTTTGTTAGTCTTGTTTCTTTCTCCCAATGAGGAGGGAAGTTTAGTTTCCTGTTTCAGAATAGGTGTGATGGGACTTAAATGTCGAGCATCTGTCTTTTGTGGTTGTGCTATTTTTTTATTAAAATTTGATGTATGTCCGGAGTTTCTTAAAGTATGCACCAAAGAGCTGTATGCACATTTGAAAGAACCATAGACTGAATATTGAAAAATTAAAAAAATAAATTGTCAGTTGTAGGACTGCACGTCAGAAGTGAAAGCATAACTGACACATCTGTCATCTGAGCGTGACGGTCAAGCGAGTTCAATGCTTTTTTCCCCGTACCAAAAGTGTCCAACCTAAAGAAGTTTTCAATTCAAAAATCTAGCCGAAAGGAAAAGCGAAAAGCTTAGAAGTAGAGGAAAAATTATAGTTATCATATTTTTGAAGGAATGGTAGGAGAGTGAAATGTCGTCACGAGATGAAAATTACGACGTTGTTGTATGTAAAACTGCTGTAGCTTTAAGCAATAAGGTGATAAGTAATCATATTTGTAAAGATTAAGAACAAACTGAATTTAATTATTGATATGATTAAGATCAAAATCATAAAGTTACAAATGAAATCCAAACATAATAATTAATGATAATGTCTTATCTTTATACGATTCGGTGACTATAAACAACGGGATCCAACATCATTCCAACAACATTTTCTACGAAAACTAAACAACAACAACATTTTAAACTCATTTACTCATATTTTTTGCGATAACTTTTTGTGCTAAATCTTTCACAATATTTCGATGATCTTCATTTTCAACATCAGAAATCCAAATCCAGAATATGGTAAGTCACTCTATCAGAATAAATTCTTGATGTCAAACGTACTACTTCTGCACTCTCACTAGTATCACAACTCTTTGGAAGTTACCTGACCTGAAAAACAATGAAGAACAACATATTTCTCCATACATTCATAAAATGCCAATGTCCATACTTAATATTTTTATGTTGACCCTTTGGTAGCAGTGAATTTTTTTGTTGAAACTAGAAAATCGTCTAGAGAGCAATAAAATGGCAATGTGTGAAAGTTCCTGTCTTCCGAATATTTTTTGTTTGGGTAAATTTAGAGTCGACACGTCGACGGTTAATTAGTATAGTGAATTATTGCTTTTAAAATATGTGGGTGTGTTCGTACGGCGGAAATAAACTACAGTGTGCTAATGAATTTAAAGGCGTTTATACCATTCTTCATTATTCAGCCACGTGTGAATGTAGTTTGGTTTATAGATTTCTGTTCGATATTATATACTTAGAGAGAACCCCAGGCTTATTAAACAGAACTACGAGCACAGCACTGCTTTATTGTACCTCAGCTCCATCATGATTAGTAACTGCACCGATAAGTTCATTCCGATAAGCGGCAACAGGATCTCCTCCTATTGAAAACGGTCTATCCATACGAGAATGTAGGGTGTGAGTACAAATATAAAAAATAGCAAGTTTAATGCCTCCAAAGTTAAAAAGACTAACATAAATCCACAGAACTTAACCAGCGACCTTGTTGAACAGTTGGAGATTAATAAGGAATTGTTTCAAGTTAAACTATTTGGTAGCACCGCAAGGATTCCAGAATTTTAGTCAGATTGAAGTTGGCCAGTTCACATTGTTAGGCGTACAAAGTTACTCGGTATACGCCAGAGTTTATAAACTGTTTTAGGAATTAGGACCAAGCTATAGTAAGTATAGAAGGTGGGAAAATGTGGTTACAACAAGAGACTCGCGGCGCCTGACTCGGCCTAGTATTGGATTGTAAATGATTCTTTTAATTCTAACTAGAACGTGGTGGTCGAATTTCGACCATGGTTTATTTCATTGGCCAATATTACTTGACCTGTCATTGTATAGACTTTTGTACCATGACAGGTCAAAATATATACTAGACACTCATAGCTGTATGTACCCGTTTTTGCATTTTTTTTAACTTTGTAGCAAATATTGTTCAAAAATTTTAGCATTCGTCACTTCTTCTCTGTATAAACTATAAGTGTGGGAAATTTCATACTCCTCCGTCCGCCCAATTTTCGTAAAAAGGGATCCAAAGTTTTCGCTTCACGTAGCATTAATATATAGATTAGCATAAAATGTTGACATTGATTAAACTAAGATATTGAATAATTTATTTTATTGTGTCAAAAGCTAACAGCATATAGGTACATTCATTTATCTATGTTTTATACAGAATATATAAAAGGCTTTGTCCTGACTGACTGAGTGGTGGTACAGCCTAATCCGCTGTCATGGGGACGTGAAATTTACGGGACGTATTCCTTGTTTGATATAGGCATATGATAAGAAAATACGTCATCTAAGGGGCCAAAATGGGGGATGGAAGTTTTCACGAAACTTCGCCATTTCGCGCGAGGAAAATTTGTATAAAATATATTGTAGTATATATTTAAGTACCTGTTTAACGTAGAATTGTTAAAATTTATATATTAGCTTCTGGTTAAAAAGAAAAGTTTACTGTATCATTTTCTTCTGAAATTGACTTGCGACAGGACTCTATTTCACATGGGCTGTTTGCGTGTGCTCTTATTAGCTTTCCTCGTAGTCCTACTGTATTTTGAATAGATTCCCTAAAATGGTTTAAAATATAAATAAAGAAATATAGTCTTAAAATAATCTCACTATTAATTCTTCGGCATGTATCAGCTGGCTCGACCGGCGTGATACTAGGGATTGCACATAAAACACATTGCGCCACCATTTCAGGGCTGCTCCTATTAGGGTAACGAACAGCATCACCCGTTACCCCCAGATCAGCGCTCATGTGGTTAACACATCGTTCTGTATTCTCCGGCTCCTGGCGCCTCTTTTACGGGAGGGGAGAATAATAATACTAGTCCTCTCCTGTTCACTTTCTGCTACCTCTTAAACTGCCTTCTTCGCAAAACAAGGCTGTAGAATCCCAATCACTCTCACTTTAGACCCACCACTCATCCGTCCATTCGTTGAGGTTTATCCTCGACTGTTGTAGTCGTTGGAGTTTTTCTCCAAGGGTTTAATCTCACAATGTATTTATATCTAACAATGAATTTCCACCACGTAACGCCTAATTCAATTAATTACATTATGGCGTGTCCTATCCTACTAATAGTTGTGAAATAAATAAATTTTAATCTTAATAAAGATATAACATTCACAGTGAAAATAGATAAATAGATTCAAAGTTCTTTTTTTCCTTTCATTTTTTTATTAAACCTTATTTCTTTAGTATAGAGTGACAAGAAAAAGCCTTAATTTAGTAGTTTTACTTACACTCTAAGATGTCTAAAGCCTCGTTTACAGAGACTTTTTTTCCGTTTACAGCGCGTCGGCGCTTGCAGCGGGCCCCGTCATCGCAAGCGTAAACATATCACAATGTACGGTGATATTTATACAGAAGCGAGACGTGAAGAGTGGCGGTGATATAACGCTGCATTTCCATCAAACGTGTATATAATCGCTTCTCCGTAAACGCACTCAACAACATCAAAGATTGAAGATAGGCCGATAGATGGCCGCGCCACGCGACACTCCGCGTCTCCGCAAATGAGGCTTTATATTGGCCACCACGCGGACGAAGTCACGGGTAAAAGCTATTAATAAAATAAAATTAACAAATAGTAGTATTTTTAGTAGCTTAATGTTGCACATGTAAATTTCTGTTGGAATATGGAAAATAATTTTTTTTATAAAAATATTATTTATTAAATCATATTTTATGCGTTAGTTAACTTTTGTATGTCTTGTCGCCGCTGCATAATAATTTTGACACAGTTTATTTCTACTCCCATATATTCTCATAGTGCTCAAGCCATTAGTTTTCTAAGTTTTGTTTATGTAAGAGGTAAATCTTTTCATTGAACGATTTAAATCGCCCAATCAAAGTAATTGCTGTAAAATGCAGTTCCCATTTAAAAACACGTTCGAAATAATCCCACTTTTTCATAAAGTCGGGTGTTTATTTTAATTGTGCGAACTTTCTGCCTTTTATTATTGGGCTTCACAGTAAATTTATTAGTCTCAGCATTTTTTTAAATAAACGATTCGGTATTGAATCGTTACGGTTGTTAACTTAATAAAAGAATACACTTTAGTGCCAATTTTAAAGGATTTCATTTATTTTTTTTATACTGCGACACAGTTTTATCGTTTTCTCGATGCAGAAAAATATTAAGGATATTTTGCACTTTCTATTTACAGCTTGTTTCAACCATAAACTTCTTTGTTGTTATTTCGATATACATACAAAATGATGTTTTAGGCTAACTTTGAACGATAATCGGAAGAGTAAGCTAAGTGTAAGATAGAAGTAAAATAGATTAGAAGAAGAAGATTGAATTTAGAGATAAAAGTTTAGCAGTACAGTAGGCAGTAGAGTCTGCCGATTTCCATCAAAGCTAATTTATTTAGCAGAACGGGATGTGCGAGCTAGAAGAATATTTAGCCCTAACGCATATATAGCTGAAAAAATTACCACCCTTGCTTGCTTGGATTATTCGTTTGAAATACAATGAAAATGCAAAAAAAAATAACTTCCTAGGTCCTCTAGATCTTATAGTGGGAGAGCCATCCTTTAGCACGTATGGACCGGCTCGACCACGGCCTGACTTCAGAAAAACTCGTATTACTTCATTAAAAGTAGGGGTGAACAATAGTAGATGATAAAACAGTTCAACATTTAATAATAATGAATTAATAGACATTATAATGACCAGTTATACCACTGACGTAACGCCATTAGTCCTTCTGGCCAATAACGAGTAAAGGTGGGGTGATAAAAGGCTAGGCGTGCAGTATAAGATGTAACGAACACTTGAATGTGGATGGAGGTACGAACAACATCGCGGGTATGGTTGTTTATTGAATTTCATAGTTTATGGATATACTGGTGAGGTTGTTAACATTCTACACTTGAAAACTCTGCACTTTTGATAAAAAAATTCACTATGTTGACGGTAACTTTTGGCAGATTAATGGAGACTGCTACAATTAACCTACCATTTTTATTATAAAGTGCAATTAATAATTTTAGCAAAATAATGTTAACCGCAAATTAATGTTGACATAACATTAGTGAGACGACAAAACACTAATACCCTGCAAAGCACACAGCAAAGAGTTTACAAACCATAAACTTAGAAGTTTATGATACAACCACTAATACCCGCCTCGGAGGAATAATTACTAATACCTACGTAATTATTGCTCTTAGTACCTACTAATACCCTGAGTGAGACGTCACTCGTGTCACTTGACGCTGATTGGTGTATTAAAATACGTTCCGTTTCACGTTATTTCAATTCGAAACTATAGTAAAAAAACAATATTAACAAAAATAAAAACGTTGCAGGCCCTACTTTTATTTTTTATTACATTTGAATGAAACAATTTTCATAAATAATATATTTGCATCTTCCCTATTATTTTATTACAGTGGCTGAGGCTGGCAAAAGATATTAAATTAATTTTATATTTTTAAAAACAAAAATAATGTTTTTAGAGCTAACGTTAAGCAATCTGCCCAGTTTTTTACTTTAATATCAATATTTTTATCACAAAAAAATATTTATTCATCATTAAGTGAAGTACTCGTCTGTTTATTTCAATTGAACGGTTTTATCAGTCGTTCTTTTGGGAGATTTATTGGCGCGTCAGCAACAGGCTTACTTTTTATAAAAGGTACGCATCATTTACCTATTGGAAATTTTACGACGAGTTTTTTCGTGGTTACCGTTCGTTTTTCAAAATACAAAGACGTTAAAAATATTTTCGTGGTTGAATGTTTGATGTCTAATCTACATGCACACGTCTTTTTCCCTTTCGGGTAGAGAGAGACAACAGCCTTCACTTGCCTCTATCCCTGCATATCTCAAGAGCTTCCTCTACTTTTATTAAACCTTTCATAACAGCCCGTCGGTTGCCGATAATTCTGATCTGCCCTTTAATATGCCGATAATCTGATCAGGATATGTTTGACATATACTTCAAGGTCGAGATATACTGCCCATCCCACTAACGTTCGCTTTATATACTTATTTTTAACCGACTTCAAAAAAGGAGAAGGTTATATGTTCCACTGTATTTTTTTTTTTTTATGTATGTTCACCGATTACTCAATGACGCCTAAATCGATTTGGAAAATTCTTCTTTCGTTTGAAAGCGTATACTTCCTAGATGACCCCATGGTCATTAGGTCAGGATCTGATAATGTGATCTCTTCAAATTTTATAGGCATACTTTCACATACATTCAAGGACAGTGAGTCATCGTCAAGTTCTCCTGAGTGAGAGAGAAATAAATACATGTCTAACAAAATAGTTAAAGAAAGGTCTATAAGGATTAATTTTAAGATTGTGCTGTTCAAAATATAAGTGAGAGTGTAAGCTATGCTTCGGCAAGTACGGGCCGGTTTAACCGGAGTGATACCACGGCCTCACAGAAAACCGGCCATGGAGCCATGCTTCGTGTTTCGCCGAGTGAGTGAGGTTACCGGAGGCCTTACCGTCCATTCCCTACTCCCACCGTTCCCCAATTAAAGGCCGATAACGCACTTGTGACTCTTGAGTTGCAAATGTCCATGGGCGGCGGCAGTCACTTACGATCAGGACTCGTCTGCTCGTTTGCCCCCTATACCATAAAATAAAATACAATAATTCGCAATGTCTGCTAAAATAAATAATATCATATTTAATTGTTATCATATGTCAATAATTTAATTAGGCATTAAAGACAGAAAATGCACCACTCACTGCATTTAAAACACAATGACAACAACAGACAAAGATAAAGGATAAACCTGAACGAATGACCATAGTAAAAAATATGATTCATATTTTCATCTTTGAACAATAAATCATCAAATCATCAGACAAATTTTCAATGCATGACATTGAACTTGACAAACAATTCATTTAGCAAGCAGGTAAGTTGGTAAAACAATGCTGGGAAAACGTTTGATACTAATATAGGGTTACCACGACTGATTCAACACGATTTGATAAAATCTGTTTTGTTATTTAAAACATTAGTACTTTATGAAGAAAATATGTTTTTTTGTGAAATCGTTAAAATTCGTGAATTAATACAGTTGTAATGTATTTTGAAACTGACAAGTTAAACTTGAAAATTGACCGATAAAGCCAATATTTCGTATAAGATAGGGCTGATATGAATGACAGTATGAGTATTTAATACCAAGGATATTGATGGAATGTCCAGATTTTTCTGAAAATGTCTGCATAAAATAATAAAAAAAACAAAATCATTGAAATTGTCATGACAATTCAAACAAGAAATCTGCACTGTTTTCCGAAAAAAAAACTATTTTGTTTTCAGTATTCACTTTTATTCAAGCTAAATTATATATTTGTCGGCTATACAACGTTTCTAAAATTTGAACACACCCTTCTATAATAAAATTATATTTTTTGAAAGTGGACCGTCATTCTAACCTGAAATTCATTGACTCATCCTTAGTGCTGTCATGGCAGTTAGTGTACGAAGTAAAATGTTATTAGTATGACCAGGCATCTCTAAAGGTTTCATCCTAAGTCGTCATTCTTTGGTGACATTGAAGGTTGTTTATTATTATTGTTTAGAGCTTATAACTACTTCAACCATTTCTGGTCGTTTGTAGCGCTGGTGTCATTCTTAGTCAGGAACTAAATACCTTTGTATCGTATGCAACTAATTACTAAGCCTTAGAGATTAATTGTTTTAAAAACATATTATTGTTTGATAAAAATATTACCATACTTTCCCAGAGAGAGTGGTAGGATCGGAAAACACTTAGGAGTGTTTATAGGTTCCGATAACCAAAATTATTAAGAGGGTTTCCCAGTGCCTATTTACTACATTGGTTACCAATTTCCCGATATAGAAATACTAGCAGCGCCCCGCGGTTTGACCCGCGTAAGTCCCGATCCCGTGGGAATGTCGGGATAAAAAGTAGTTTCAAAAGTAGTCAAGTTTCATTGCAATCGGTTCAGTGGTTTTTGCGTGAAGGAGTAACAAACATCCATCCATCCATCCATCCATCCATCCATACATCCATCCATCCATCCATCCATCCATACATCCATCCATCCATACATCCATCCATCCATCCAAACTTTCACATTTATAATATTAGTGGAATAACAAAATAAATTGATTGTTTTTTTGTTTATAAATTATTAAGTTATACTAGTATTTCGTAAAACTGATTTCAAAAATCACCCAACCAAATGAAAAACGAACGAAACAGAAACACACCTAGTTGTCAAACGGGCATTTTGTGTTTAGGGGAGTGTCACGTATGACGCATTACGCTTATAGATCACATCTCTATGGCACGACGCTCGTGAAATATGTCCATTGTTTTAGTTGATTACCCGTGTGTACACACCCTTACTAGTTAACTAATGTATTGTGATTAGTTTGAAATATTGTTAGTTGTTATTTTGTTAGTATTAATTGCATTTTAGGGTTTTATTACTATTGTTGCTGTGGTAGTAAATTATTGCTATCAGAAAACCAAGCCTTGTTATTTAATAAATGACACCTTTTTCTTTAGGCCTACAAGTTTTGTTAGTTAGAACTAGTAATTATTGCTCTTAGGTTAGAACAAGGAGTGGAAATAAACTGTCTAGTCATCAACTATATCCATGTACCTAGGTACTATAATAATAATAATTTCACACATCTCACACACGGCCGTCTGATCCCAAACTAGGCAGAGCCTGTACTGTGGTAACCAGACTGCTGATAAACATACTTATGTATTTCTAACATACATATTATAGATAAATTACACCCAGACACAGAACAAATTATCATGCTTATCACACAATTATTTGTCCGGGGTGGGAATCGAACCCACGACCTCTGGCTTAGCAGACAGGGTCACTAACCACTAGACCAACAGGCCAGCTAATATAAGTTATGTGTCGTAAAACTTCATAACGATAAGAGCTTCGTTTTAGCGCGGTTTCAACGGCCACTCATTCTAAGTTGAAAGATTGTGTAATTTCACTAGACAGAATCTTAACTACGTCAACCATCAATCTCTTTAATGAACATTCAATTTTACCGTATTTACGCTGTGATATTTTCTTCTTTCATAAAGTCCAATACTAAAAACTTCTTCTTTAACCATGTCTGTCTTAAACTTTGTATCGAGACTATGTTTATGAGACATTAGTAAAAGTCCCAAAGCCACAACAAAATAAAACAAAACAGATACTTCTAAGATCCCGCAATATTATTCCACCATATTAGATATTTGCCATGATATTAAATGGTGCAGAAAAGGGCCTCCAGATTTATTGTATAACAATAAATTCAGAGGAAATAGGACACACACACCACTTACAAAAGATTGCTCTTTTGTATACTTCAATAATAATTAGATTCGTTGGTATATGATAATGAAGACAAAGTATGTATATGTACTCTACTATGTTAATCTACTATGATAACACATTATCTGTATCATATCAAATCAAAGTCATTTATTCTAAGCCTGTGGGTCTAGTGGTTGGTGATCTTGGCTGCTGAGAGGTCATGGTTTCGAAATCCACCCAGAACGAATAATTGTTTAATTTATCTATAACTAGCAACCCACCGGTACAAATTATACACCTAAACCTTCCTCATGAATCACTCTGTCTATTAGTGAAAACCGCATGAAAATCCGTTCAGTAGTTTTTTAGTTTATCGCGAACAGACAGACAGACAGAAATGGCGGGGGACTTTATTTTATAATATGTAGTGATATGTATGTATTTAGTAATATGTAAGTATGTTTATCAACAGTCGGGTTACCATAGTACAGGCTCTGCCTAGTTTGGAATCAGACGCCCGTGTGTGAGGTATCTCAAGTGATTGTTATAATATATTTGTAGGTAAATACCTACAATTAAATCAATTGTATCAATAATTGTTTTTGAATTGTCAGGAGTAAAAGTCAGTCAGTATAAGGAACGCGAAACTTTAAAAGTTAGTATATGCTAGTCATAAAGCTAGTTGCCTGTTCCAATACGACTATCCTATGAAGAATAGACATGAAAGTCCAAGGAAATTTTCTATTTTTGGGTACATTGCTTATACGTGGAAATTATTAGTGAGGACAATATAACATAATGTTCAAACATATAAACAATCTCGGCAATCACTACTATAGTTTAAGTAATAGCAGTCCAAAGATGACCATCCCCAACTAACGCCACCCATTTACGAGTAGGACTGACGCGCCATAAAACTGCACCATATTTCGGTGGTGTCCAATTTGGGCGATTTGGTTGATCAATCGGCGCGAGGCTCTTGCTAGAGAAGATGGTACTGACACAATTCAATGTAATTTACGAAAAAGAAAGCTCAAGAAAGGGAAAGAGGAAAAAACAGCACTCTTTTATCTTTTCCCGCAGTATCTGGGAACATTTTTCTGCTCTTTTACAAAGACTTTTTTACAAAAAAGTAGGCCTAAAAACGGCGGTATGACATGTTCCAACCATGCAGGCCGCAGCATATTTTGACAAAGCTACCTGAAGTTTTGACAGAACGTGTTGTAATCTGTCAAGATATGTACGAAACATCGTCTGGTTTTCAACAATTCAATTCTAACGTAACACTTCACGATTCCATGACATGTAATAAGCCAGAAACTATTTTCTGACTTATGACAAACACTATTATTTGTATCCTGCATTTAGTACACTAGCGTAATATACTAAGTTTATAATATGTGGATACGCAATGGTCAGTACATAATACATAATAAGGTATATTAATAAAGGATATCAAAATATCTTTCAAGATTTTCACTTTTTACTGTAACATTTTCATTTGTCTCATAAAAACAAGAATCCAGTGAAGCGCTGACAAAAAGAGCTCGAAGCATAATTCACAAAAACTTAGGACGACAGCCGCTCCTCTTATTTTCATTAAGACTGAACTTTTAATGAGTCCGACTGTTTGCAACTGCATCTGCTGTGATACAGTCTTAGTTAATTAAATTATGATAGTAGTTGCTTTGATTTATGTTCTTGGAGTGAACTACCTTTATTATAAAAAAAAACAAAATTAAATTTTGAAAGAACACACACACATTATGTTTTACATAAACAATTAATAGTTATTGATACATTTATTTTAAAAAGAAATTGTTATTACGTTGCCAAACTTCACTGACACTAACAAGCAATTAGAGATTTAGAATTAACGTGCTTAAAAAAGAAAATCTAGATCTGACCAACAGTTGAAATTAACCAAAGATATTGACTTTAATTGAGGCTTGACTTAAATGATCGCTCCAGGTTTTCTATCTTCACAGAGGATAAGTACTTGTATGCATCTTTAGTACTTGCTAGCCCTCACGATGCTGGAAATTGCCTTAGTGTGGGAGTTGTTTTTTTTAACATTAAATTTGGTTTCATTATCAGTAAACACCATTTTAAAGGTAACGATATCCAAAAACTTGAACTCAAGTCATAACGAGACACACATAACACATAACATTACAGCTTAGTCACTGTACAAAACAAAAATACCCTATTATAACTAAAGCAATTAAACAGAAAAAGGGAAAAAGCATTATGAACTAAAATTCCACGAATGTCTACTGAAAGTGTGGTCAAAAGACTAGCGTTATTACCCCGATGAATAGCAACGACAAGCCTCAATTAGGTCACAATAGTCGTCTACGCTCAGTCGTCAATCGCTTTAACTTTTTGTGCATTTGAAAAAATATGTAATACAATTTGTAAACTCTATTATATAGATACACTTCTGTCTACGCTATGTACGTTTAACATATTATACATATCCACTTCCTCTAAACTCTTAACACCACTCGTGGGGAGTGGAATCCCCCATGACACACATTTATGTGAATATTTTTATTATTCAGACTGTTGGTAGTCGGGACTCCGTATATTTCTAGTACCACTAGAGAGGTAGTAAATGGTGGACTTACGTCGTTCTACGTACTATACTTTAACAGGTAAGTGCTATTTTGGGAAACAGCTATCCCAAGAGTGTAGTTTGAAGCTTTACTTTTTTTAATTATTTTCATATTCACTTGTCTTCTTTTAGATCAGTGTAATACTATGAATCATTCAAAAGAATAATATAATAATACCTTGACACAACTCACACACGGCCATTTTATCCCGAACGAGGCAGAGCCTAGAGAGATATACATACTTATATATTACTAAATACAGACATACTATAGATAAATTACACCCTGATACAGAACAAAAGGATCGTGCTCATTACACAACTATTTGTCCTAGGTGGGAATCAAACCCACCATTCAAAAGGATCCAACGTCATTCGATGCCGTGAATTGTGGAGTAAGTTGTCGATTTGCGAATACTAAAAAAAACTTCAAAGGGACCCCAAATAATTACATTAAAAACTATGAAACTATGGTATTGATATTGTTGAAAGTTTACGCGAATGTTACACATTTGAAATAAAACTATTTTTAACGGATTCTATCGCGATTTATTATGTGTTATTTTACTATTTACACTGATCCCGACGTTTCAGTTGCTTTTCAGCAGCTATGGTCACGGGTAGACTAAGATGGTGGTCGTCTCATGTATCGAAGTGCAAAGTTATCTCAAAGTACCCGAGGTTTGTTGATTGTTGGTGTTACTATTTACGCAGAATGAGCTCAAAGTGTCTTGAAGCCTTGCTGTGTTTTGTATTTTCTTGGGTTTGAGTAAGTGGATAACCGGATCCCAAGCATGTGGTACGTTCCAACCATCTTCTCTATTAAAATTAAAGTGTTTTTTTTAATTTCAATAGCCTCACGGAGCATCCTTGGGAGGAATCGGTGTTCTTTCGCGAGTACCTGTGGTTTATCGAAACGCAGGTAATGGTTGGTCCCTTGTTGCACGTGTTCACACACAGCAGACTTCATCGAGCGTTGGTGTTTTATGTCAGCAATGTGTTCTTTGACGCGGGTGCCAATGCTTCTCTTGGTTTGACCAATGTATGGTATTCTTAAAAAGTCATTGAATAATGGATCCCACAACTTACTCTTGACTTATAAACTCCTAAGAAACAAAATTTTTGTAAGACAGTATTATATTATTATTATTTATTTATTTATTATATTTTATATGACATATCTACGTCACGTCTACTATGTACATACACATATTAGTGTGTATGTGAGCGTGCTAATAATTTTTGCTTGTTTATTTATATTATTTTTGTTGCATGAATGATGATGCTGAATGTTTACTTTATCGATTTACAACTTGTTATATCAGCATCCATTTTATTTTTACACAAGAGTTTAAGTATTTATATTTTCATTAACAGTTTAAGCTTTTTTGGACTTATTGCCGCTGTAAAACAAAATTTAATATTTGAACAACGAACTTTAAATCCAAGCAATGATCAGTTTAAGCTGCTAAAAGTGCTCAGTTGAAACTTCGCCTAAACTTTTCCTATTACACGTCTGTTGGCTACATTTTTATTTAACTTCTTAATCAGCTGTCCCACAGTAAAGTGACAGATACTTAAAAGGTTCTCCAAGTTTAGCTATAAAGGGAGCATTTTATAAATTATGTAATAATCCCTTGCAACGTAAAATTTTGAAAATCCGTTGTTTTAAAAGCCCGATTTCGGACTTAATTTCTACATATTATATACTTTCAAAGAGGTTGCAACACGTGACTATAAGTCATACGTCAAATCCTTCAGATTTTGGAACTTGGAATGCAGATAAAACTTTGACCACTTCAGATACAGCTGCTTCAGGAATTTTAACAACACGTCGCGCCGGTCATCAGTGTACAGTTTATGTACTGCGGAAGGAAGGAGCTTGCTTATTTAAATGCCGTTGTCAAATATTTTCCAAAACAACTAACAAACCTTATTAATATACTAGCTACTATATGGCTTCCAGTGAAAGTCCTTTTATTGTCTAGCAATATTGTTTCAAAATCACCAATATGTATCTTTTGCTATTATTGACACATCCTGGACAGGAATCCTCCATTATGTAATATTATATAGAAATAATGTATTTACAGCTCAATTCTCCGTGATGATATCAAGCACAGCATTGGATTAACCAACGTACGTTCACCTCTTTTCCTCTATTTCACCTTCTGCAAGTTTTAACGTAAAATTATAAGAATGAATATGAAAATTTTTGCGATGGTATTTATTTTTGTCAATAATCAGTTTGTTTGTATTTCACTACTCTTCTTTATGTAACATTGTTATTTTAAAACCTGAGCATAAGTAGTTTCCTTGTCCTTTTCTTTATAGTAGAAGTAGTTTCTAGGTTCCTTCTATCTCTACACCAAGGTTCAGTTGTTTAGGCGTGAAAACGTAATAGACTGACAGACCGACAAAAACAGTTACTTTCGCATTTATAATATTAAGAAGTATTTACGAAGTATAGATTCTAATCATATTGTAATAAATCCTTTTATACAATACATAGCAAAAGACTAAAGACAGTAATGTCATCCAACAAAATGTCATAAAAGTTAATACCATATGTATGTTAGTTTATGGTTTACACTAGCAGATGAAAGTAAGAGATGAATACAAAACAAAAAAATTATTGTAGAAAATTATAAGAATGAATGTTAAAATTATCGCGATCATATTTATTTTTATCAATAATTTTAAAGTTTGTCAATGTTTCAAGTTTTACAATTACTCTCTATACAACATTGTTCCTACGGAACCTGAGCATTTGCAATTTCTACAAAATCTGGACCACCAGAAATACATTAATGCAATATTTTGGAAGAAACCGTACAAATTGTATGAAAGTGTTCAACTTATGGTGAATCCACAAGATTTAGGCATGTTTATTGAAAGAACGCAGCACTACAAGTTGAAGGCTGATGTATTGATAAATGACATTCAAAGGTTTGTTGGTGTATAAAACTGCGAATATTTTGAAGTTTCAGTTTTATTTATTAATTTTTTTCCACTAGTTCTTATTTAATAGTATTGCAATTATTAATTACATTATTAGATTTGCAAAACATTCAAAACACAATCATACTCCAGTTTTCGATCTGGTTTCACCTTTAATTAATTTTCAGTGCTTTTGATAATCAAATTATTCAAAGGACTTCGAAATTGAAGTTAGAAACTTTTACATGGAATTTGTACCATACGTTAGATGATGTCTACCAATGGCTAGCAGATATGGCTGAGAAATATCCTAAGAAGGTTGAAATGGTTCCAATCGGGAAATCTGCAGAAGACCACGATATTTTCGTTATAAACATTAAGACAAAAAACCCAAAGTTCGGAGTAATAGTAGAAGGTGGAATTCACGGCAACGAATGGATTTCAGTAGAAGTAGTCACGTACTTGTTGGATCAGTTGTTATCAACGAATGCAAAGAAGAACAGCCAGTTAAGCCGACTGCTAAAGATATTTGAGTGGCATTTCATACCAGTTGTAAACCCTGATGGCTATATCTACAGTCAGACCACGGTAAAATGTTCTTTTATCGAATATTATTTTTTTTAATAAATACCATCTGTTGCCCTCATTTTATTAGGACTTTGAGTTATGCTAAGAGTTAAGAGAAGTGAAATAACCTCTGACTCATCTATGACTTATTAAAGTAAATAGCGTAACGCAAAACGATTCGATTCCCTTATATAACCAATTGTTGATGGACCTAAATAAATAAATATATTCAGAAGAGGGTCATCTGTAAGAAAATGTATGCTGATATCCGAGACTGATGCACACTGAAAATGAATGACAAGATTTAACGGGATATTTGTTACGTACGTACATAAGACGAAAGTAAGATTGTTGATTTTGCAATGTGCACAGAACCGAACACAGAAATGAACAAATATTATTTTGTTAAGTTTGACAAAACTGATCATTTAGGTCAATTTAGAATTACAATTTGTTTCCTTTACATGTAGAATTTTAGTGAATTATCTTACAGGATCGCCTTTGGAGAAAGAACAGAAGGAAATTAAGAAATGGTTTTGGTGTCGATTTGAACAGAAATTTTAATTACAGTTTTGGAAGTAAGTACTCACATTATTCTTTTTATACCATAACTATTTGTGTTACTCTTACTATATGGTTAGATAATGAGATCATGATTAAACTGTAAGATACATAAATTAGAGTTTGGTTCTAACGAGCCGAAGCCCCGACCGTGGCACGGCCCAGATACGGTCCAATGTAATATCAATTAGTGTCTACTTGTGCCGGGAAAAACAAATCCCCACGTATGTTGCTCGACCACGCTTCGATTGGGTACTGTGCCCGGTGTAACTTTAGCCTCACCCGACGAAAGAAGCGGCTGCGGCCGGTGTCATGAATTATCCCTAATTATGACTAATGTGTTACAGAATTCGGAACAAGCGATCAAGAAACAGATGACTATTATCGTGGACCACATGCTTTTTCAGAACCTGAATCGAGGGCGTTGGCAAATTTTATATTCCACAATAAGAATAACTTACGGTTTTACTTTTCGTTCCACGGGTATGGACAGAAGATCATCATACCTTATGCTGATAGGATAAATCATATCGATAATTATGCAGAGGCGGTGAGTGTGTAAATGCTATTTTCAAATCTATTTATGTGTATACTTCAAAATTATGTACCTACTTCCACTTGAGAAATTCACAATTTTGAAGATCGTACATTCGACAAAAAATTGTGTAAGCAATCATGCTTAGTATGAAAAAGTTCTAATGGGTTTCTAGTCGAATTGGAGCTCATCCCTACTGGTAAGTATTTTTATTTAGAATTTACAGAGAAGCGATTAACTAGAACTACTGCCAAAGCGCTGTCTTTCTAAACAAAACTATTAAAGAAAAGGTGTCGTTAAAATTGCATTCTAAAAGCCTCTGTTCAACACCATAAGGAAATGCGATGGCAATAATACAGGAATATTGGAAGAGGGATAGGGATGTCGTTATTTTGAGGAGTACAATTGAAACGGCTGTAAGGGAAGACTGTTAATATTGATAACTGATCAGTACAATACTTTACACACATTATCACTTTATATTTTCTTCATCGAAGCCTCGCCTCTTGATAGACAGGCTGATCTCACTGCCGTCTGACACGCGAGTCTTATTTTCTAATTTTTACATTATACAAATTCAAAGCCTAGAACATTAGAACTTGTGTCGAACTTGGTACTACCAGCCAGGTCCTCTTTGCCTTGAAGAAGGTTTCGCTCTGCATCGAAGGAGGTTCAATGCTACAGTATATGTAGAAAAAAAGAAGAATTATTATATTCTGTTAACACCTACTGAAAATATCTTACTTTTTTAAGGATACTTCACAGGATAAAAAGTAAACTACTACTAAAGACTTAAAGGCTTACAATATTACGTTATACAAATAGTAATAAGGCAAGTTCATATGCGTATTTGTTTTTCAGGAGCATTACGGTAAACAAGCGATAACAAAAATGTTGAGAGTAAATGGCGTCAAATATAACATTGGTAGCCACTATGATACCCTCGGTAAGTTGGAAAATGCACTTTATCTGTAACTATCCAAGAGTCAAAGTAGCTTACACATTTAATCTTTTAGCTTTGTGAATTATTTACTTTTTTTGACGGCAGGCCTACGTATTTCCGGCAACACTGGCAGCTATGTTAAGAAAACTTACAACGTAAAGTAAGACAGCTTTTATATCAAGGATTATAATATTATGTTTCATTTTGTAGACTAGTCAAACCTATCAACTATGCTTATTAAAGTCGTTTTCAGGCAATCCATAAGTTGCGCGTAAGAAATTGCTTTTAACAGTAAGATTTGAATTGGTGTACAATCAGGTTTCTACTATTCTTATGTAATCTGAAACTCGTAAAACTTTTATTTTTTGTTTGGAAACCGGAATCTAATATTAGTTATATTCAGGAAATCAAGCCAGTTTTCATCCATCAAGTCGAATCATTTGCTTTCTCTATCAAGTTGTTCCATATATTTATTGCATTAGAAATTAATGAGCTTTGTTTGAAAGAATATATTATGGTATGTGGTAATATATTCCTTTTAATACAATACTATACTAGTAATACTTATACTATTTTCTAAGTTGGTTGTGAGTTAGAACCTTGGATCAAGAAGTCTTAACTTGATCGAAGGCGAGACCTCAACCTTTCTGTTCCTATGCGTAATATTTTATAGAGTATGTATTTAAAAATCAATGTATCTGTTAACGCTTATCCGTCTCCTATCGAGAATATGTAGTACGAACTAGGTATACTTAGTATGGGTGTATTTTTTATGCAATATTGGGCAAACGAGCAAACGGATCACCTGATGGTAAGTGACTACCGCCGGCACCTGCACCTCAGTCACAAGTGCGTTGCCAGTCCTTAAGGTGGAAGTAAGGGAAGGGAGAGGGGAGGGTTTTGGCCTCCAGTAACCTCACTCACTCGGTAAAAGACAACAGTTTCAGTGTTTCGCCGAGTTGCTTCACTGCCGGTTTTCAGGTGAAATGGTATCACTCCGGTCGAGTCCGCCCATGTGTGCTGAAATTGAAGTCTGCCTATGAGCTTAGGTATAAAAAAGTGCATTGCCAATACCCACGACAACACAAAATGATATTTTTCAATGTTCAATCATAAAAAAGGAAACTCAAACGTATCTAGATCAAAGTATTTATTCTGCTTTATTCATCATTAGGTATGTCTACACATTTCTTCTCCGTGATAATGGAACCTACGGTTACGCGCTCCCCCCAGACCAGATACTACCAACTTGCCAGGAAACGTTCTCTGGTATTGTAGAACTGATGACGACGTCACAAAAGAAAGTGGAACTGAAGAGCCGCGGCCAACAGTTGACAATACCTGTATTGTCTATTTTCATTTCTGCTATTTCTATTTTATATATTTTTTTGTTAGTAGTGTAATTTTCTATTTAATTGCAAACTTTTAGCGCAATAAAATTATATTTCTAGGTATCTTGAATTTAACTTAGTCAAACCAACTCCACTCAACAAATCTTCTAATTGAATAACGACGTGGTGTATAAATAAAGATACCACTCAACTAGAAGACGATGTTAAGTCTACATTCATACACTATCACTATAACGGGAACAAACACTTTAAAATTCAGTACCTGGTCTCGGAGTATTCAACAGAGATTAGTCCAATTTAGATTTACACCTAAGTATCTAACTCTGTATTTGTTGGCACGGATTACTTATATTTAGAACATAGCAGTGTGGAATACATATCTTTGCGATTATGAGCACAGGTATCCTATTATGTTGAGTATTATAAACATAACTATGAATTTGGCCGTAGCTTGGGTGGCTGTCAATTTAGAAGTAAACTTTATCCTGTGAGTGCGCAATTTTAATCAACGAAAAAACGGAGAATCTTCTCAAGTCAACTCGATATTTGTTTTTTTTTAAGTGAAACTTCTTTAGAATTGTTGTGATTTGAAATTCGATGAAACGAAAAACTCACGCGAAAAAGAGACAAACATTCATAAATAGGATTTAGCCTGCAAGAGAATGAGATAGAATACAAGCTTGCAGTGCTTCTTATAATCTTTGAAAAGAGACAAACATTCATTATTAGGATTCAACCTGCGAGAGAATGAGATATAATACAAGTATACAGTGTTTCCTAAAATCTTCGTATGCTAGCACGCGCCTGCGTACTACGAAGCCTGCTTGTGTCATTTTCATTTCATGTCACGTGTACGACTTTATTGAACTTGGCAAGCTTATGTAGTTCTCATGATACTACAAGATAACTGAGAGATTCATTTTTTAAAACAATTTTCGTCGATTATTTTTTTGTTAAAGTTTTTTAGAGCAATTTAAATTCAGGACAAAAAGGTAATACTATTTAATGAAGCTTATGAAATTTGAGTATCTTCGAACAAGCTTTATAAAGCCAATACCTATGTAACTGATGAAGATACAGTTAATACTGAAAAGCTTATAAATCAGACCAACAATGCAGGTGACAGTCATTACGAAGCAAAGCATAGCAGGTTTGTTATTGGCCAGAGACCAAGCACCATTACGGTCGCTTAATTGCTCGAAGACGGTTTCAGTGGTTACTGGCGCAGTAATTAATTAACTGAGTTGAGGCAAGTATCAACGCATGGTAATTTTCTCTTTAAATACACAACAATTTTTGTAGTAAAACTGCATCAACTTAATACAAAATGAAGTAATTGGATCCTATAAGAACTAGATAAAACTTATTTGGATACTTTTGCTTTTTAAGAAATTAATTTGTTAGCGATAATTGATTGGACTTCTTTGTTTGTTCTTTATCAAGGGGCGAATCGATCTGTTGCCTGATAATGAACCCTGATACTAGGTAATAACAAACATCTGGATACAACCACATGTCTCTAATAATATCATCTCATTTCTCTTGACCTTTCTTGTGCCTGAGTTGACCCAAATAATCTACTATTAGCCTTACAGTGAAATTAAGTTTCATTTAGGATAAAAAAATTAAAAAGTTAACAGGCAATAAGTTTATAAGTCCACAAGCCTTTGCTCCGAATTTACTATAGCTATTACTAAATCTTATACAAGCGAGCTTATCTGTAATATATGATTTACGAACAATATTGATTTCTATTATTTGTTATGCATCCTCAGTCTCATTTAATACCAGAGCAAAGACTAAAGGCTTTGCTCTGTGCTTTGAATCATCAATACTTGACATTTGTCAAATGCTTTATTATTTAGAAGCCAAATCAAGAAGTATAAAGTGGGTTTGTTTGTAAAATCATCAAATTTGTAAATTCATCAAAATGTAAAATATCCTATGCTCGGATTCTTTTAAAATATGTCACAGTTAATAAGCGAAGCAAATAAATAAGATGTATACCAATGTGTTCTGTTTTATCAGTCTTGTAATTTTTAGAAGTACATATAGCAAAACATACCAAAATTATACTCTGTATAGGGCTATTCCATTGAATGAAAGTCATTTAATATTCCTCGAAACTTTGGTTGACAACTATGATGTAAATTTGTGGAAGGAAGTTGGAATGATGTATAATGCTGTTGATTTTGTCGTACACCCTGATGACAAGCCCGATTTGCTTCTTGATGCATCAAAACTTGGCCTAAAACTTGAAACCAAAATAGTTGATGTGCAGAAGTAAGTAATCCCTTGTATTTTGAGCCATGTTCAGTGTTGCTAAATAGTGATGTAGCAAACTATTGAATACGTCTTATAAACTGTAGTTCTATAGGGTTTATTATACGAGTTACTATTAAAAATACCCATATCGCTATAGGTATTATGGCACCCTATCCCTATAATATTTGAAGAGCTACCTCGACTTCTCTAGGATCCAATGGGATGACAATATGACCACCTGGAAGGAAAGTATAACCTTTCAAACAAAAAAATATTTTCCAAATCGGTCCAGCCATCTTCGAGTAATCGGCAAATTTACAATAAAAAGAGAGGGTTCAGAGGAATAAGAATGTCCTACTTTTTTGAAGTCGATTAAAAAGAGCGGCGATAGTTTCACGTCAAAAGTAAACTTAGTAAAAACTATTTGAAAAATAATTACGAATGCCAATTTTTATAAATTTATCTCTTTCTTTAACCTTGTACTTAGACGCATCTATGTCGATTCAGTGCCTTCGAACCTGCCTGGTGGAAGCTTGCCCCTTTCATGTTTTAGTAATGTCAGGGTTATGTTGGTTTATGAACGCCTTCTACTCTTTATAAAGCCTTGGCGGCGGATTGTTCTATTATTCAACAGTTATTCCGTGAATATTGAGCTTTGAAATGAAAGTACTTTTACTTTTCATTTCAAAGCTCAATATTCAGAAACAGAAATGTTAAAATTAAGCGGAGTTGAGCTCACTTTCTATCATATTTCAATTATTTTCATGCATGATTATAGTTAGTATGGAAAGTAATCATTTGTAATATTATATACGCTTATATATATTATATATAATATACCCTTTTAGAGCATTTAACCGGCAAACAGTAAAACCATATATCAGAAGAATGATGAACTCTATGGATTGGAGGAACTATTTTCGCCTGAATGATATCTACAGCTGGCTCACTGACTTATCCGAAGCATATCCTAGGGAAGTATCACTGGAAAGTATTGGAAAATCACATGAGGGTAGAGATATAATGGCTCTTAGGGTGCTCTTGACAGGAAGTAAAAAAAGGTTTGTAAATATTATTTTGGTTAAAATATAAAAACGTACGAATATTGGTTCGATAAATTATGGTTATAGTTTTAGGGTAAAGGTAGAAAAACAGTTACGTTGTGTGACCTTACAAATATGAAACTAGACTTGAAGATGCCAGTTGCGCCACCATTTAAAGCCATTTGTGTCTTTAAGTAATAGACGTAGAATGTAGATGAAGAGTAACGAAAACGAGTACACATCTTATTGTTAACGTCATATGACAGGTATTGTAAAACCACTTGATTAGATCAATACCTGTCATATTATTGAAGTGAAAACTTCTTTAGGCACATTGTGCACTTTTACTATGGGGAAAAAGCACTGAACTCGTGACCGTCACGCTAATAATACATATATAGATCCATTAGAGGGCGCTAATCTAAACATTGAGTTCTGTAAGCTCCTTACTAATTAATCTTTAAAAATAGTAAAGTACTCATTGTGTGCGCAATTCAAACGTAAAATAAACAAAAACATAATTGTAATTAAAGTGAAAATTTATAACGCCTATAGTGCTCAATAACGAAAATTTCTGTATTTGTCGTTGTGGGCAGTCCCATGACAGCGTACTTTTCATTTTTAATAACGCTACCACATACTAACAAGTTATTTTAATATTTTTTTTAGGTCTACAGTCATCATCGAAGGTGGAATACATGCCAGAGAGTGGATTGCTCCGGCATTTGTGACATATTTGATTTCTGCCATTATAAACGCGCGAAATTCACAAGTTACAGGCTTGAAAGACATTGCTTTAACTTACGAATGGTATTTTGTACCAGTTTTGAATCCCGATGGATACGAATATTCACATTCTGAAGTAGGTAAAACATATTTGTTTTTTTTAATATAATAATAGGACCCTTTTTAAGGCGTTTTGTCAGTCTTTCTACACGAGCGGCCTGTGGGTGTCATACACGCGACGAGCCTACAATGTCCTGCGTGTTCAATATAATAATGCTTTCAGGATGCTGTTGGGACTGCCATGGCGCTGTAGCGCGTCGGGTATGTTCACGAAGGCTCGCATAGATGAATTCTACGCAATTATGCGAAAGAAAGCGGCCTCCCTACTACAGCGCCTGCATGGCAGTGACAACAGCATTCTGAAAATGATCGCTTCCAGACCGGACTGCCCCTTCCAGAATCACTGGGTGGGGACAGCCATAGGTCGGTACAAATAAATAAACTACAAATATGTAACTAAAAATACTAACCTAGTAACTTAAGCACTATTGTTACTAACACAAAAATACTAACAAAAATATGGACATAAGTCTGAAATAAAAAGTTATTATTATTATTAATTCCTATTTATTAATTATATTTTCTGATGGGTTAATAAAACTACTTCGTTGGCCTTTTTTATTATTAAAACTGGTGTTCGCGTAATGGTCAAAATTTAACCATATTATAATAATTTTCCAAAATATTTTTATTTATAAACCGATTTAAAAAAGGAAGTACTATATTCGATCCATACGTGCGTATACGCATGACCGCAATTCTTTTAAAAAGTAATAGGACAACTTTCATGAATGTTTCACTATCGTATTCTACCCATTTTCAGGAAGGCTTTATATATAATACATATAGAAGTCAGTTTATTTTTTGTATAAAACAATTATATCAGTAAAGCTCGTTAATAGCTACTAAATAAAAGAATGGGTTGGCAGACAATGGTTCTTAAATATTTTGATTTGATTTATAATCACAAAGTATAATATTTATGCTTTAAGTTCAAGACATCAGACGGCAAAAAAATTCGCAAAATATTTTCAAATATCAATCTTTAATTTTATTCTGTAGTGGCTATTTATTTGTGTTCAATAAGTTAAACTTCTGTACATATTTAATATGTGCAGGTCTGTAATACATCGTGTGTAAATAGTTTGACTAACACAAAACTGTTACACCTAACAGACGCGACTTCATCAGCCACTAATATATGTTTGAAACATATATATATCTTTATAATGTCACGTCAAGATTGGCCATCAAATGTTTGGCTCTGGAATAAATAGCCCAGGCCCTTTCAGTCTCCGAATCTCCTGAAAATTTTGATTCGAACTATGTATTAGGTGTACGGTTTTTCTCATTAGTGTATTTCGGGGACGCACGACTACTTTTTAATCTAATATAACTTTTAATTATGCACACACGATACTATTTTTATTGCCTCTATCTATTTAGGTGATATCGATACACGAAACTGATAACAATTAATTCTCAACCACGGAGGTAACCACACGTTTCAATGTTCTACTCTTTTCACGAGTCTATGAAATTTGTTTTAGGACCGGTTATGGAGAAAAAACCGCAACAAAGTCCCTGTAGACCTAAATAGAAACTTTGATGCTCAATTTGGAAGTAAGACTCGAAAACTGTTATCTATATAATGTATTGAGTTTGTAATTCTTTTTTTCATAATGGCAGTAGTTACAGTTGATACCCGATCAAGTGATGTGGGTTTGAGTCGCGCTAGGGACAACTATAAGTGCGAGTTACACTTGATTGTTCTTAGCCTAGTAGTAAAATAAATTATGTACGGTATGAGAAAACACCGAATTCCATATAATCGCAGCTGTTTTTTTTACCCTATTGGAGCTAAAACCCTAAAAAAAATTACCGGTTTAGTAGTACAACTAGCATTGTGTTTCTACAAGTGAGCAGAATGCTACCGTAATGCAATCATTGTTCCTCACGTAATCTCAACCTTACCTCGCCAATTTTTATGGTGTCCCCGTAGAGTTAAAGACATCGGTAAGCACTTTACTTTTGACAGAAAGTTTCTTACATATTATGTTTTGTTACTGTTACTGTGCTGTTTCTTTATGAATAAGTTTCCTCAACTTACTTCGGATATGGATAGGTTTTCGTAGGTCGGGAATGCACATAAGACACTAGTGAGTTGGTGGTGACTTTACTTCTTTACTTTTTAGATGAAGAATCCAAAGATAAATGGTCAGATTCCTACCCTGGACCAAGAGCATTTTCAGAGAACGAAAGTAACGCTATGTCAGCATTCGTTAAATCTAAGAGTTTTAATCTAGAATATTATATAGCCTTTCATTCATATGGAGAATATATGATCCTGCCGTATGGATATTCAAAGGAACACTTGGAAAATTACGATGAAGTGGTAAGTGAATTGTGTACGATAGATTTATATTTCAAGTTTCATTAGACAACGAACCTGCGCCGAATGGCGGGGCGATATGGCACATTCAATCGCACTTGTTCCTTAGGGGATAGCAGGTACAACCAATAATCTTTAACTATATACTAATATAACAATGATTTCTTGTGGAGTTTAGCAAAGTGACTAAGCTCCAAAACGAATTTCATTAGCGATTTGAATAATTAACACTGCAAAATAGTATCGATCATAAAAAACTTAGCTGTAATAAAACCAGAAAATATGCATTAATAGGATATAGTATTGATAGTATAGTAACAAAGAACATTATTGATATAGTAAGAACATTATTGGTATAATTAGTATTCAAAGATAAGAATTCAGGAGCCAACTAGGAGCTTCTACGACCCCCTGATGAGGCTCCTAAGGATTTGGCTCTAGCGGCACATAAAATGGAAAAAACGTATTGGTGATATCAGTTTACCACTTTCGTGAAAGTTGACCAAACCTAAGTTGCTGGAAAAGATATATCCAAAGCGTTGATGAATGCTCTCCAACTCATTGTAGATTATATCTGTTCCTAGCTAAAGAAAGTAGTAACTTATGCGATACCTGTTACCGCACCTTATAAATTTAAAGAATGTTTTTCTGTCGTTACCATTATAGAGCCAACTGTCTAATGCTTTTGCTCAGGGTACATTACAAGACAAGAGATTTTCTTGCCATACAATAGCATTCGCTTGTCAATTGTATAATATGAATGAGCATCTAAAGACTGGATTTCGATTTAGCCACCACTTACATCGATTTTATAATTTAACTTCCGTTTTTTTTCAATGATTTGAATTGCAATTGCTAAGCTGAATACTTTACAGTAGGTTCACTAAAGGTGTAGAAATCTCAAGTTGGTTACGGAAGTATCGCTCGCATGGACAACTCCTTAACGTATTAACAGTAAACTTTAGGCATTTTGGCGTTTTGCCAAGGATCTATAAAATACTTTTCAAAATAAGAGTCAAGCAAAACAAAATAAACGTCTGATCCGATATTCTCGGTGTTACGTTTATTCTAACTATTAGGTAAATAAATGTTATTATTTTTTGTTCATTATTGTATTCAAAACGTTACTTATTATTTTTCTACTGTGTGTGGGTATTTATCAATTAAATTTAAATGTTTAAGTACTAAATTATTTGATACATGATGCATGATACGTGATGCATGATACATGCGGTGATCAGATCACCTATTGTGATCCAAAAAAAAAAACACCGCATCACCCCCTCTTTTTTCTCCTTATTATGATGATCTAAATCCATAGACGACATCCCAAGAGTCCATGTAAAAAAGTTATCTAATACTTTAGAAAAACTAAAAAACACACTTAGATGGCTAACCGACTTAAAAAGTAAAAAAGAGATCCACTAATCACCTCCTAGCTTCATCATCAGACCATCGTTTCCAAGCCCAATCTGTTTCATTCGTCGGATCATATAAGCCCAAACTCGAGGAATTTATTAGTAGCCATTGAAGAGTTCTACTATCCTCTTCCTGGCGCCATCATCAAACCAGCTCTAATCATAGTATTATCATCCGAACTACAGGTACATACAACGCTCGATTTAGGTACGACAATCAGAAGTAGATTAAATACTTATGACTTCTAAGATTTGGTTACATTAGTTATAAGCTAATAACAGCGTGTTAAAAAATACACATGAAGCGTACATGGCACACACAGGTATCACGTTATTTAACTCGTTACTGAAGCGCCAGGCTACCATTCGCGACATCAACAGGCCCTTTGTGTATTTTAAAGAAGGCGTTCTTTCTTCCTCGCAGTCCCCAGAGAGCCCCCGTTTCTGCCCAATACCGGCCAAAGTTCGGTCAGCCGGGTATTCCACACCGCGTCTTCTGTTTTTAAATGAATCCGAAGGGCGAATCCGCTAAATATTTTTTTTAGAAGTTTTGTTCCTCTCAACCCCTAAGAAGTCACATCCATATACGTCACGAGGGCCATCGTCAATGTTACAATTTGGGCCGAAGACTTTGAAAGAATCCAGAGGCAGCAAATCGGTTTACCCGGTCTATTTATCCACCATCTCCTCCGTTAGTCCCATTGGCACGTAGAGAGACTGAGCTAACCAATACTTGGATGCCGCATGCCAAGGAAACAGCAAAGCATCCCCCAAAGAGAAAAGCCGCTTTCGTTGTCCAGGATGGAAAACGATTAGATTTTCTGACTAGGCCCCCCTCGTATCCCCAACACTAATGGTGGTGTGAGTAATTAAGTAACATATAAGAAATAAAAATCCTTAACTTAAAATACATATGCATACATATCCAATACACAACATAAATACAAATGACATGATTTGTATTTATGCGTATTGCGTATGAAATAAAATGTTTGAAAATTACAATTCCAGTACAAAATGTGTTCTGACGCAGCTAAAAAAATTTACCAAAGATATCATACAAGCTATAGGATTGGAAATCCATACGAAACTATTGGTAAGTAAGGACATATAATTATATAAACACATGTATACGTGGACTAATAGTTTTAAAAGATGGAAGTGACAGTAGACCAACATAAGTGGGACATGACTGCATGACAGCATGGCTTCTTGAGTAAGCTGGTGTATTCTCGCTGATGGGTTGCTAAAAAGGGCGTTAAGCTTTTTTTATTAATATAAAAATATTTCTTTTCATATTGCATACATCTATTAAAAATGGAAAGTAATTTAAATTTATAATTTAATAAAGTATGACGTATCCAAACATTGCAAGACAAGATGTGCATTGCAACACAAGTGCTAAATAAAATAATCAACAATGAAACGTTATAAAAAATTGTGCATTTCCTAAATTAGTGCATTTTCTGAACCCAAGCATTCCTTTAGTCGGCAATTAGGAATATTTCCGACTAATCAGTCTGCTGCAAATTAGGAAGTCATTGTGATTACTTAAAACTGCCGCCAATAAAATTGTTTGATAAATGAGCTTCCTCCCAAAAGTGTAATATTTACAGTGTATGCGAATAAAAATAACTTCAGTTTTACAAAATTAACGTTTATTTTGTTTCTGAGCTGCACACTTTTTTGGGCAAACCAGCAGACGGGTCACCTGATGGTAAGTGACTACCGTTGCCCACGGATACCTGCAACTCAAGAGTCACAAGTGAGGTTCAGACATAAATATCTTGGTAATTAAATGACTATGCTTGAGCTATAATCGCAACTGTTTTAAATCCATTAATGCAACTGTATTTTACAGGTTATAAAACAAAAGGAGTGAGTGGTTGTTGGGTTAAAAAAACATTCAACGTTCCGTAAGTTACTTAAAATATTTGTTAATTCTAACATCATTATTATGAGATTTAAATCTCTCCATGAAACATACAAAGTGTTTGACTTATTGCTGTCTAATTACGAGTATACTTAGTCAGAATAGAGCATAGGTAGGTACTTTGTAAATATATTTGTAGATAATCTTAGTTTGTGTAAATAGCATTAGATTTAGAGTGCGTTCAGATGACCGGTGGTAACCGCCCGTATAGTGTTCACATGGCAAGCGTTTTACGGGCGTTAAACGCGCGTTGTCGCAGTTCAGTTCGAATTCTGTATTTGTTGAAGATGGACAGGAAAACAGCTTTGTGTTTGGTGATTTTATATTATCGTCAGAAACAGCAACACAAGATGAGACGGCAATACTGAGTTCATCCATTTTAACATCCAGACTTACTGAAAGACACTTTATAACTTAATATCCTTAACTTAGGCTACATGAAACTAAACTCAGTAAAGGCTCAGTAAAATTTCACAAATGTAACTATGACAAATTAGAAGTCAATCTAAAATACTTAGTATTTTTCGATTATTATATTTTATTGTATTATATTTCCGAGATTTGCGGTAAGAAACATTCGGAAGCTGAATTTTTAAATAAAAATAACATACATATATATTGATTATTCATCTACATATTAGTGAGTTTAGAATTAATATCTAAAATTTTAAATTTTGATGTGAAAAAAAATAAAAGTAAGTAGTAGTGCTTTTAGCATTTCTTGTATCTTAAATTTTTATTTTAATAAACTGCATAAAATTAAGTGTCACCGAAATCATGCTTTGTAAAAATGGTATCCGGACTTTTATTTAAATGGCCGAATCCTTTTATTACAATCATTTGTCGACGCGTTTTCAACGCGCTCTCATGTGAACGAATGTACAGAAAACCAATGATCTCAAAGCGAGTGTCAACGCCATGGGCGTTGATGCCGCGTCAAGCAAGCGTCGGATCAAAACGCTCGTGGCATGTGAACGACTTGAACAAAATGCGTGTTCTTATTAACGCGCGTCAACGCGCGGTAGCAAAACGCGCATCCAACGCCCGTCACCTGAACGTGGCCTTAAAGATTAATAAATTATGGCGTGACGCACACATTGAATTTTCATACATAGCTAAGATTTTCGATATGCTAAGTAGCAACTGTATATTATAAATATAATTAGGCATATTTACATAAATGAATATTATAAAGGTGAAAGCTACATGTATGTGTTTTTCTCCAGAAGTCGTCATAAGATTGTATGTAGTTCTACCTCCCGAAACACACAGCCTTCGATAAATAAATTAAAATAAATGAAACGCTTTTGTGCGTGACTATCTTTTAATACTAAAATATAGGTGGTGCGAATAAACTAAGTCAAAAAGCCCTTCGGTATTTTGAACTACGGTGCGAATTGATCAAATTTCAAAAATACATTGGCCGATTCACACCCTGGTGCCGAACAGTCAATTCAAAAAGGCTCCTTATGCGATTGCGTTGTGAAACACGAAGTACAGATACCGGCGCGAGTCGTGAGTCTAAATGTACAAAAATTAACTAGTTAAAAAGTTATCGCTTAAATTACACTCAGGTATACAGTAGCCGAATAATACGTGCGAACCCAATAGACGACGAGCATCGACTGACGAACCAATCACGTTCACCGGCAGCGTTTTGGCATATAGTATTAAATCTTGTACGATGATGCGGAACCCTTCATGCGCGAGTCCGACTCGCACTTGGCCGGTTTTTTTTATCTTTGTGTCAAATTTAGGATTACTTATAATTTTGTAACAAATGTTTCATATCCTATTTTTTTCAGGTATGTGATCACATTTGAACTCAGAGACAAAGGTTTGGAAGGTTTTACTCTACCTCCTAAGAAAATAATACCTACTTGTGAAGAGACCCTTGATGGTCTGATCTCTTTATTAAGTGTCAAGAATACTAAATCTACAAGAGAAAAAAAAGTTAATTCGGGTCAGGCGTATAAGATTTTAGACCAAATTGTGTTTGTTTTCAATGTCATGTTTTTTATTATAGTCCGTTTTGATTAAAAAGGCGTTTTATTTTAAAGTTATATACATATAAGAATTAACCGTACCTTTATGGGATGCCACAATCACAGATACGCCCCAACACGCTGCCTTGTTACTTTAAATATATCCCATTTATTTATATTCAGCAGGCGTAGACAAGTGGCAAACATTTTTTAGTGTTTCCGTTTCTAAATCTATAATAGCTTGGCAGACAAGTGTACTTAGATTTAGCGATATTTTCTATTTTGGTTTTGTGGTGACTGTAAATGTACTGTTTGGGATTATCCTTAACCTACCTGTACCACAGTTTATCACTAGCATGGGGGTGGGTGAGGATAGCCTTGACGGTAGTTGCAGCTGGAGATAATTGTTACATAGGCGCTTTAGTGGATTTACATGTATGATCGCTATTGCCGAAAAACTGTTATTATTATAACATTGATGTTGTCTGTGGTTTTTATAACATATGTCAAAATATGTGGCGCGTATTATTTAAAAGGCGTCCCTGAATTAGGTCGTAAAATAAATATTTCAGATAAGGAGTAATTAGGATCATATCGTATTATCGTAAAATTGAGTACGTCAGTCCTTCCATAAACATAGTATACTGGCGTAGTATATACAAAAT
Organism: Euplagia quadripunctaria; assembly: GCA_963859945.1. Taxonomy (NCBI): domain Eukaryota; kingdom Metazoa; phylum Arthropoda; class Insecta; order Lepidoptera; family Erebidae; genus Euplagia; species Euplagia quadripunctaria. The sequence continues at coordinate 18,022,075 of OY982577.1, read as the reverse complement.
TTATGGGCTTATCTACATTTAAGGTGTGAGTTTTGAGTTTACCTGGTTTTACATAAGTTTAGTACGTTAATACAAACAGTTAAGTTAATTCTATTTGCTGTGAAGAGGAAATGCCTCTTAAATTTAGTAGCTTTATACTAATACTTTCATTATAAATCCCATTACAATGAAAGTATTATTCGTAACCAGATTTGTATTTACTTTTCTGGCAAGCGATTAATTCATTATTAGATTAGATCAAATTTATTGGTCGCCATTGAAGAGTTCGACTATCCTCTTCCTGGCCATCATCAGACCAGCTCCAATTATAGTATTATCACCCGCACTACAGGTAAATACAGTATAAGTTCGATTTAGGTACGACAATCAGAAGTAGGTTAAATATGACTTCTAAGATTTGGTTACATTAGTTAGTTACAAGTGAAGCTAATAATAGCGTGTTAAAAATATACACGTGAAGCGTACATGGCACACACAGATATCACTCTATTTAACTCGTTACTGAAGCGCCAGACTGACATTCTCGGCATCAACAGGCCCTATGTGTATTTTAAAGAAAGAAGAAGGTGTTCTTTCTTCCTCGCAGTCCCCAAAGAGTCCCCGTTTCTGCCCGATGCCGGTCAAAGCTCGGTCAGCCGGCTATCCCACACCGCGTCTACTGGTTTTGAATGAATCCAAAGAGCGAATCCGCTTGATAACTTGTTCCTCTCAACTCCAAAAAGTCACGGCCATTTACGTCATGAGGTTCATCGTTAATATTACAATTTAGATAGAAGACTATGAAAGAATTCAGAGGCAGCAAATCGGTCCACCCGGTCTATTTATGCACCGTCTCCCCCGTTAGTCAGATTGACACGTAGAGAGACTGAGCTAACCAAGACTTGAATGCCACCCGCCTCAATAAGACAGTAGTTAGGAAGCAGCAAAGCCTCCCTTGAAGAGAAAAGCCGTTTTTGTTGTCTAGGATGGAAACCGATTAGATTTCCTGTCTAGGCTCCCCTCGTATCCTTGGGGATACGAGGGAATCCAAATACTAATGGTGGTATTAAATAAGTAACCGTAACATATATTTCTGTAGGAAATAAGGACCCTTAACTTAAAATAGATCTTATTTGTTATTTATGCGTATTGCGTATGAAATAAAATGTTTGAAAATTACAATTCCAGTACAAAATGTGTTCTGACGCAGCTAAAATAATTTACAAGAGACATCACACAAACTATATCATTGGAAATCCATACGAAACTGTTGGTAAGTAAGCACATATAATCATATAAACACATGTATACGTCAGACTAATAATTTTAAAAGATGGAAGCGACAGTAGACCAATATAAGTGGAATATGACTGCATGGTAGCATGACTTCTTGACTAAGCTGGTGTGTTCTCGCTGATTGGTTGCCCATTAACGGCCTATTTACTCATATACAAATATTTCATTTCATGTTGCATACAGATATTAAGAATGGAAAGTAATGAAAAAATTTAACATAAAATCGTAAACAGACATTACACAAGATAAGATGGGTATTGCAACACAAGTGCTAAAATAATCAAAAATGAAAGTTTAAATGATCAAAAAATATAGAGTGATGATACTCTTATCGCAATTTGTCGAATCAAATGTGAAAACGTATGCATATGACGAAAAACTTTCTTTGGAGGCTTTAGGCGTATACCAAAGCTTAAGGACAAAACAAGTGCCTCCACCGAACAGAAAATTTCAGTCATAAAATTTACAGATCTTTACTTTAAATTATACAATGTCTCCGTGTGCAGTAAAAGTATCAGGAAGTCAAGTACACACTTGACACCCACTGGACGAACGGCTTTGCACTAACTTCGGAAAATTATTCGTTTGCAACAAAATCTAAGTTCCTAGGGAAACGTTATCCAAAATTGTGCATTTCTTAAATGAGTACATTTTCTGAACCCAAGCATTCTTAATCTCTTAATCCACATAATTAAGAATATTTCCGACTAATCAGTGTGCAAATTAGGAAGCCATTGTGATTACTTAAAATTGCTGTCAATAAAATTGTTTGAATAAGGAGCTTCCTCCCAAAGGTGAAATATTTACAGTATTTACCATTAAAAATAACTTCAATTTTACAAAATTAACGTTTATTTTGATTCTGAGTTGCACACTGCAGAAATAAATATCTTGGTAATTAAATGGCTATGCTTGAGCTATAATCGCAACTGTTTTTAATCATTACTAATTGCCAGTTCTCTGTCAGTCAGCCCAACTGATATCAATCTATATAATATAAAAATAAATTCCTATTTCCCTTGGGCACGCCGTAACTTGAGAACGACTTAACCGATTTATTCATATTTTTTTATGTTATCTACTACTAGTGTGTAGAAAGTTCTTACGGAAATAAGACAATCATAAATTTAAAATACCCCCGACTCGAAAATCCCTTCAACGATTAGAAAAGAGCTGATTAGAAGAGATGATCATCGAACAGATTTTCTTTAATTATATCTACTCTCGATCAAGTCACTTTTGAAACAAAAAAAAAACGCACTTAAATCAGTCCATTCGTTTCTGAGCTACAATGCCACAGACAGACACACAGCCCACGTCAAACTTATAACACCCCTCTTTTTGCTGGGATTAAAAATTGAGCAGAAAATCTATTCCCGTTAAATAAATTTTAATTTCCACGGGAACAAAGTCGCGGACAACACCTAGTACAATATAAAGTATGTAATTAATGTTAAATACATTAATGCAACTGTATTTTACAGGTTATAAAACAAAAGGAGTAAGCGGTTGTTGGGTTAAAAAAGCATTCAAGGTTCCGTAAGTTTCTTCGTTACCTACTTAAAATATTTGCTAATTCTAACATAATTATTATGAGATTTAAATCTCTTCATGAAACATACAAAGTGTTTGACTTATTGCTGTCTAATTACGAGTATACTTAGTCAGAATAGAGCATAGGTAGGTACTTTGTAAATATATTTGTAGATAATCTCAGTTTGTGTAAATAGCATTAGATTTAAAAATTAATAAATTATAGCGTGACGTACACATTGAATTTTGATACATGATTAAGGTTTTCGATATAATAAGTAGCAATTGTGTACTATAAATATAACTAGGCATATTTACATGAATGAATATTATAAAAGTGAAAGCTATATGTATGTTTTTTCTCCAGAAGTCGTCATAAGATTGTACCTAGTTCTACCTCCCGGAACATGGCCTTGGATGAATAAATTAAAACAAATTCATGAAACGCTTTTATGCGTGACTATCTTTTAATACTAAAATATAGGTGGTGCGAATAAACTAAGTCAAAAAGAGCCCTTCGGTGATTTGAACTACGGTGCGAATTGATCAAATTTCAAAAATACATTGGCCGATTCACACCCTGGTGCCGAACAGTCAATTCAAAAAGGCTCCTTATGCGATTGCGTTATGAAACACAGATACCGCCACGAGTCGAGAGTACAAATTTTCAAAAATAAACTACTTAAAAAGTTGCCACTTAAACTACACTCAAGTATACGGTAGTCGAATGATACGTGCAATATGCCCAGTAGATGACGAGCATCGACTGAGGAAAAAATCACGTGCAGCGTCAGCGTGGTCAACGTAATTTCGAACAATAAAGTGTGCTCACGACTCGTAGTTATAACTGTAGTCGTAGTTTGGTTTTTGGCTACGACTTCAATTACGGCTAATACTCATTTTTCATCTTTATGTGTCAAGTTTAGTATTACTTATAATTGTGTATTTTGAAACAAATGTTTCATATATTATTTCTTTTTCAGGTATGTGATTACATTTGAACTCAGAGATAAAGGTTTAGATGGTTTTTCTCTACCTCCTAACAAAATATTACCTACTTGTGAAGAGACCCTTGACGGTCTGATCTCTTTATTAAGTGTCAAGAATACTAAATCTTTAAAAGATAAAAAAGTTAAGTCGGGTCAGGCGTATAAGATTTTAGACCAAATTGTGTTTGTTTTCAATGTCATGTTTTTTATTATAGTCCGTTTTGATTAAAAATGTGTTTTATTTTAAAGTTATAAACATATAAGAATTAACCGTACCTTTATGGGATGCCACAACCGCAGACACGGCCCAACACGCTACCTTGGTACTACAATATATCCTATTTATTTATATTCAGGAGACGTAGACAAGTTGCAAACGTTTCCATTTCTAAAAACTATAATAGATTGGCAGACAAGTATACTTAGATTTAGCGATAGTTGATTCTATTTTGGTTTTGTGGTGGCTGTAAATGTACTGTTTGCGATTATCCTTAACCTACCTGTAACACGGTTTATCACGGTGAGGATAGCCTTGACAGTAGTTGCACATGATTACATAGGTGCTTTAGTGTTTATGTGGATTTACATGTATGACTGCCAATAAACTGTTATTATTATCACATACTAGCAGCGCCCCGCGGTTTTACCCGCCTAAGTCCCGATCCCGTAGGAATATCGGGATAAAAAATAACCTATGCGTTAATCCAGGTCTCCAGCTATCTACATACCAAGTTTCATCGCAATCGGTTCAGTGTAATTTGCGTGAAAGAGTAACAAATATCCATCCATCCATCCAAACTTTCACATTTATAATATTAGTGGAATTAGTGGATTTTGATCTTTTGCTGAAAAGCACAATGTTGTATGTGGTTCTTATTACATACGTCGAAATGTTTGGCGCGTATTATTCAAAGGGCGTCCATTTTTTAAGTCGTACAATAAATATTTCAGATAAGGAGTAATTAGGATCATATCGTATTATCGTAAAATTGAGTACGTCTGTCCTTCCATAAACATAGTATATTGGCGTAGTATATACTAATATCTACATATAAGGTGTGAGTTTTGAGTTTACCTGGTTTTACATAAGTTTAGTACGTTAATACAAACAGTATAGTTAATTCTATTTGCTGTGAAGAGGAATGTCTCTTAACTTTAGTAGCTTTATAATAATACTTTCATTATAAATCCCATTATAATGAAAGTATTATTCGTAACCAGATTTGTATTTACTTTTCTGGCAAGCGAATAATACATTATTCTTAAAAGTTTATTTTTAATATGAAAGCATATTCTCTTAAAATTAAATTTTAATTTCAACTCTATTAACATTTTTCTTGTACATTAGAAACCTGTAGGGCGCACAAAAACGTAAGAAATAGGATTTTTCACCTAGCTTGTTCAGTTCAAAGCAGGGTATCTGCGTTGCTTCACAAGTTTGAGCTTAATAAAAGAGCTAGATAATTGCAGCTCGTTTGCACACTGCAAAAAGTAGGAAACATGATAACAAGGTTTATTTTGTTTTTATTTTATAGTTTTCTTTGCCAATTATTTTGAAACAATGCAACTTGTACTTATATAAAATGTGAACACCTGTTACGTGTCCTTTAATGCAGTTTAGGTGATCTATTTTATACATATAAGTTATTTTATTAGCCATTATAATTATAATAAAAATAATAATCGCTTGATGAATCTCACACACGGCCGTCTGATCCCAAACTAGACAGAGCCTGTACTGTAGTAACCAGGCTGCTGATAAACATACTTATTAATACGTGAAGCGAAAATTTTGGATCCCTTTTTACGAAAATTGGGCGGACGGAGGATTATGAATTTTCGCACACTTATAGTTTATACAGAGAAGTGACGAATGCTAAAATTATTGAACAATATTTGCTACAAAGTTAAAAAAAAATGCAAAAACGAGTACATACAGCTATGAGTGTCCAGTATATATTTTGACCTGTCACGGTACAAAAGTCTATGCAATGACAGGTCAAGTAATATTGGCCAATAAAATAAACCATGGTCGAAATTCGACCACCACGCGATCTCTAGTATTTCTAAATAGAAACATATTGAAGATAAATTACACCCAGACACAAAACAAATACTCATGCTTATCACACAATGATTTTGTCCTGGGTGAGAATCGAATCAACAACCTCTGGCTCAGCAGTCAGGATCACTAACCCCTAGACCAGAAGGCCCGTCCGTCATTCCCCGCAAGTTTACCCGTGTTAAGAGTCACTGCTCGGCTCCTAAGGATCGTAGCGTGAAGTTATATAGCCTAGAACCTTTTTGAATACGATTTTTAGTTCTAGACATTAGCGTTTTTAACCAAAAAAAACTTCAGTTTTGTTATAATCATAGACTAGGCTATACGCAATTTAACGTTGTAACGGATGGGACATAGAACATATGAAATTTGAATCAGCTATGAAAAAACAATCGATATTTTTTCGATTGATTTTGATGATTCGATCATACGCCATCGATTTTCAAGTAGTTTTTAGATTGTTTAGGCTTAAATGTCACAAATGGCAACATGTGTTTCAAGGCCTCAATTGTCTCTGGATTGTAAGCGTAACATTTATCCTTAACGGCTCCTACAAAAAGTACTCCAACGGGCTCAAATCATAGCTTCTATTCGGCTAATTGACATCAGAATTTCGGCTGATTTTTCGATTTTGAAAACGGTGCCTCAAAGCTCCCTTATCATGTTGGATGTGTGGCAAGTGGCGCCGTTTCGTTCAAACCAAACGTCGTCCATGTCATCATCTTACATTTAAAAAAAAAATCATCATGCATAGTACGGTAACCTTCGCCATTGACCATAACGACGGCTCTTTGCTAATTTTCGAAGAAAAATGGCCGAATGTTGCCATCGTGCCAAAACTTGCATCAATCAGTCACACATTGTGGGTGCATCGTTTTCTTAATGATGATGTTTGAATTTTGCGAGCCCCAAACGCGACAAATTTGCTCATTATCATATCCTCCGATATGAGCATGAGCTTAATTTGAAAAGCCCAAACGTTTGAAAAAGTACTTGAAAATAGAGTTGATCGGATGGCGTTATGTAGGGTCAGCCGTGGCAGATATTTTAATGATGTTCTTTCATTGTTCTTTTGAAAAAAGTCCGTCAGCTGATTAAATTCCAGACGTTAGATATCCCACTTTGTATGTGATTCTCTAACAAAAGAACACATTAAACCACCGCATTGATTCATTAATTTGATGAGTTTTATTTAAAAATATATATTTCTACTTGTTTTTATTTTTACAAAATAAAATAATTTTAAAATTCCAGTATAAACTGTGCTCGGAGGCGGCTAAAAAAATTTATGAGAAATACAAAACGAGATACATAATTGGAACTGTTTACGAAACTGTTGGTCAGTACATTTATTACATTCTATATATAAATATTATATATATTAAATGATACTTTCTATTAAATATTTAATGTAAACTAATTAAAGTAGAAGCCCAAAGAGTAAACGGCAGTTTTTGATTATTGCTGCTAATTTCATGTTGTGCTGAACTTCTAGCCATGAGTGTATCTTCTATTTCACGGAAACCTTCAAATATCAACTCCTAGCAAGGAGTGAAGGACTTTCTCTCACATTTTATTAAAACACCTCAGTAATATTAAAAAAAATGTCCTTTTAAATGCAGTTTTTTCTAATATGCATTGGCATTAACAAATAAGGAATGCGTCTGGCAGACTTTTATAGATACATGTCTGATCCTTCTAGAAACATCTTACATTTTAAGGCCCTTCTTAATTCTTTAGTATTGAGGCTCTCATCAGCTGGTTTCAAAATGACTATGAAGTGAAATTGAGGTAGGTTAGGACAATGCAAAAGTAACCGTATTGATGTTAATTAACTTCTCGAAAGGCTATAAAACTGTCAGTCCCATTCTTCTTTAATTTCTTTCTTAATTTTTATTTTTTTATGAGTGGTATATTCTAAATAAAATTGAATAATTTATTTAAATTTTATATTGCAGGTTATATCGCCGCAGGAGCTAGCGCTTGCTGGGTTAAAAAAGCTTTTAAAATTCCGTAAGTAATAATAGGTCCATTGAACTACTAATTAATTTACCGTCGTGTATCTCTGAGGTGTTTTAGCTATTCAACAGCTTGGTACTTTTACTTTTTACAAAATTAAATAAGCTTTAACATTATTCCAGTCACTTTAAGTGTATTGATAGAAGCAGGGTCTCCTGTTAAGGTACATAGTAAAGAGTTTCCATCCAATTCTTCAAAAATGGAATTGAAAATCATTTTAGAGGATCGGTAATTTGCGAGTGATACACCTGGTCTCCCCACCCCAGATTTTGTAGCTTCCAATAATATACAAAATCATTCCAACCTTCTAAGTTCGTATGTACCGGATATGATAACGGAGAGGCTTATCAAGTAATAAAAGTGTTATCGTCTTTCGGCCGTGTGAAAAATACTATTGATTTTAATTGACCTCTAAAAAAATACTAAAGTGTTACCAAATCCTGACTAATATTATGCGAATATGTATAAATTTGTTTGTTTTTTGTTGTTTTGTGTATTTGTTTTTTTTTCTTTTGTTACAGTTTCATGGTTTAACTACTTAACCGACAATCATGAAACTTTAAAAAAAATCAAGGGTACATACAGAAAATGACATCTTTCATCAAACAAAGTAGTACTCATTTTTAACAACTTTGCTTGTTTTCCAGGTATGTGATTGCATTTGAACTCAGAGATAAGGGTAGTGAAGGGTTTGCACTTGATACTACCAAAATACTCCCTACTTGTGAAGAAACCCTTGAAGGTGTCATTTCTTTGTTTAGTAAAAGAAGCAGCAATGTATTTAGTAAAGGATGCATCTTCTGGATATCCAATCAAATGGTGATCTTTATTAGTGTATTTTTATTTTACTAAAATTCCTTTTGATTGAGAAGTCTTTTATTTCAAAGTAATATTTATAATTTTATTAGAAGTTATGTGGTATTGAACTTTTTTAGGGATCCGTTCCTCAAAAGGCAAAAAGGAACCCTCACGGGATCACTTTGTTGTCTGTCTGTCGGTCGAGACCCTTTTTCTCAGGAACCCGTAAAGATATCAAGTTGAAATTAACATCAAATACGTATGTCTGCAATCCCTTGAAGCTGTCAAAAAATCAAGTTCCTAAGACAACACCATCAAAAGATACTGTCATTTAAGCCTTAGATTTTAACAAATTTAAATATTTTTCAGGTTAATCAAAACCTATAGGAGACTTTCCATTGACTTAGAATCTTATGATTCTAAGTCAATGGAAAGTTCTGAAATGTGAAAGTGTGTGTAGCAAAGAAAAAAGTCTAACGGCGAAGGTCATTAATTTGTTATTCTATCACAAAAATAATATTTTTTGTAATTACAAACTTGTATTTTGCGGTTGGGTAGTTTAGTTTGTCGTTGACCACCACGGCATGGAGCAAAATGTCGCACGCTATTTTTGGGGGTTCTAAATGTCCTGCATTCAAATGGAAGAATGAAATGTATTTTGAACGCCCCCACCTGCCACCCGAAGTGTTATAAAAGTGACCGCAACCAAACTACTAATTTGATTTACAACAGGCCAACAAAATGATTAAATACCTCTCAGAAAAATTACATGATCAGGAAAGATTACTCACAACACGCAATCGGTTAAGAATAAAAATACGAGTATATATTCACGGTAGCAAACCTGGTAACCCCAAAATGATGTTATCAAAAGGTGGTAATATGAGTAATGATCCGTATAATCGTTTAGCCGTCACGACAAATCGTCAGATCACGTGTACCACTATCATTTATTTCGGTATTAACATCCATTTCAACTTGACCCGTAATCTGTTCTACAAAAGAAGCAAAACTTTTGGATGTGATGGGTCTACTTGTATTGGATCGTGTTCTATAGGATTTAATACAACATCGATGGAGTAACCCATGTTATTACTTGACTTTGAGTTTTATTGCCAAGGCATTAGATGTGGTTTTTTATTGTGATGGGTTAATTGAAGGGCGTTGCATTTCCTTTTGTGTAGGAATTAATTGCTTACTGTTATTTATTAGGCTGTTGCTTATATCTCAATTTGGATACGATTTCTATTATTATTAATGATTTTACTAATTATTACTTTTGCCTGCGGCTTTACGATTTAAACGAACAGCAAAGTATTAAATATTTTAATCTGTGGACTTTCGTCATTAAAATTTCTGAGTGACATTTTTATGGTTCTGTTGCCAAATGCTACGTAGTGTAATCTTATAACTCAGTTCAATTTGTCTGCATAAATTGTATGCAGAGACTTAACGCACTACATGCTTAGTTGTTTTTTACAGCTATACAATCAAACAATATAAAGACTACTAAATAAATAATTTATTAAGTGTAAACAGAAAAATATAACTATAATTATATTTTTAAAATAAATATTTCAAGATCAAATACCCGTTGTTGTAGAACTTCAACAATGCATGGTTAACGGTGCATTTTTTAGAACTCAGATTAACACGGCATGTGGATATCATAGAATATTTCTTTTAAATTATTACTGTTATTTATTTATTTATTCATATTGGTAAGATAATTACTATTAAAAAAACAAACTTATATTTTTATGCCTATAACATTAACGATCTAGGTAAAGCTGCGGTATTTGGCTGTTAAGTCATTCACATTAACCATATAATGTGTGTGGATAACGAAATGTTTTAAGACCGTTTATCCGTGTTCCCCAATAGTGAATATAAACTGTGCCAAGTTCAGGTGTAGAAAACTTGGTGCAATCAAGTGGAGAATAATACTATTATTATTATTTAAATAAACAATATATTATTACTACTGATTACAAAACCGTTCACAAGATAAAAACTACCTAAATGGCTTATGCATGATTGAAATCATTCACGAGTAATTTTACTTATACCCCCTCGGGTCATCACCTCACCATGGCTATTGGTGAAGTGGTATGTCAGAATCGAAACGGCTAAAACCACACGGTGTTCCATCACAAATGAGTCTATCGCAAGGGACTCGGGTATACCCTAGGAAGGAAGTCCCCGAGAACCCTAGCAGACTTTGGCCGCCCTCAAATAGAAGGCAGCCACACCATTGGTAGCGTAGGGCCTTGCCCTCCTTCCGATTTAGAGAGGCGTACGCGGAACACGTCGCGCCACCGTCTCAGGCCTGCTTCTGCTAGGGTAACGGGCAGCCTCACCCGTTACCCCCAAGTCACGAGTGATTTTACTAATAGAAATATATTTTATACCTATATTAAGAAAACAGCTCATTTAAGAAAACATATAAAATTTTATTATTATATTTTATAAATGGCGCTTCAAATAGTCAACACTCACTCAACACTTTTCAATTATTTCCATTAAGCAAAAAATATAATTGTTAGACACTGGCATTATTATATTTGTTTATTTATATGTATAATTATACAACTTTCTTTAAGAAATATCGTTCTCATACACCTGCCATGTCGAGGGACATGAATCACTCAAAGAATGACTGGTAGATAATGTCATGAGGCATTATGTCCGCCTATAGGCTAGTCAACAAGTAAAAAAACGTGTTAATTCTTGATACTGCGAATTAAAATACGTGAGTTAGCTCGTTGGATTCGTCATGTCGTCTAGAAAAATGTGCATAAATTTCATACCCGCACACATACAATTGCAAAAGTATAAACAAATAAAGGTTATATATAAGAGGGTCTACTTTTTTGGGAATAACTCAAAAGCTATTGGTGCTAGAGAAATGAAACAAAAAGATTCTGAAAGAGGAGGACATTTCCAAAAAAATGCTGACACCCGAAACTTGACCTCTATTGTTAATACTTTTATTTAATGTTGATAATAGGGCTTCGCGCGGCTAACGCACTACCGTAACGCTACTTCGAATCCGGCTGCTAATTACTAAAATATTTTTTCTTTTAATTAATATTAATTGAAAAATTGAACTGGAACAAAAAATATTTTGCAAAAATATTTTTTTTCCACCATTGGTTATTAAATAACACTACTGTAAATAAAATTGCTTTTTTTTTAACTCTTACTAACATTGGAACTTCGATAATTGTTAAACTAAAGGTCTTAAAATTATTTCGCTTCGTATAGACATTTTGATAACTGTACTAAATAAAGTTGTTGATATGCGGTATTTTTAATTGTTATTTTTTTTAAATAAGTATAAACATCTTTCTCTTCAGAGCAAATTTACGATCGGCTTTCAAGTCCCTAAAATACCTCCCTGCATACGCATATATTCCATGAAAAAAAACTATGTGAAGTTGTAATCACCTACCCTACCTAATCTAATTCAACTTGGATCCAAAGTCAAATACAAGCTCAGATACACTATAAAACAAGCCTTAGTGAGAAATACCAACAAAACAAAACTGCACGGAGTCTCGTTAACTTTAATAATCACTCGAAAATACTGTGGATTAAGCAGAAAATTTAAAGATACAACGGGATCCTTGCCAAAGCCAGAGTGGTCCTTGTGGCACTCTGGCGTCTTGTGCCAAGCGTTTGAAAACGGGACAGTAGTGAGTGTATTAAATTTATTGCTTCATTTAACCTACTTGCTTTGTTTATTTCTACTTCTTAAGAAAGTAAAAGCGTTTAGTGAATTAGGTTGTAAAATAAATTCTTAACTAAAACTTTAAAAATTGAGTAGACAGTTTATTTATATTGCTGTTACTAATTTCTTCACTCACGTCTTAAATAAAATTCTTGAGTTTGGACATTTTAGTTAAATCATCTCTAAAATATCCAAACTCAAGCCGTTTAAAAACATCGAGTGATAAAGGCGTTTCATTAGTTTTCACAAATGTTTCATAATATTATAAACATTCCGCATTGATAATCGTATTGACAGGCACACGACAGGGACCACAAAGTCGAATACTTTGTACCAAACTGGGCAACTTTTGATAAACGCTATTTGTCGACTGGATACTAAAAAAAGAGGCCACCAATAATGTTTGTAAACTAGTCCACTGGTGAATGAATGATCCGACCGTTGTCGGCCATTGCGACTGCTTCAATTCCTAGTCGGTTTGACGACGCTGATGCGCCCTAAGATGACTTATATAGCCAATCTTGGGCACGTCATCATGCCACCTTCATAATTATAATTCATGGCAACGGAGAACATGAATATGATTGTACTGTAATGTCAATACAAAAATCCAATTTTATTTGCAGATTTAGCTATTAGTTTTTTTTCGAAAATTCCGAAATACATTTAAAAACATTGCTTCTGACTGTGCTATAATTGATTATAGATACATAAACAACGTAAGTAGGTAACAGTCATCCAAATAAGAATATTAAGCCAGTACCGCGCATTGCTATCGCTGTTTTTTGCGGTCCTTGTATTCACGTATATATTTCGTAGAAACCCGACCAGCTTTGGACCCAATAACGGCACTTTGGTCAACTAATACAATAAAACACAGAACTATTGACTCTATTACTGTCCGAGGCTTGTATGCTTCAAATCGTTCTCGACGTTGTACGCTTACACGACAAGGGGAATGTTAATTTGGATGAAGTTTTGACATAAAAAGATAGTTACAGACTCAATAGATTGCTTAATCAGCAGTTTGTCGACCGCACTGAATGTTATTAAATCTAATTTAGAGCTTATTATTCTATAGAGTAAGGATTATGGACATTCGGAGTCACATAATGTTTGCTAAATTTTATTTCATTTAATAGTATTGTCATTCCAATGGGCAGTAAAGTTAAGAACTTGAGAATTTTTACTGACAATACCTTATCTTGGGGTCCTAAAGTTCATGAAGCCGCACAACATAGCGGGATCGCCTGTTTAACAGCCGGAGAAGCCTGCCAGGGTTCACAATGATTTTCTTTCGAGGGTACACCTGAGGCCCTTTCAATGACTGTGACGGAATACGGGTTTATTCTTTGAACTTACAGTAATTGTGGTGGTTTTTATAATAATAGAATAAACAAACTTGAAAACGCTCGTGAATCGGCGATTCAAGGTTCTGTTTCTAGACAAGGCAATAGAAAGAAATAATATATATGTACACCACATATGCAGCCCTATAACGATTTTTGGACACTTGCATAAGATAAGGAGCAAGCTCGAAAATAGTTTTACAGGTAATGGTCGTTTATAATGCTTAAAGAAAAATTAAATGAGGTTTAAAGATTTAAGCGGATCTGCGCCAAAGCTGTAGTGGTGCTCGGAAGCTGCACTTCAAGCTTTGACAGAGCTTTAGGTAGAATATTTATTTCTTTACTGCATTCATTAAAAAAATGTTGTGATGTTTGTGATGAATAAAATTCAGATGAATTTCGTTCCACATGTTATAATAAAGTAATTTAATTGCAAATTAATCCAACAATTAGGTATCTGGAACTTTTAATTATTCTATTTTGTTAAATTTTTAATGTCATAAACTAAAAACTTTAAAAACCAACAACCTGGTCGAAACGTCAAGCAATTCGAAGGTATGCAATACGTTTTCGTGATAGCGTTAATTCACGTGGAAATTTATAATAAAATTATATCATGGAACACGAAAGTTTAAAAGTTAGTACAACCATGACAAGTAGATATACAATATAGGTAAAGGAGGTACGAGAGGAGATGCGAGGTTTGGCAATTACTCGCACTTGGTCTTCATTGTTTTTTCTTTCGTGCTACTGTCGATACTTCGACACACCACACTTACGACGTCCGTTGGGTGCTATCGAATAGTGTGTATTTGCTGACGATTGCATTTGCTGATGACAGGAATCCAAGATGTTGACAAGCGGTACCCATCTTCACGGTTGAAATTTTTATATTTATTTCGACTGCTTCACGTAGTATTCTATGGTAATAGTGACGGTCGGTAAAGGGGACTTGTGGTTGGTGTAGTTCAATCGATGGCGATTGCTGACTACTTTTTTTAATACAGATAACTCTCGCATTTCGAATATTCCTGTGTGCCAAACAAACATTTAAACAACGGACACTAAGAACACCAAGACTCGGGACAACTATTTGTGGATCACATAAATTTTTGTCTCGTGTGAGATTTGAACCCGCAACACTCAGTGCGACGTAGTGGCAAGGCAACTACTTAAACCATTGCGCCATTCGTGCAGACACTTTGTCATCTGACAGTTGTATTGTGTTTCTCTACACCAACATACCAGCTATACTTAGTCTTTTCTAGATGGAGCTGCATAATGTGTCCTAAATTATTATTACATTTAAGGCGTGTGACGGAAGCGTATAAAGCAGTACCTAACCATAAAAATATGGTTTATAAAATGCGCATTTTAATTCATCCATGCATTGACCAGTATCAAAAATGCTCCCTTGGAAATGAATGAAAAAGATACTCAACCTTCTTCATTTACACTTCACCACTTTTCGTAATCGCTAAAATCATCTCACGGTGCAACCTCAATAACAAAAATGCTAATTCTGTTTTCCACCAGTCACCATCTTTCACCACCACCGGGTGTAGCTACACCCTCCAAAAGACCACGGTAAGACGGTACTACTACTAAGGCAGGTGAAATGGCGTACACGAACAATACTGTAGCCACTCGCTTGGCAATGAGAGTTGAAGTACCCGTAGAGCGTGGTATATTAATGGATACATAGGCAAGTTTAGCATAGGCAAGCAAGCAAGCATAGGAATCAAACAACAGGCCTGTAAATAATGGTTATTATATTGGAAGTTAAATTGAATACTTTAACAATCAAATACAATAAAGACTTACGTTAGTTGTAAGCTGTAATCATATTTCAGAATACAATAGTAGTCCCTGTTAGTAAATATTAAACGCTGGAAATTTTAGGAAAATTAGTTGTTTTAAAACATCCCTAGTATGAAATAAAAAACTTAAACACCGGTAAAACTAATCAAACTCGAAAAAAGCACATACTTAGAAAAAAATAATTTATATATTATGTAAATTTACCACTAAATTGTGGTAAACAATGACATTTCATTTTTTATAACAAATAGTTTTTTCTTGTAAGATGTTGTACTGACTATATTTAATAAGTAATGTATAAAATAGTTTGCTGAAAATAAGTTTATGCATGGAAAGTATTACAATATTTGTTTTAAAGAATATTCAAAATGTTCACAAAATTGTAACTAATAAAATTTTAAAAATAACATAAATAGCTTGCAGCTTGTTAATGAGTAAAAGAAATGTAAATTATTTCTAACTTCGGAAGCTCAATTAAAATTGTTTTCAAACAGTTACAGGGAAATATTCGTATTAATTGATGAAGTTAGTTCTTCAGAGCTGGAAATTTTCATCGGGCATTTTTTGCTCAGCAAAATAAACATTCCCTTTTATGTCACGTTTTTCTTTGTGTGATATATTTGAAAACAGTCAAGTTTCTCCTTTATACTTAACTTCGGGCCTTAAAAGAGGTTATCACCTACGATTTTATGTGATTTACAACAACAGTAACATGGAATGTCGTTTACGTCTTTTGAGTCTTATGAATATGCTAGTATAAAATTCATAGTGAATATTATGTACGTTATTATAAAAACAGAATCCTTACAGGATCAACTTATAGTCCATTTATTCTTCTCTCAGTTGAAGTTACTATCAAAAACTTACCATCACTTGTAGCTCTAAGAAAATCCATCAAAAACTACCGTCATTTAAACCCTCAGATACAAGTTTCTATAATCTGAGTTTATACCACACATTCGCAGATCAAAACCCATAAGGTTTTACTTTCAAGAAACATTTTGTGCAATGTGTTACAAGATAAAAATGCTCTAAATTGGATAGAAAGTCTATTTAAGTACACACATTTATCTGACATTAAATAGAAACTGTAAATCAATTAATTTTAAGTTTTTTCTGGAAGAGTCTAATACAGTAACTTATTTTTTTTGTTAGATAACAAAATCTGTAAAATATTAAATAATAATTAACACAATCATTCCATTCCTTAAACTAAATTGTAAAAATAAATTGAATAAAAAAAAAAACTTTGCAGTTGCGAAAATGAATACAGTTTTTTCAAAAGTGTAATGTTGTAACAAAGTCAGTGTGACTTTGTACTTGACACTTAAGAAATTAGAAAATGCAATTCAGTTAAAAAAAAGTGTGTGTGTGCAATTCACACACGACAGAAGTGAAACTTCTAAATTAATTAACCAACGAATTTTAATACGCAAATGCACAAAAATGATACACGTGAATAACACAAGAAGGTTTCGTAGTACGCAGGCACCAAGAGACGTGCTAACATACAAAGATTATAGGAAACACTATATACTTGTATTCTATCTCATTCTCTCCCAGGCTAAATTCTATTTACGAATATGTTTCTTCCTTTTCAGTGCTCTATACTTGTATTCTGCCTCATTCTCTCGCAGGCTAAATCCTATTGTATTGTGTTTTTTAGTGTGACTGTTTCGTTAGGTTTCGTTATTTTTTTGTTCGAATTTTCAAATAACAACGATTCTAAAAAAGTTTCTCTTGAAAAGTTTCACTTTAAAAAAACTTTTTACAAAAAAAGGATGACATCTTCTAAGACTATCTAGCGGTAAAATACTAAGATCATCCAAATACACTTAAAAATTAAACTCTTTAAATGGCAGTAAGATGGAGCGGAAGTGTCCCGGTGTCCCAATTAATTAGTCCCGACTTGGAACTACGCCAGGGGCCTTAGACTGCACTTTAAGTAAACAGAGACCACTTCTAGGTCATGAATTTTGCACCAACTGGATATAACTGATTCTAGTTTTAGATAGCTTAAGATGTTGATATTGCTCTAAATTATATTTTACTAATACTATTAAGGCAAAAGTTTGTGAGGATGAATGGATGCTTGTTAATTTTTCACGGAAAAACGGCTGAACTTTAGCACAAACATAGATTATAAGTAAGTTCTTTAAGATTTCGACCATGATTTTCAGCGGACAACAGCTAGTGATAAATAAAAGTATAACAGTCATTGGAAAACAACCATTGTTTGTAAGAGAGCCATTAGTTGGAGTAGTTGATAACACTAATTCCTTTAACGACTAACAAATTGTATTCTTAAGAGCCGGGATGGACTAACTTTATACGCTCTCTGAGTAATTCTTTTCTATGTCCATGTCCAATCATCTACGAATTCTACACACATATAAATATACTTTTATCACTTGATACGTAACCCGGTGTATGTTTAATGGTAACCCATCTCGACTAGGTAAAATCAGACACTACGTGTCTTAACTGATCACGAATGCAAAGCGATCGAAACATCGGGCAGTATTTGTTTGTATATCGCAAGTATGTATACTACCGGAAGGGGGGCAAGGCCATCCGCACGCAATAGTGTGGCTGCCTTCTATTTAAGAAGCGGCCAAGGTTTTTCGGGGTCCTCGGGGACTTACTTCCTAGGGTATACCTGAGTTCCTTGCAATAGACTTATGACGGAACACCGTGTGGTTTTAGTCGGTTCGATTTCGACATACCACTTCACCACCACCGGTGAGATAATGATCCGTGAGGGTTTCCACAAGATAAAAAAAAATGTGTATACTGCAATATTGCAAATACAATACAATTAAAAGTATTATCAATAGCAGAACGAAATTAATATACCTAAACTTCACGTTAAACCTGAAATAAATTCCATTGATAAAGCAATGATCACCTGATGAACTGAATGATGAAATGTGTTCTGATACTCAATTTTACTTTGGTATGGTTTCTTCTGAGTTAGGGATGCTCCAGAGTTCAGCATGGAAAACATTAACCGTAACCGAACTTGAACCGGTTTTTATACCCACAACGGTGCTTCCATAAGTCTTCTAAAAGATCTGTCTAATATATTTCCTTAATCCGAAAATCGCCACTGCCTACAGGGATCAGTGCGGTAAACTAATAAACCTATTAAACCGAAACAAATACAAAGTATCGGGATCCCAATTAGACCGAGCGACTGGCGTGATGCCAGATGATGGTAACAACGGCACAGCAATTGGACAAATTAACGCAGAGTTAGATGGATCGGTGCGGTGGTTGCGGGTAGTTGTATTGAGGTTTGCAACATGAGAAGGGGAACTTTTGAAACTGATCAATACTTTGGCAGAAAAAGGTAGAGCAGAATTTCTTGGGTTTCTTGATGTTTTAGTAAAATGTTCATCATTATACTCTGTCCATACGTTTATTTTCTTTTTGAAAGTTCAATAAATAGTCAATTACTGATGACTAAACATGTTGCCGATTCTATTAAAAATAACAATCGATTTAAGTTTAAGTTCTAATCGATTTGAAAAAAGTTAATTTTAGCTTCAAAAAAGTTCAGTGACTTGTTTAAATAAATTATAATTATAACACATGTTTAATATATTATACATAGAATTTCAATCATTTTGTGGTTATTTATTGCAAATACAATTAAATACAAGTATTGAAATTCATATTTATATTTGTAGTAGAAACATTTATTCACATCACTACGTAGAATAGGACGTAACAGCGCTTGTCCACCGCCGTCGTCAGTGCTGCACCGGAACGTCACCCAGAACAAGATGATGAAACTGAAGTAGCGATACACCTATGTATTTACTATCATTGTACTATCATATGTACTATCATACTACTATCATATCATACCTGTCCATTGCACTCCCGTCACCCGAGCGCCATCACATCGGCAAACACATGGCGTGATGTGCACCAAGATTGGTTGCACGATCGCCAGCACATCTTATTTCATTCGGCTCGAACTACCGCCAGTCTCATTGTCTCAAGCAACTGTCACAAAGAAAATAAACGAATGGACAGATATAAATAAGTGTTAGTACATCATTTCATGATAACCTGTCAGTCAATTTTAAACATATATCGTAAAAGTTCACTTAGTATTAAAATAAATAGCGTTTAAATCTAAACTTTAGAAAATATAAAATACAAAAATATGTACGACAAATTTGGAAAACCAAGTGATGTACAACGAAGGGGACATTTAAAAGTGTTACAATCACAGACGTGATCTCATTCATTACACGTTCGCATTAACGAGTGCAACCGGAACGCAGACGACGTCCCCTGATTTATTGGGCCACCTCCTGCCCTTAACGACACGTTGTGATGTACGGCTAATGTTGTGTGGTACAACTAAAGAGAGAGCAAAAGCGGGTCAAGCGTAACGGAGGCATAAGCGGTTGGCCGCTGATTAAGCGTAAAAGTACCATTTTATTTATAGTTATCGCGAATGTCGAAGTCTAATTTCAGTATGATAGCAACAATTGGTGATATAATTCACAAAGAAATACCGTTTAAAGAAATGTTGTACTACTTAAAAAAAAAGGACCAAGTGATTTTATCTTTGACAATATAGATTTTAGATAGTTTTAGTAATTAAAAACAATCTAATACTACAGATTACCTCTTAAGTAATTTCTTTAAAACTTGGTCAATCAAAAATGCTCAACAGAAATACGGATTTATGTAAATACAAGTACCTAGATATTACTTCAGGATTCGAATTACTGATAGCCCTATCACATAAAAAACTCGCACGCGCCCATCCAAATATCCTCGACTACAAGACATATTACTTCTGTGGGATGTGCTACCGGCTTAATTGGAAAAGCTACCAATTTAGAGTAAAAATATAGAGAAGTATTATAAGTTTAGAATTTTTCACTATTTTAACTCCTGGCTTAGACCACAAGAAAAAACTGCAAACGCGATCCAAGCAGGACAAAGAGAATTATTAGAAGATGAAGTCGGCCGTGTTATTGTGGCAGGCAGAGACGTTCAAGATAAATGTACTATGTAATTTACACTTCAAGTCTTTGCCTTTTTGCACGTTACTGGCGTTCTGTGACGCAAATAAGTACTGAGCTATAATTTACTTTAGACAGATACGGCTACTACCACGAATGACTGGTATGTCTTCATCGCTTCTATTCCTTCAAGCGAATTCAATACTCATATTAAAGGTACCTCCACATAAGTTGCTGATTCAGCTTAAAGAATATTGTAGAGAATTGTTTTAATTGATATATTGATTTTAATGATCTAAACACGTGCAATAATGAAATGGACCTAAATTTAATCGGATTATTTATTGGCGTAATGCAAAAATTATAGAATAGAAATAAACTTTATTGTACACGCACAAAAATGTTTTTTACAAGAAATACATCAGGTGAATATGTACAAAAGGCGCCCTTATTGCTGAAAGCAATTTCTTCTAGGCAACCTTTTTTAAATTATCATAGCTGACAAGAGACAAGACAAGGCGGTTCAATTTCATCAACAACAAACTTTTCATTCATGCTTGTGAAAGGGTGTCTAAATTGTCCGCTATACACATAAAGGATGATGATGACCAAACATATATACCTACCTAAACATTGCGACCGCCACGCGGAAGCTCAAAGTAGGGAACAAGTAGTTATTTATGTATATAATAAGGAAGTTAATATAGACTTGAGATCGCCTGATTGTCAAATTTTGACCATAATTCTTGGGTCAGTATAACATGAACCACCAGGGCAAGTCAATATTTACATTGGACGCGTGTAGCTCGATGTAGCGGGTTTTACGTAATTCTTCAATTTGTAACACATCATGTTTATAAATCTTGGCTTCCTGCACTTCTTCTATATATTGACTTCAAATAGTCTAAATTTCACTTTACTGCCTTCTCGAGAAAAAAAATGCAAATAAAGAATTCTCTTAACGTATTAATTAATATTAATGCGGATTCTGTCAAGAGGCAGAATAAACTGCAATGCATATTCTATGCTCTTGTGGCATATAATGCGGCCCCGAAGTATTAACCTATGGTTACACATCATGCAATCGCAGGAAATACAAACAATCACTGCTGAAAGGATCTGGAGGTTTCTCGAAGCCATAAGTCAGAGCAGTGAACTGTAAGGCAAAAAGTTCGCTACAAAAGACCAGAAATGGTCGAGGTGGCACTAGGCACTTAAAACAACAATAATAACGTATTAATATACAAATGGGGCGAAATATTTGAAGTCGATAATTGCCCTATAATAAAAAATATTCTATTTAATATAATCATTTTAAATAAACAAATTTACTGTCTCATTCTAAGCTGTATAATTAAACCATTATATTCTTCTAGAATTTATTTACAGAAGCTACTAGTTGCATGAATTAACATGCGATTATAGCATTGTGAAGGGATTCATTAATGCACATGGCTTCTTGACTACTAAGCAGTGGCAGGAAATTCATCTTCACGCTTTAAAACCGGTATGATTATTCGTGATATCCTTACCGTAATTTGAATAAAAACACACTGACATTCCATGTTATGGTGACAGCTTACCACCAGGCAGTTTCATTAAAAAAAAAATTCATTTTAGCGTCGGTATTGGTCTAGAAGTAATACGATTGATATAGAGCCATCTGTTTTTATATAGTCTGTATCACAACTCTCTATGACCTATTCTCTCCATCCCTTGCTTGTAAGAGATTGCCTTCGGCAATAAGGTCGTGTACAAATCTGTCTATAGTTGTAAGTTTTATTGTGTAGCTGTGCCCGCGACTTCGTCCGCGTGGAATAGTGTATTTATACCGAATCAACAGCCTAAAAAATAAGTTCCAAGCTTCTAGCTCTAAATATGACGATACTTCCATACAACTTTTCATCCCCACCTTTCAACTCCTTACACCCCGTTTTTCGCATTAAAAAGTAGCCTATGTCCTTTCTCAGGCTCTAGACTATCTGTGTACCAAATTTCATTTAAATCGGTTCAGTAGTTTTGGCGTGAAAGGGCGACAGACAGACAGATAGACAGACAGACAGACAGACAAAGTTACTTTCGCATTTATAATATTAGTAATTAAAAGGATATTAGTAAGGATTAAATACCTTGTGTACAATAAAGAGTATTATTATTGTTATTATTTAATAAATATGCACGAATCACGAAAGTTTTAAATCATGAAGATGCCATCCACTAAATCGTAGTTATTGCTAGTTAACTAATCGTTCGAACAGGATGCCATAACTTAACTACATTGTTTTGGCATTTTCTTAGGCATACTTAGAAATTTCGTAAAATCTGTCTGCAAAATCTTTGTACTCTCTAACTTCAGAGCGGAGAAGTTTAATTTATAAACATGAAATTTTAAATTTAGAAAAACTCTTTCTGCCGCAAGCAGCTTATGCTTGTTAGTAATTGCGGTTTCTTAGTTCTCGAAGACCACAAAATGTACTATAGTAGGTACTGTGTATAGTAATACTATCCTGAGTACAAATATCTTCTAATTGACCAATTAGAGCAAGAGAGTTGTTAAACTTAAATTGAGAGATGCCATCAACAGTTGTTTAAGTGTTATGTTCTGAAATCGGAGGAGCTCACACGCTTTTTTTTGTTGTTACAAATACTCTCCATGTACGACATGTTGAATTGGTACTATCATCAATTTGTTATCGTTACATTAACTACTGTGTACATTTGTTGGTTCCACGATTACAGGTACGTAATCAGAGCGTCTTAATTTACCTATTTGTTAACCAATTACTAATACTTGTAAAATCGACCTCAATAAAATATGTTATACGTACTGACCGCCCCCTGTCCATTGCATAATACAAACGAACTTTTTTTTGGAAGCTATTAGTCTAGTCGTTAGTGTTTCTGACTACTGAGCCACAGGTCGTAATTTCGACCCCACCCAAGACAAATAATTGTGTGATGACCACGGTCATTTGTTCTGTGTCTTGGTGTAATTGGTCTATAATAATGATTTTTCGGATCGTTTACTTAAAATTAATGTCCATTCGGCTTTTACTATACTCCGTTTTTGTCTTTTCGTACCAAAATTTACTCATGCCCTTCGATCATCGCAACTTTGGAAACATTTAACATTTTTTAGAAAAAATTTACAAAATTATTCAAAACACCCTTAGCAAAATTTTAAATGTGGCTTTGAACGACCGAGGCTGGCTTCAAGAATCCTTACCAGTTCGTTTGGGTGGTCTTGGCGTTCGCAAAATTTCAGATGTCAGCCTTCCAGCATTTTTGTCTTCGGTCCATGGCACAGAAGAGTTAACCAGGAAAATTCTAACAAACACACTGGTTAATTCTGAAGTGTCCTGCAAGACCGATGCCATAAATGCTTGGCAGATAGCTTGTCCCAATACTCTTTTACCTGTTAATCCATTCTCTCAGAGGCAATGGGACGCGCCGTTATGCACCTTAAGAAGGAATTATTTAATTGACACCGCATCCAATGTTGCAGAGCGCGCTCGTTTGTTGGCTGTGGGAAAATGGGAATCAGGCCTATGGATTCAGGCACTTCCATTGCCCAACATAGGCACCTTGTTGGACGATAACACATTCCGCCTTGCCACTTGCCTTCGTTTAGGAGCTCTTTGTGTTTCTCCGCATCTTTGTCACTGTGGAGAAGCTGTCGACAGTCTCGGACACCATGGCCTTTATTTGTAGCAGAAGCGCAGGCCGTATATCTCGACATGCCAATCTTAATGACATAATCCGTCGTGCTCTTGTCACCGCCGGCGTGCCAGCCGTACGTGAACCTAGTGGTCTGGTACGAGACGATGGGAAGAGACCAGATGGTATGTCGTTACTGCCATGGAAGATGGGTAGGCCTTTGGTGTGGGACGCAACCTGCGTTGACACCCTCGCGCCATCACATCTTCCAAGTACAGCTGGTTGTGCTGGCGCTGCTGCTGCATCAGCAGAAAGCCTCAAACGGCGTAAATACAATAATTTAGTTGGTAACTATGTTTTTGAGCCGTTTGGGGTCGAAATGCTTGGGTCATGGGGTCCGAGTGCTCGTTCCGTTTATAAGGAATTAGCTAAGCGACTGATCGACACTTCTCGTGACCAGAAGGCGGGCCTTTTTCTTGCACAGAGAATTAGCATTGCCATTCAACGTGGCAATGCTGCCAGCCTTCTGGGAACACTGCCAGTAGGCGACGATTTGGAGGAATTTTATGACGCATGCATGTAAATAGCCCATATACAGTTCTTTTTCTTTTTTTATTAGTTTTAATGTGTAAGTTGTATATTGTTATCTGTATGTATGTGAAAATATAGAATAATTTTATACTTGGGAAAAAAAAAAGAAAAGTAAACAGAAACACTATTCGTTCGTCTATAATATGTGTGTATTTAGTAATATATAAGTGTGTTTATCAGCAGTCTGGTTACCATAGTACAGGCTCTGCCTAGTTTGGGATTAGACGGCCGTGTGTGAGCTGTATCAAATTATTATTCCATTAATTAGATGGTTTAATATACTAAGTATTACAACTGCTTGCACATACTATTCAATGCTAAGTTGTGTTAAATTTATTTAAACTAATACTACCCTTTGCCAAGGGTTTTGTTTTACAACAGTAAGGACTATTGTAATAAATGATGTTTTCGGGATCAAAGGTGTAGTGTGTACATGTATTCCCTTTTCTGCACCTCTAAAAACGTGTATGCAAAAATAACGATTGGCTTAGTAGTTAAGACGTGAAACAAACAAACAAAATATTAGTGACGAACTGACGACTCAGAACTAATATTCAGAATGCACTGTGACAAAGTTATTTACAATTTAGTATCCATGTAATTTAACATCAACTCAAAATTATTACAACAGTTATAAACCTCAACATCATTTCACAGCGGTGTTTAATTTTGTCCTAAACTGTTTTTACTTCATTTGTTTCGTGTACCAAACGCATTACTTCAGTTTCTAGACGGATCGGGAGCAATAATTACGCGGTTGAAGAGGTGGATTTAACTTCATTGCGTTGTTAAAAGTAGACGGGCGACTTGAAGATAAAATGTTGGTATGTCTAATGTTTTCAGTATTTATAAGTTAACTGACAATCAAGGCAAAGCAATCAGTCCTTAACTTGTATGCATATTTTTTGTAAACGGCTAATTTAAACAAATATGTATATTAAAGAGATTCATGACAGCTGTGTGAAACCTTCTTAATTTATGGGTAATTTAAGGTACAAGACGATAATTAGGCTTAATGAACTTTTTCGTTCTGGCAAGAATTTAGCTTCCTTATCTATGACTACCACCGAAATCCATTTATACTATTATATATTTACGCAATGGGTGAGTTTGAGGAGTAATTAGAGCTTAATTACTTCTTCTTTTCTCTTCATCACCCTATGGTTGGCTGGTAGAGAATACCTTAGGCATTAAGTCCGCCAATGTACCGAATGTGTATAAAGTTTAAAATAAATAATTAAATCCATATTTAAATTGCTGTGACTCGGGTAATACAGGATAAACAATGGCAGGCCACGAAAACATCGAGGACGAATCTCAGAAATTGAACTATTACACTAATGAAATAAAAAAATAAATAAAAAAGTGAAATGAAAATAATATATTGTGGCTCGTCTGTATCGTGTTAAACTTACAGTAGAAAGTAAACTGTCCGGCACGACGAGTCGCAAGACAAATGATGGCTACAGAGGAACGACTATTAATCACAATTAGCGATGACCACGCGACGTAGATACTCGTGTGCAGCCAGTTTTATGTCGCGTCGCGTTATTTTATGAAGTGTTAATTTTGGTTTAAGCTTATATCTTTGTAAAATGTTGCTTTAATGGCCATTTGTACAACTTTGTAACTTAATGTCAGATATAGTCAAGTTTACTGATGCTCATAGGTCGGAATAAGTAGAATAATATTGACATTACCTGACCTTGCCTTGTATACTGACAGTATGTATTCGAGTATTTTATCTTGGGAATTGTGTTTTCCTGCGATAAAGTCGCAGCAATTTGCACACGGCTACTTACCAGAGCTCTAAAACAAGGCGATGAACTTTATAAGAATGTTAGGGAGTAAACGAAAGAAATTTTCATTTTATTTAACAGAGATAAATAAAATCAATTTAACACGTTTTAGCATATCTTTCTTTAAATCAATGGGTTCAAATACAACACGAGACAAAAAATGGTGTGATCCGCAACACTCGGCGCGGCGTAGTGGCAAGGTGACCACTTAACCATTGTGCAATCCATGCAGTCTTTGCGTACGTTGTCCCGAGCTTGGGTGTCCTTTGTGTCCATTGTTTAAATAATAATAACAATAAATTTATTTATTTTCTCTTCACAATAGGTCAAAGTCTTATAATTAAGTATGTAATCTATGATATTCTCTTAAAAAATTAAAATTAAAGCAAAATTAACTGTGACTATTTTTATTGTGAGTTATGCTTATAAGTGTAGTGGATATGTGTATATGAGTGGGCGATAGTGAATGTAAGAGTGTAATTTTGGATGCTAGTATGATGCGATGGGACGGTTGAGAGTGAAGAGATAAAGGGTGTTGAATTTTTTTTTATATTATAATTGGCAAACGAGCAGACGGGTCACTTGATGGTAAGTGACTGTCATCGCCCATGGACACCTGCAACTCAAGAGTCACAAGTGCCGCGGCCTTTGAGATGGGAGTACGCATTTTATGCGAGTATTGATAAAAGATTCTCAGTTTCTTCGTACTCAAGCATTTTTAAATATATTTTTATGTTTTGATACAGCAAAATTTTGGTTGATGGTAAATATTAAGAATTTTATTTATTTATTGTATAAATAATTTCCAAGGAAGCAGAAAAAAAATTGGGATAAGGTTGTTCTGAATAAAATGTTTGCAAAGCTACATGCGACACAATAATATTCCTAATGTATATAATTATGTGTATGTATGTAATGTAATATAATTTATGTGGGAGAGCCATGCTTCGGCACGTATGGGCCGGCTCGACTCCGCTCGTTACCACGGCCTCACAGAAAGCCGGCCGTGAAGCAATGGTTGCATTGCATTTCGCCGCGTGAGTGAGGTTACCGGAGGCCCTAACCCTTCCCTTTCCCTTATTCCCGTCCTTCCCCTCTCCCCTCTCTTCCCACTCTTCCCCCCTCCCCGTCTTCTCCTACTCCCACCTTAAAGGGCGGTAACGCACTCGCGACTCTCGAGTTGCAGGTGCCCATGTGCGGCGGTAGTCATTTACCATCAGGTGACCCGTCTGCTCGTTTGCCCCCTATAACATAAAAAAAAAAGAGTTGTATTTAATAAAAATGACAATGCAGTAGATTATCTAATACAACTTTAATAATAATTCTAAAACGATAATAGCCTTATTTTCCGTGAAGGAGGCAAATCCATGTTAGGACAACATGAAAGTTTCTCAATATATGTGCTATATTTTGAGAAATTTCAAATTCCTCATTCTGAAAAGTAAACATTTTCAATCTACTACTACTATTTGGGTTTTAGCCACTAATGTTCAACGGAACATTTGAAAATGCGGTAAGTATATTCACAGCGATAAATATACTCAGGCAGCATATTTGAATCGCTTATATTATCTTAAGTAGTTAAAATGATGCCATCCGATATGAATTAACATTTATTAATTACATTATCAGATTAATTTGTCTGGTCTATCTATGATACAGATGTATTTTATGAGTGCAAAGCAAAAGTGTATGTATGTACACATATATTGTGTTTATATACCTTGTTACCTTTTCTGTGTCTGGTCTGGTGCCAAAATCAGCTGAAATCGGAGGAGAAGATGGGAAGTGATTGAGCATGAGAAGTGGGATTCCATAATTGAAATTTATAAAAGAATGCACCGATTATTATTTGACCTAAATTTTATTACTATAGTAAATTTATGATAATAGTTTATCTGTGTACATATTTATTTCATTTAATACGGTTGACAGTTATTCTAATCGGTGCTTAGTAATCTAATCAAAAAATTAGGTTTTATCGCATAATTGTCACACGAATACTGATAAATCGGCGGTAGATTTGAAATGCACAATAATAAAATTTATGATTATCATTCGAAATCAGTAACTGTGAACAGTGAACTTTATTCAACCGAAATAAATGCTTTTAAGATAGGTAGTTTATGAAACTGATTAAAAAAACAATGAGATATATGATACTGATATCCGTCTAGTGAAATAAATTCAGTAGGGGCTTAATGCTAATAAGAAATAATTGAGAATGATGGTTAAAGTGTTATTATTTGTTGTTTTAGCGATTTCTGTATTAGGGGAACAAGTGAAATATGATAATTATGCATTGTATAAAGTGCATACAGATAATAAAGATCAAGTGAAATTCCTACGTAATCTAGAAGAAGACAATGATTATTTGCAGTTTTGGAAAACTTCCAGTGATGTTGGTGACTATGCCAGTATTGTGGCTCCGCCTGAAAAAAGAGAAGAATTTGAACATATCCTGAAAAAACGAAGCATTCACTCAAAACTTATGTTGGAAAATATACAGGAGTAAGTAAGCATTTCTGTTTGTACTGTATTGACGCGCGAATCATGCAACATGAGTAATTCATGTATTTTTTTGTATTATCATTTATAAAATGATTGATCTTAACTAATCTGAATCGGAATCTACACTTTAATTGAAGGCACTCTACATACATGGCTATCTTTTATGGTAAGCCTCGCGTCATTAGATGATTAGACTCTGCAAAAGCATTTTTATTTAACTATATCAAAATACTGGGTTAAAAATACATATGTATGTAGTTATTAATCCATAGTATGTCCATTACTTACTTTACAGTAATCAGCACACATAATTGAGTGATAAATATTTGCAACATAAATGTTACCGTGTGAATGTCCGAAGCGCAGTGTATGTTAAGATAATACACTGGTGTCTGTTAACATCCACTAAGCTAGCTGGTGAATATCCGTTATTTATTCTTTTCGTTACGATTTTGGTCGTTCCCAAGTGAATGTTATCATACACCACGACGACTTTTTGTATCTTCATTATGAGCGACGGTAATATGAAAATATGATTTAGAAAAAGTTAGTTAATTGAACAGAAATGGCTCGGTTAAGGTTAGGTCAAAGGCCAAATGCCAGAACCACATTCTATTGATAATCACAAATTTTGTCAAACATTAGTGAACCCTCCGTAATACGTTGCAGAACAAAACAGTCGAATCCTACTATCCTACTAATATAATAAACGTGAAAGTTTGTGAGGATATATGCATGTGTGAATGTATGGATGTTTGTTACTCTTTCACGTAAAAACTACTAAACTGATTACCATGAAACTTGGTATGTAGATAGCTGTAGACCTGGATTAACACATCAGCTACTTTTTATCCTGATATTTGCACGGCGTCGGGACTTATGCAGGTGAAACGGCGGGGCGCAGCTAGTGTAAATATATAAGAGAAAAGTGTATGGCTTTCTCGCTTTTCAAAGAAATGCTGGTGGGTGTTAACATTAGCGTATATTGTAAATCACTGAATCCAAAATTCACAGAATTGCCTTGGTGTATGATAACATTAACCGGTGTATGTTCGATTCAAATAAATAATTTCGGACTTAGACCATCGCAATTGGTGATTGTCGACATACACCGGTGCATCTTAACATTCACTAATATCAGACATTCACAGTAACATAAATATATCGCCATTTAACAATTGTCTAACGATGAGATAAAATTTTAAAATGATAATTTTAAGAACATAGCGGTAAAATGTGCAGATTCAGGTTTTGCTTTTAGGTGCACTTACGTTAAGTTTTTAAAGTACAAAAGTTTGGATACACATATTGAACTAATCGTTTAATAGGAATATGGTTTTATTTTAGCATAATATAAATATTTGTATAGCATAATATATTAATATGTTTGTTTGTACATTAATGTTTTCTTTTTAAGATTGATAGATCTCTTTCATTTTTGATTTTAGGGCTTTCGATGCACAAGTTTTCAGCAGGAGAAAACGAGATGTACGCCAACAACTGCTCTGGACAAACTACCAGACTATGGAAGATATCTACAGCTGGTTTGATTTCTTGACAACAAGTTATAGCAGCATAGTTACAGAAGTCACGGTTGGACAAACCTTTGAAGGTTCTAATTATTGAAAAGGATTTATATTCCATACATTTAGAATCTGCCTTGATTCAGTATTAATCCATAATAGGCACAACCATAGGTTCTATGTTTTAATGGGGATTTTATGAAGAAAAATCCAACAATAATTTGCTTGAACCAGCACCTGAGAATTTCAGTAAAAAATAAGGGTACTTCGTCGATTCACACGAGAAGCTGTTCGGACCACTTTCGTTCGGTACTGTCAGTAAAGGTATTAAAAGGGTTGCTTTTACCTGAGAACTATAGTATGCGCGTTATCATCTGAGTGGTCAGGTCATAAAAGTCAAAAGAGATAGGAATGTGCAGTGGTGCGAAACGACGAAGTACAATATAGACATTCGTCGATTCACACCACTGGTCTAAAACGACGCATTCAAAAAGGGGCCTTGTGCGATTCCCACCGTGGTCCGAAAAGCTTGTGGTGTGAATCGACGAAGTACCCAAAAATAAGTTCAACCTTCTACCACAGTACTAATAAAGTAGAAGAAACAATTATCTTTATGTTAAAATGTTAAAATAAAACGTATTTTTAATAAACTGAAAGAAGTAAGCATAAAAATAACCGTAAATAACTAGAAGCTTGAATTTAATGGGTGTTACCGACATAACTCGCAGAATAAGCGCGCTTAAGTGGCAATGGGCTGCCCACATATGCCGAAAGACCGATGGCTGTTGGAGCAAACGGGTCTCAGAGTGGAGACCGCGAATCGGTAAACGAAAGGTAGGACGCTCCCCGGCCAGATGGACCGACGACCTGAGGAAGGTACCTGGGAGGGACTGGATGCGGAAGGTGGAGGACCGGGTGCTATGGGAGAAGCCTATGTCCAGCAATAGGCTAATTGATTGATTGAAATAAAAAAAACATCAGGGCTTTTCTAAGGTATTTTAAAATGTTTTCTTAACGAAAATTTTATTTTTCAGGCAGGAATATTACAGGCATCAGAATAACCCGTGGCACTGGTACTCGAGTTTTCGTCCTACAAGCTGGTGAAATAGGTGCTGATTGGTTATCGCCAACTGTCTTGACCTACTTTGCAGACCAACTCATTCGCAGTGATGATCCTGAGATCAAAGCTGCTGCCGAAGACTTCACGTGGTACATCTTCCCTATGTTAAACATTGATGGTCACCAATACGCTCAGGATTCTGTAAGAAAAAATCTTCTATATTTTAATTAAAGACGTGTGTTATTTACTCAGGTATCTAAATAATTTTGATTGAAAAGATAATTAACGCCAAATTCAAATTCAAATTCAAAATCATTTATTCAATTAAGACACTAAGTGACATTTATGAACGTTAAATTGAAGCTACTGTTAAAAATCATAGATCGACGCAAACAGACGCCACAGCATGTACTGGATTGTCAAGGTAAATTAGGTGAAAACACCAAAATCTACTGCCTGCTTGTGTCGATCTATAACTTCCAGTTTCCAAAATGCGTAGAGCCTTATGAGAAGAATACTGGCAAAGAAACTCATGGCCACTCTTTTTAAAAGTCAGATCTTCAGGTACAATGGTATTAGTGTTACATAAAAGGTAAACATGATGCAAGCTGTTGCCACCTGAATTTCATTTTATTGAAATGCTCCAAAAGCTAACGTACAAACAAAAAATATCACTCAGTGATACCGTTGAAGGTTTGAACCTATTAAACATAGAAATCATTCAAGGTGCATATCAGTTACAAAGTCTACTGTTAAAACTAATTCGTGACTGGATTAAGAAGCTAGAGTTGCAGTTGAACGAACCAAAAAAATAGTATAGGCATAATATAGGCATAAATAATTAAATCATTTAATTAGAGACCTATAGATTTCAACTAAGATGGTTACAATTAATAAAATTTTGGATACTCTGTGGCTGAAGCCGTCTTAAATTTTGAATGCCAGTTTATGGCCGCTGTTGAATGTCGAAGGGTCTAGTTACATAATTTAATATGCTTCAATACAAGGAAAAAACAGAATTCTGCTAAAAACACAAAAGGAGAAGTTTACTTGGAAATCAGTCTAGTATATCCTAATATTTATCGTTACTGGTTTGGTCAATTTGTTTTAATCCGAGGATATTAGATTATCTCTACTATGTTCGATTAATGGAATAAAGCTGAAGAGATTTTTCTTTGTTGACATTGACGCTGACGTTTTATGAAGATAAATTTTGTCCTTTATAGAATATTATTTGGACTTAGGAGATAATGGAAAATTAAGACAATTCAATACTCGGCTCAGTTATCGGCAGTGGTGCGATGACCATACTAATAGTGGCGCGAACCAGCCATGTGACGCATAAACCTTTTTTTATGGAAAGCCCCACGAATCATTACCTCACCAGGTCTAGCGGTGAAGGCGAATATTGGAATCGAACCGACTAAAACCACACGGTGTTCTTTTACAAGCGAGTCTTACAAGGGACTCGGGTATATCTTATTAAAAAAGGTCCGGAAAACTGAACTGACCTTAGCCCGCTCTTAAACTTGGCCTTTGGCACCCTTCCGTTTAAGAGAGGCGTGCGCAAAACACATCGAGCCACCATCTTAAGCCTGCTTCTGCTAGGGTAAGGGGCAGGTGACGCATAATCCTGGCTAACCGACAAGAAACGAGCGTTGCCCAGAAAAGACGAACTGTGACCGCCTCCATTCCAAGAAAATTTTACTAAAATACTGGCTATATGCTGAACTATTATAAATAATCAATCAGTGATTCAGTCAGTCTTGAAATTAAAATATATTATTTTATCTATTTTCTTTCTATTGCAGGTCAGACTCTGGACTAAAAATCGAAGACTTGGTTCATCTACAGCGATTGGTGTTGATTTAACTAAGAACTGGAATTCGCATTGGGGAGGTAAGGATTCTACGTTTGTATTTAAAAAATATAAAAACATGAGCCAATTTAAATTCGAAAATCGCGCTCAGTGGCGTTCATTAGGAGAGGCCTATGTCCAGCAGTGGATAATGAGGGGCTGATGCTGATGATGAATTTAAATTCACACTGTGTTAGTATATTTTACAAGCTTTTATTTAGTTTCACCTATCCCGATGTTTGTCATCAAATCTTGCAAATTAAATTTGATCCACTTCCCGGTTACCGATTGAGCTGAAAATTTGCATACATGTGTAAATCGCGTGACAATGCAATATTATGACAAGGAACTGATCTGATGATGCAGCTGGAAGGTGGCCATAGGCACTATGTAATGAAGCGACGCAACCCCATCGAGTTTGGACTCGTTTGATTTATAGTAAATCCTGAATCATAAATACTAAATAGTTAAAAAATAAAAAAATAAAAATCTTTTTTAAAACACAAGCTTTTATTACTTGTTTATAAAAAGAACTAAAAGGTTAAAAATAATAATAAAAGCGTGTTACATTCTGAAGCCAAGAGAAATAAAGAAGGTGTAACACGCGTTTATTATTATTTATAACTTTTTAGTTCTTTTTAATAACAAGTAATAAAAGCTAGTTTAAAAAAAAACTGTTTTTTTAATATTCTATTCACAGTGTTTAAGTGTTTTTATTTTAAATTAATGAGAGCTTAACTATACATATATTAATATCCAGTTATTTACTAAAAACAATAGCATTTGATTACATATTTTTTTAAGTCAAATCATTAACATTCAGTAATAAATCCTTCTTAATTTTCAAACCTGTTGTCAGTAAAAAAAAAATAACAACTGAATAAATTAGATTTTTAACCCCTGATGCAAAAAAAAGGGTGTTATAAGTTCGACGTGTCTGTGTGTCTGGTATCTGTGTGTATGTGTATATCTGTGTGTCTGTCTGTGGCATCGTATCTCCCAAACGAATGGACCGATTTAAGTTCGTTTTTTTTTTCGTTTGAAAGGTGACTTGATCGAGAGTGTTCATAGATATAATTTAAAAAATCTGTTTTTCGTTCGAAGATCATCAGTTCTTTTCTAATCGTTGAAGGGATTTTCGAGTCGGGGGAATTTTAATATAATTATTTATTTTAGTGAGCGGAGGGAGTTTCGAACCAGCTAGTAATAATTACTATGGACTCGGGCCCTTCTCCGAACCAGAAACTAGAATGATATCAAATTACATCATTAATAATATCGGTACAAAAATTACTGGCTTCTTGAACTTCAGATCTTTTGGTCAAAGAATTGTGATCCCTTTCGCACATACTGATAACCCGATGTATAATTATAATGAAATGGTGAGTTTTTTATGAGTTTACAAATACTAACAGGGACTGAAAAGGAGGCATGGTGCAACATGTTCAGCCATTAAAACAAGGTTTCTTAAATACTTATATTTATACATGAAAGTAGTGGCTTCATTAACAAGGAACGAAGGTAAGAAGGGGTATTGCCTCCAGTTGGTATACAGCTGCAACCTACTATACAATACAACAGACAACACAGAAGAAGAAATTGTTTACAAAGACGAATAGCCAGAGATACTTTACTGATAACAGGGCAACGCTTACTTTATACAGGACACGGTCGTAACTCGTTGTAATGACACAGTTATCACTACCGTCTTCTATATGATTGAAATGTGATTAATACTTTATAATTGAAGATAACTAGCCGTGTAGAAAGATTATTGCTCGCTTCTTATTCAACAATAACACATTATATGGGACGCGGTAATGACACGTGACTGACGTGACTATCATTCAATATAACGAAAAATGCTATTTTGAAGCATATTATTTGTGTTTGCAGGTAACCATAGCAAGACGAGCTGCTGGATCTTTATCTGTTAGATATAACACTCAGTATTTAGTTGGAAACTCACGTGCCGTTCATGGTATGTATACCTCTCTTATATATTATGAAAGCAAAGACCAATTTCTTCCAATTCGTTACAGATAAAATAAGAATACGAATGAAGACCACCGATATAGCACAACAGATCAGCAAGTTAAAGTAGCAGTGGGCAGGGCTATGTAATTCACAGAACGGATGGCTGTTTGGGTTGGGTCTATACATTTTTTTTAGGTTTCTTAACATTTATTGAGTGTCCTACGTGTTATGTATATATTATATTTACCAAATACAAATCATGTGTATACAATATGTATCATATTAACTGTCTTTAATTTTAGTTCTTTTGCCGCCAGATCATCAGATTCCGTTATAAATTACCTATAATTTATTTTTCAGACGGTGCAACAGGCAGCGTTATCGACTGGGTCAAATACCGATTGAACCCTCCAATTGTAGCTACCTTCCTTTTAAGAGATACTGGATTCAGTGGGTACGCTTTACCCATATCACAAATCAAACCTTCTTGTGAGGAGACCTTCGACGCAATTTTAGCTTTTATCAGAGAAGCAAGGTTCATTAATGTTATTTAAAAAATAAACAAATACTTGAAATGAAATACAATAGAATAGAATAGAAATAAACTTTATTGTACACCAACAAAAATGTTTTAACAAGAAATACATCAGGTGAATATGTACAAAGGGCGGCCTTATCACTGAAAGCAATTTCTTCCAGGCAACCTTTGGATGGACAATTCGACAATAAATAGATGAATACAAATAGAAATTATAAATACAATTACTAATATTTATTTCGTTGTTTGTTTTATTTAGTACCCCAACATTTATATAGGTATAAATTTTATTGTTTGCATTCTCATCAACAACGGCACCCATTAAAACACTTAATACATGCAGTTTCGTAGTACAAATATACAATTAACAAAACCAAAGTAGAACCAAACTCTGATCATATCTGTAAATCAGACAAAGCGATAATGGTCCCATGTGCAAATCGTTGGTTCGATCAATAATCGAAACGTTAACAATGAGCTACTATTGAGCAGCTTTGCAGTAAAAAATATATGTTACTAGCTCTTGCCCTTTCAATTTTCGCATTTGTAATATAAGTTAGGATTGATAAATATAGCTGTTCTAGTATTACAATGCCTATTACCTGTCATTTACCACGTGGTTTGTCCGCGATGAACTCCTAAACTAATGAACCGATTTTAATGAAATTTTGCACACTGTATGCAGTTTGGTACAACTTGAGAGATAGGGTAATTTTAATAGTCACATATTTTTTGAAATGAAATCTTTAACTTTAACTTTACTAGATGGATAAAAAATGTTAAACTCGCATCAGGACACGTGACCTGATCGAAAATTCGTAAGACGGAGCCGAGTTTATTATATTTAAACAAATATAACATTTGTGATTCAAACATTTATGAGCGGTTAGGAGCGCAGAACTTTCAGTGAACCCTATGTATACATTTAGATATGTTATTACCTACTTTTTATTTTTAACCTAATTAGATATACAGAAGTGTGTGTGTATGTATATGCAAATACATTGTGAAGTTATGTTTTCACTTCTGACGTGCAGAACTACGACTGACTGTTTTTTTTATTGCCAATTACTTAGCCACAGGATACTATGAATTTACCTCTGAAATTCAACCCACTACTACGAACAACGACAAGAAAGTAGGTGTAACAACTATATTAATATCATGTATGTCCTTTTATACAACTAAGCTGCCATACGACTCGCTTGCTGTTAAGCAGTTGACGATACCAATCCTAAAACATCATGAAATCCCCAGTGGCCTCACCCATTAAAGAAACTTGGATAAATAGCGGGCACAACTAACTACACATTCGAAAAGAATAAAATCAATGACATGGTTTTCAGTATATTTTGTTTTAACCAGCACTTGTGCTCAAGATATAAGGATGTTATTAGAAAACTGGGTGCAGTGTAACTTAATGATGAAGAAGTCTCCAGTCCTGCGGCTTCAGTTTGATTAGAAATCTATTCCTTTATTTTATTTTTTATTTATTTATCTTTTTTTAAAAAGACAACTCCCGCATAAGGAATTACTCCTGTGTCGCGGGGGACTTTACAAACATACAAACAACGGACACAAAGAACACCCAGACTCTGGTGGGAATCGAACCCACGAGCTATAGTATAGCAATCAGGGTCACTAAAGGCCAGTCATAAGTTAATTCCTAAAGAAAACTCAAAAATTTTCCTTTTATGTTTTTAGATAATGACTATTATCTTTTTATTCTTCTGCCTTTTTCCTTACTTCTTAGTTTTTGCTTAGAACAGCGAATGGAAGGAAATGTTTTGATTTAAAAAATTACAGTTCTCACTCTAGTATAATAAGCAAGAATACAAGGTATACATTGCTAAAGATACTCGACTTAGAGTTTAATACGGTATGATTTATCTCAAATAAAACACAATACTGTTTCAATTCAGCGATCAAACTCAATTCTAAACAATTCATTCATATTTGAGGCATATCGTATTCTAAACAATTCATTCATATTTGAGGCAGTATCGTGTTAGACTTTAGATAATTAAATTTATCATGAAAATCCTTGGTGCTACATAAAACAGATCAATCATTTCAACATCAGCGTACCACTAAAATATATCGTTAAAACTTGTTTGTTCAACCTAGTATCGAAATATCAATATTGCTCGAAACTCTGATGAAATATAATAAACAAGGCTGAGGCCATAAAATATTGAACTTGCTATAAAGATAGTAAAATGATAAATTTTATAGTTAGTTTTTGATGGAACGTAATCATTTTTACAGACTCTAGGATATGCAATTTAGATAACAATAATGTTTTGTTATTAAGTCCTTCAAAAGATAATCAATAGGTATAGAGTATAAAATTATATACAAACATTCCCTATAGACTTGGTGACTATTTTCTCCTACATAATTTGTTTCAGAAACAGGTCAGAGTTCTATATGGTGATAGGTGAAGTTCCATGTATTTTGCTTGAGGTTTTGAACAATGAGTGAGTAAAGGAAATCATGTGATAGGTGCATTACTTAACTTTAATGGGTAGTGCAGTGTTCAATAATTTAAGCCATGCCGTTCATAACGTGTTGCTTTTTCTACCAACGAAAGGTTGACTGAAACTGTCATAGCCAGAATGGGTACTTAGTATTTATCACAAATTATATGCATTATGCATTGAATTGATGATAAATATTAAGTAAAATACGAGTTTCCATTTATAAATTTTAATATTACAGACAAAGCTGTCTGTAAGTAAAACATGAGTTGCATCGAAACTAGGACAGTGAGTTGAATAGGTGTTACAAATTTTAATTGGAAACTTTGAACTTGAACTTACTTCCACTTAAAACCTAATCAAGTCTTCACTTATAACTAACTAGCTAACTACGTGAAAAAATCTTGGAAATCAATTTTATTCTGCTTTTAATTGTCGTATCGAAATGAAACTTTGTATGTATATGTAGTTTGGAAGACGATACTATAATTTGGCTTATTGGAGTTGGATGGATGGATTGTAGAACTTTTGAGTGTCAACAAGCAAATCTATCGAGTTCGGGCTCATATGATTCGAGCTAACGACACACATGTGGCCATCTAACAACATGATGAGCTGGTTACTCAACTATCATTGTTATTAATTTTTGTTAGTTTCCCGAGTTCACCCCTCCAGCTAAGCGAAATTCATGTATTAGTCCTGATAAGTTACTGTATGGTTTTGTTATTCTTATTTTAGGAAAATACAGTCCTAAAAATTTTACTTAACTTGGTCGAAACGTCAGGCAATTCAGAGGTATGTAATACTTTTTCGCCATCGAGTCGCGTTAATTCCCGTAGAAATACATAATTAGACTAAAATTTAATATTTCGAATTTAAAGTTTAGAGAGTTCATGCCTTTTTAAAAATTCATCCAATAAAATCGCAACAAGTTTAAGTAAGGATCTTTCCTGAATTGCTTTAAAGGAAAGATTACTTAATATTCTTAAAAAAAAATTAAATCCTGACAAAGCTATTGTTATAAGAGTAAAATGCATTTGCTATTACTATTTGCATTAATCTAAAACTTTGGAAAAGGAGAAATTTTTATACGCAATTTATTTCGAAGCGTAAAGAAAAAGAAATGTGTAAACTTGTTTAACAAAAATATAATTCATTATTATTGTTTTACAGACAATGAACAGACAAAGATGAAGGCAATCACTAGCTCATAATCTAAATGATACACTTAACATTTACACCACCCATTTATTGAAATATTATAGGTACCATAAAAAAATACTGCC
Organism: Euplagia quadripunctaria; assembly: GCA_963859945.1. Lineage (NCBI taxonomy): Eukaryota > Metazoa > Arthropoda > Insecta > Lepidoptera > Erebidae > Euplagia > Euplagia quadripunctaria. The sequence continues at coordinate 17,982,225 of OY982577.1, read as the reverse complement.
TAGATATTACTTTATAGTGTTACAAAAATGTTTTCCCTCATTCATATCTTCTCATTTATTCTAACACTGTCTGCGCTACCGTAAAGATCTTAAAATGTTGATCAGACTATTTACTCTGTCAATTCTATTTATTTTTGTTTTCTGTGAAAAATTTCGCTTTGACAACTACACTTTATACAAAGTGGTCCCAAAAAATGTGGAACATGTCAAATTCCTTGCAGATTTAAAAGAAACATTCAAAGAATACGATTTTTGGGATGACATACTTGTATCTCAATATGTTAATATTCTGTCTACACCTGACAAGAAATCTGACTTGGAAAACTTCTTGGGTGGCGTTGGAATTGATTTCGAGATAACATTGGAGAATATACAAGAGTAAGTATTTTCTGCATAATATAAATTTAAATATTTTAAATTAAGTCTTTGAATTCTACAAGAACCTTATTTGTTCTAAGTATTAAATACTTACCTATCATTTTATTCGATAAAAACTTATTTGTAAGTTAGTTGTTTGTTTTGGTAACGAATAATCAAAGTAATTCTGCCTAAGTTTACCCACTAGTAAGTTTAACTTTAAGAGAACATTTTATGTAATTATCTGGGAATCTAATCAAAGTTTATCTAGTTTCTTCTCTTATTTTGCTTTGTTAAGGAGTCTTACGTAAAAGTTATGAAATATAATTTAAGCATCAAATGTGATCGTAAATATTTTGTTATTCTGTAAAAAGCTAAGAATAAAAAAAATATTGAAGATCTATTTACGTTGTATTTTTTGGGTGGTAAATATTTAAAAGTGTCAAATTTTCAGTGTAATAGATAAAGAGACCAAACAAAGCTATACAAGAAACAACATAAGAAGCATGAAATGGGATTCTTATTATACTCTAGAAGATATAAACACCTGGCTTGATGATATGGTAGTAGCTTATCCTGATAAAACTTCTATAATAATTGGTGGCGCATCACATGAAGGACGTGAAATAAAAGGAATTCGTATTTCTCACGGAGCTGGCAAAAAAGCAGTTTTCATAGAAAGTGGCATTCATGCCAGAGAATGGATATCACCAGCAACTACCAATTTCATTATTAATGAGCTCTTGACAAGTGATGATGAAGAAGTAAAAGCGATTGCTCGTGATTATGATTGGTATATCTTTCCTGTTACGAATCCTGATGGTTATGTTTGGACTCATGTAGGGGTAAGGATACTTGTTTTATGAAGTTCATATAGATCTACAGACAGATATCGTATATCTATAGATAGATTTAGTTATAATCGTAATTGTTGCCCGATACACAAGTAAGAATACGATACTAAAACATACGAATGTACTCATGATAACACAAAAAGGAGCTTTTGAGACCCTGCTGGTTAGAAGCAATAGAGCTCAAAGTTACTGTTTAAGTGCGGTCTTCTATGGAAGGAACGTTTTTGACCAGGCTTTAATTTTAGCATGAATTGAATTTACTGTACCCCATATCTTTATTTACCTTACGCTCTGAAGTAATAAAGATGAATTTAAAATATTGAGATTTATTTATAAAAAATAAATTGTCTTTAACTAGACAACGTTATACAATTGAGTAGATCATTCTCAATCTTAAGTCTTACACCTCATAATAATTAACGTAAATAAAAGATAGCTTCAGAGTTTAAATGTTTATGTAAAAATCCACAAAGGTTAATAATTACTGCTAATAGTACACTATGCTATAGAGCACGTTTGGTTGAGCCGGAATCCTGGAAATATTAAACGCGGACTCGTTAAAGCGCGATCGAAACTGCCGCGCTACATACGATTTTACTGATGCTAGATATTATATTATTATATTTTACCGTTCCGTACCGGTGGACCGTACAGGGAGGCAATGGAAGGAAAGGAATATTATTTATACGGATGGATTGGCGAGTATAATCGCATATGTGTTACTCGAATTGGCTGTTGCCGAAGTTCGAGCCCGCTAATTTTTTTTACATATAGTACAGATTATGGCGTAAGAATAGAGCTCCCTACGGCAATGAAGTTGGTGTGGATTTAAATAGAAACTGGAACAGCAATTGGCTAGGTAACGTATTTTCTTTGTTTTACGATTATTATTGTTTTTGAAGTGAAGCTTCTTTTGAATCGTTGTGATTTGAAAATTCGATGAAACGAAAAGGTCACACTTGAAAGAGACAAACATTCATAAATAGGATCTAGCCTGCGAGAGAATCAGATAGAATATAAGTATATAGTGTGTCCTATAATCTTCGTATGCTAGTATGTGTCTTTGCGCCTGCGTACTACGAGGCCTTCAGAAAATGCGTCATAATCAACGTGGTGTATCATTCACGTGTATCATTTTTGTACATTTGCGTATTAAAATTCGTTGGATAATTATTTTCTCAAGTTTCACTTCTGCCGTGTCTGAATTGCACACATACACTTTTTTTCGTTGTTATTTTAATTTTGCATAAGCCCGAATGTTCCATAAATAATATGTAACTGTATCTTTGTATGTTTATCCGTATACAAAACGAGAAATCAATACAAATTTGTATGCATAGGTGGTATATATTCTTACTAACTTAAGTTATAAAACACCTTGTTAAAAACTTGTACAGGTGGCGGCATTATCGCGATTTGCGATCTTTTCACCACCAACCCAATAGGTTTGTACCAACAAGCCCATTTGAGCCTAGATAGCGATGTGATATATTCCAGGATATTATTATTATTCAACTTCCTTTTTTTTAATAAAGAATACTAGCAACGTGGGTCACACATTACTAATATTCTTGTGAACCCTTCCAGCTAAGCTAAAATGCTTGTGTTATAAGTGGGTTCACGTCGGGCGGCGGAGGTGCGTTTACCAGCGCCTCATGACGCCCTGAGTGTGGCCGCGGGTGAACGGAAAGGGTTTTCCCCTCCACTCGCTGTAGTGGCCGTCCACGAGGAGGTGGCGTCCGCGTGTGCCTGGACGTCGCCTAATTGTGAGGTTTTTACCCGAAGGTGGTGCCCGCGCTATTGCGGGCAGGCGCTAGGAGGGTTCCGGATGTCTTAATAAAAGCTGTTCCCGGATCCCTCCTACTTAAGGCGCAGTACGGCACACCGTGAGGTTTTAGTCGGTTCGATTCAAACACACCGTCCCACCGAAAACCCCGGTGAGTGAAGGTTTCCACACGTACAAAAAAAAAGAGTGGGTTCACGTCGGTAGTGTACTGCGTGAGGTTCGAACCCGCAACCTCTTGATCGCAAGACCAATGCCTTAGCCATTACGCTACCGCCGCTTCCTAGTAGTACCTAACCGATAAATCCAATAATTACCACCTCTGTTATTTTTATTCGCTATTCAAATTTTGCTAGACATTAGGTGTCACTTAAGGACACCGTTTTTGCGAAAAAAAAAGGCATGAAATTTTCAGAAAAAATTTAAACCTAAAAAATTGTGTAATTCTGTGGTCATTAAATCAAACATAAAAAATATTAAATGCGGCGAAATAGTTAGTAGCGGAACTACTCATCATAAAGTGGTTATTGACACTTAGCAGACACATGAAGTACAGTGTGTCTACAAACTGAGTTGTTGAGACAACTTTGTGTTGCAAATTACTCAATATTTAGGTACTAAATGAAACAAAAACAAAAAAAAGGTTTCTCATCATTTTCATCAAAGATTCTACTGTTTGATTTTGGATGGTGATGACAAAATCACCCTATGTAGTGCGAGCATAAGCCTGGTGCACTAAGCACTTTCGTGTTACCAACAGAGATCTACAATCCCCCCCCCCCCCCCCTCCTTCCATAGTGCATAGCAACCTCATTCGCTAACGATGATCTATCAGACCGTCATTGTGTTTCACCGAGTGAGTGAAGTTACTGGAAGCCCTAACCACCTTCCCCTCTTCCCCTACTTCTACCTTCAAGTCCAGTAATGCACTTGTGACTCTTGAGTTGCAGGTGTCCATGGGTGGCGGTAGTCACTTACCATCCCGTCCCGGTGACCCGTCTGCTCGTTTACCCCGGCACAAAAAAATTCAAATGTACTAGATACCTCTTTTTTATATCGCCTATTATTAAGTAGGTACTTACATTATTATTAATATTATCATGATTTACTACGTCGCAAAAGTGTATAATGATAATATAATATATCTTATCTTATCAATTTATTACAATATTAATGTCGCAAAGTATTGATAGATTGACTGCACGGATGGCGCAATGGTTTAAGTGGTCACGTCGCCACTACGCCGTGCCGAATATTGTGGGTTCAAACCCACACGGAATAAAAATTGGTGTTATCTATTTGTGTTGCGTTTATGGTCACTGCTAAGCTCCTATTGGTTGTAGCGTGATGTTATATAGTCTATAGCCTTCCTCGATAAATGGGCTATGCGAAACTAAAATATTTTTTTAATTCGAATCAGTAGTTCCTCAGATTAGCGCGTTCAACCAAACAAACAAGCAAACTCTTCAGCTTTATAATATTAGTATAGATTACGGAATATCCATATTATATAGAAACTTTGAAAATGTAATTTAAATATCTAAAACGTAGTACCCCGTTTATGCCAGTGAATAAATAAATATGTTTTATTAACAGGCCTGGGCACAAGCACTGACCCGTCATCAAATGTATTTGCTGGACTTGGACCATTCTCTGAAGTAGAAACGAGGACCCTATCTGCGTATATCAAGAACATGGCTGAAAGAATCGATCTGTACTTGTCCTTCCACTCTTCAGGACAACTTCTTCTACTACCCTATGGAAATACGACGGAACCTTTGGATAACTACCACGACGCGGTAAATTGATTCCTTAACAAGATGCTTATTTAATCGGATTTAATATCACAGTCTAGAGCTTTAATAGAGAATAAAGATATTATATTAAAATATATTATGGCCTGCCAAACAATCAGCTACAACACCAACAGTATAAAAACGAAAATGTATTAGTCCATGCCATATCTTTCTGGTGTGCAATAAGTAATTACTGTTCTATAAGCAGGATAACCCAGTTATATTATGCAAGTGCAAATCAGTTGTAAGCTTAAACTTATTTATGACTTAGTTGATTACCAATACTTTTCATTCACGTGGATCCCATTTTCACAGAATTTTTATTCAAGTGAGGTAAATATCCAGTACTTTGCGGAGAATTTAATATTTGAAACTAGCAGCGCCCCGCGGTTTCACCCGCGTAAGGCCCGATCCCGTGGAAATATCGGGATAAAAAGTAGCTTATGCGTTAATTCAGGTCTCCAGCTATCTTCTTATCAAGTTTCATCGCAATCGGTCCAGTGGTTTTTGCGTGAAAGAGTAACAAACATCCATCTATCCATCCATTATAACTTTCACATTTATAATATTAGTGGGATTATGTCTGAAAGTTTAATTTCGTGGGTTAAGCGCTGCTCATTTATATCGTCACTTGCTCCGTTTGTCTTTCATTAAAAGACTTGGAGGTTTGATGTCACTTTCAGCGTAAAGTAGTGGCAAACATTAGTCGCTTATTCTTTAGCTTGGTACACACAGACACTCTTAAACACCCGTAAGAATATTACTAGGATTTGAATACTTAGATTTTCAGTTTCATCGCGGTGTGCTTCTAATAAGAAAGCTCAGCCAGTAAACGAGAAAATCTAAAAGCAAATGCCTAAATGGGACACTGTATCCAGCACTATAAATATTTAAGTGTTATAAATATTTAACATACAAAGTAATATGTATTTTGATATTTTTAACAAACTAGGCAGAAATATTTAAGAAACCATAAAAGTCGGTGGATGTTAAGTCTCTCGTGTTCTCTCGATGACAACATAGCGCAGAATGAACGAATAATACGTTCGCAGTTCGTACACTTGCATTTAGAGAAGCCGACGTTCGCGAAAACCTCTATATTTTTTACTATTCGGCTAAGAGTATAATATTTCGGAATTATGAAAAAAAGGATATCAAGCCAAGGTCAAAAGTCTGTTTCATCATTGACTAATCTTGATTATTACTTAACATAACTTTATAGCGAATGCTAGTATTTGATGATAATTAAAAAAGTGAAATAGAACTTAAATAAGATACTCATCAATATTTTTTTTTTTAATTTTTTTTTAAAACTTTAAGCACATTTGGTACATTGGCGGACTTAATGCCTAAGGCATTCTCTACCAGTCAACCATTGGGTGATGCAGAGAAAAGAAGAAGTAGGTGCAATTAAAGAAAATAACTTTATTTTTATTCTATTTATTTTAGATGAAAATTGGCAGACGAGCTATGGGAGCTTTATCAGTGAGATATGGAACTCCGTATACAACGGGAAACATAGCTGAAGCCATATGTAAGTTTTCGTTTTATGAAAATACAAAAAGAGACAACTCCCACATGGGGGAATTACTCCAAAATCGCGGGAAAATATATACCATGCGGTATATATTTTCATCATACTCAAATCTGTAAATCACAAAATATTTATTTACTACTAAACCACTGCAGCAATGCAATTTCCTCTGGTTGTATGGTGCCAACTAAGTACTTGTGGCAGTCTTTTAATAAGCTACGTATCGTTTGCGGATTGACAATGCTATGAAAACCTAAAACGGCTTGAATGAAGCAGTCCAGTGGAAAAAATTGAGCCAGTGAAACACAACATAGTTATTGTGGTGAAAATCATCTGTTGCGTAACACTTAGTGGCATATCCGCTTTACCCGACTGAGAATATGAAGAGGAGTTACGTAGTTAATTTGTAAAAAAAAATGCTCCTTTTAATGATTAGTAGTTAATAGTAGTAGATTAGTAGTTTAAGTCATTACAAGAAACAAAATTTTACACAATTTACACACGCTGTGTATAAGGGTACATAATTTTCTGACACCACTAAACTCGAAGATGTGGACTTAGAGATTCAAAACAAATAGATATATCAAATTTTAATATGATAGTTGATACTATAAAAAAGGATGACATTTTTGTGCGCAATTTTATTTGTTACAACACGACTGATCTGTTACATTTTACTTTACATTTCCATCATATTGGACAAACTTGCACACGTCTAATCAATCAATCTAAATACCATACCATAGAAATAATCTAAACAGCTGTCACGTACATGGTACAACACTAAAGTTAATCTAAACAAGCAAAATTCAAACAACTCTAAAATTTTCAGACTTCGCCACAGGAACCAGTATAGACTGGGTAAAAGAAGATTTACACGTGCCCCTGGTTTACTGCTACGAGCTTCGTGATCGTGGAACTTACGGTCACTTGTTGCCTCCAGAACAGATCCTACCAACAAGTGAAGAGGTGATGGACTCTTTAGTAGAAATGATCCAACAGGCAAAAAGATTTGGATACATGAACAGTGGGAATGCAATAAAAGTATCTAGTGTATTGATCGTTAGTCTGATAATTAAACTGATCATGTAAATGTCTAATAAAAGTCTGATCAAAGATCAATTTTCTTTTATTATTTTGTTCATATGATAAAAGCAACGAGACTGATATTTTAACATATATACTACACACTCACGCGTATATCCCATAAAGGGTAGGCAAAGGCGAATCAAACACCTATTTTTTGAAGTGAAACTTCTTTATAATCGTTGTAATTTGAAATTCGATGAAACGAAAAACTCACTCTTAGAATATTACTTCCTCTCCGTTATCGTGGACGTGCATTGGGCCTAGCATTGTTGTTATCCCGTCCAGTTAAGCTAAGTGCTTGTGGTAGGAGTAAGTTCACGTTGGTAGTGCACTGGGTAGGATTCACTACACTTGCTCTAGCAAAAGAGAACAGGTGCAAACCTGTAGTACTCAGAAGGAGGGGAAGGAGGGGAGAGGAGGGATATGGAAGGGCAAAGACGCTGCATGGACGATATCGGGCCCTTACATGGGCTCGATGTAGATTTATTAGCATCTGTATCCTGGCTACGATTTGGTAATCTCTTCGGAATCACTGAAGGTTTTGGCTGTGCAATAACAGATGAAGTTGTTAAGACGAATTACTATAGGAGGTATATAACCTAAAGGACGACATAATTGACATTTGTTGGGTATATCATCGTCAAGGAGAAAGCCTAATTAATATAATATATATAATAATAATTTCCGGTTGTTCTCGTCTTGCAAACGACGAGTACTTGAATAGACATGACCAAGTGACCAGGATAGTCCATCAGAGACTTGCTTTTAAATATAACCTTATGAATGTGGAGTTGCTGTACTACAGGTATGTGACCGACCCAGTTTTTGAAAATGATCGTGCAAGATTGTACTGAAATCGGTCGGATCGTAAGGTGGCCGGATATCATTAAACGCCCTCTGGTGCGTTTGCTGCGGACGTTTGATGGGTCGTTGCTCCCATTCAACCACCAGGATCTGACGGAGCTTGGCCCGGTGTGGCTCTACTTTACGAGGCACTGGTCACTCGTCCCGATCTAGTGCATCCTTACGCCACCGGTACTGCAATGCAAGAAGTACTGCGTCCAAATGCCAGGACGCGGATACGGCAAATAGGCTAGCTGGATTTTGCTGGATCTCCATTTACAACAGAGCTGTATATATATCGGCGTTGTACCTTTCTACCCACCTTGTTGCAATGATTCCTGATGAATATATATTTTTTCCGGTTAGCTTCACTTGGACGATTCTTATATTTTGATTTTGCTGACGCTTTTTTTGAAAATGTGAACTTTAATATCAGCAGTTAGCCATGGTGACGGGAGGGTTTGATTTAGATTTAGTAGATGGGAGCATGTTTATCATTTAAATATTTCAGATTAGCAGTAAGTGAAGTCACTTTCTCGTCAATATATTTTGAATTAACTAGTGGACTCCAGTTGATGTTTTCGGCATCCCTGCACAGCACTAACCCGAGCGCATGTGTCGTCATAATGTTAATTTCTACTCATTGTAGCACACAGCTGATAGTGTTTTGACAGTGTAGAAGACGTTGACACTGTGAAACCAAAATCACATTGCTTTCATTATTATCTGAGCTTCACTAATAATAAGCTACATTTCTGTGAGTGTTTTTTCTTATCTATGTACTTACAAACTATAAAATATTTCAGATAGCAATAATCAATAAGTACCTTAGTAGTGATGAATTATAAGCTTATCCTTAACTACTACATAATATCTGATAAATAATGTAATTTATTATCATGTTGATAATAATAATTTAATAGTACAGCATTATCCACAGTGTTCATTTATTTTTCATTAAGAAGATTGAGTTTTGCTCTAATGTTAGCAAGTAATTCAACAATGCTAAAATATATATTTTTAGCTTTTATTTTGGTGTTACCAAATGTGTTCAGTGAAAAAATTCGGTTTGACAATTATACTTTGTATAAAATAGTACCAAAAAGATTGGATCAAGTAAAATTACTCCAAGACCTTCAAGATAATGATGTGAGATATGATTTCTGGAATAGTCCAGGACAACATGAATTTGTAAATATATTATCAAGCCCTGCTAACAAGGCTGAACTTGAAAGTTTTGTTAAAAGTAATAATATAGACTTCGAAATTGCTATCTCCAATATTCAAGAGTAAGTATTTGTACTTCGTGTATGTGTTTTAAATATTTTTTTTCTTAACAATTGTAAATTTTTTTCACACACTACACTGCTTAAAAATTGCAGTGTTTGCACAACGGCTGCTCTTATTTTAAATAGAACATTGTAAAATCTATACTAATTGAATTTCTTTGTGTTACCGTTGTGCAAGGGTAATAATCCAAAAGGGTTTAAAGAATATAAACAAGTGTTGTAATAAAGTGATTGTTATTTTAGTTTTAACGTTAAATCCTTTTTACTTAGAGACGATTATAAAACTAAAAATGTTTTACAGAGCTATAGACAGAGAAATAGTAGGCACGTACACAAGAAACGGTGTCGGAAATATGCTATGGGATAGATATTACGACTTAGATGGTGTGTACTCATGGATTGACGACTTAGCAGCCCTCTATCCACAAATAGTGACAATAATAATTGGAGGTAGAACTCATGAAGGTCGACAAATTAAGGGTTTCAAAATTTCACACGGTTCTGGCAGAAAAGCTATATTTGTTGAGGGAGGTATCCATGCAAGGGAATGGATAGCGATAGCTACAGTGAACTTCATCGCAAATGAACTACTGACTAGTGATGATAAAGAAACTCAAGCAGCGGCTCGTGATTTTGACTGGTATATTTTCCCAGTGACTAACCCTGATGGATATGACTGGAGTCACAAGAGTGTGAGTGTTGCTTTAACTTAAATGCTTTTTTGGCATGATACATGGAGATAACAATATTACTCAATGTCTTTATCTATTTATAGAATAGAATGTGGCGTAAAAACAGACGTCCTGTTGGTGACCATTTTGGTATAGACTTGAACAGAAATTGGAATAGTAATTGGCTAGGTAAGTTAAATTTAATATTATTTTTTAATATTTGTTTTATAAAACATAACAACTATAATATAAACTTAAAAACTTCTTTGTTGTACATAATATATTACTAGGAGAATTATACTGTAATCAAAACTAAACTTTTGAGTTTACTCCAAAAAAAACAACATATATATATAAATATATATTAGCAGAGAAATCATTTTTTTAATCTCGCTACTATCAGTATCGATATTCGTTTGAAATTAACAATTATTAACATAACAATTATCTGACATTAGCAGTAGAACCGTAAACGATTTTGTTGTTTTTCATTGATTTGTAACATTTCATTCGGAATTTATAGCTTTCTGTACTTCTTCTCCATATAAATTTCGATTGTAATCCAATCACATCTGACCAGATCATTCACATAGTTTTTGTTCCTCTTAGTGGTGTGTATATCAATTAGCTCGTTGATCTATCTGGGTAGCTGATGCACCACGCTACGTTATGAAGTCCATGGCCGTAACCCAAAACCTTTCTTCCAAATCAAGCTCCTACTGCATGGAGTACAGAGCAAGCAATGGATTACATACAGTTGGAGTCGTTCCGATATCTTCTGATTTATATGATGTAGTGAAGTTTCCTTATAAACAATTAAGATTGTTTTATGAAAATGTATCGGTAGATAATGCTGTTTGTTTGTTTTTTTTTTTACACTATTAATAACATAATATTGTTTATGGTTAACTGTTCTTTTTTTTCAAAATCAGAATTCCAATAAGTATTGGGTATCTTTGTCTCTTTTATTTTAAAATTTATCAAATGTATTATTTGAATATTGATCTTGGCGTTCATTTACAGTTGCTGGATCTTCGGTTAACCCTGCCTCGGATAGTTATGCAGGTCTTGGACCTTTCTCGGAAATAGAGTCCCGAACTTTGTCTACTTTCATAGCTTCTATTGGCGATCGAACGGAATTATATCTTTCATTCCATTCCTTCAGTGAACTACTTTTATTACCATTTGGCAATACAACACAGCCATTGGCTAACTATCATGATGCGGTAAGTTTTATTTGAAATAAACCAACATCATATATTTTATTTTGATTAATTTTTGGGAATGCAGTATATACGTGGAAGCATAAAAATAATAATATTTTGTTTTCTTTAAAGATAAACATTGGTCGCCGAGCTATGGGTGCTTTGTCAGTTAGATATGGAACTCAATACGTCACTGGAAATATCGCCGAGGCAATATGTAAGTAATATTCGGTAAGAGTTTTATTTAGTCATCCGAGAATTTCACACTCATTCTTACTATTGGTCCGCACGCCAGGTAAGATATGTTGCAGATATTGAAATTAAACTAATTTAAAATAAACTAAACAAAACTTTCTGAAAAAAAAATACTGCTATGCTGGGTCGGTATATGAATGATCATTTACCGCACAAGCTTGATGAAGTATGATCAATGTGAGTAATATTATTCATCGAGTACATGATTGATTTACTGCCAACAATTTAGTGCTAAATGGGAAAAAAACTAAATTTATAAGATTATCTTTGCCTAACGTTAAACATAGTGAATGTGACATCTTATTAAATAAGCAAAAGTTAGATTTTATAAATGGAACTGTTATCTTAGGGATATCCCTAGATTCGAGATTACAATGGGGCCCTCACTTAAAATCTCTTTCGAAGCGGCTAAGTTCTGCAGCATATGCTGTAAGGAAAGACAGACATAGATACTGCGCGACTAGTATACTTTAGTTATTTCCACAGTGTCATGTCTTACGGTATTATATTACGGGGGCGTGCTGCAGATATAGAATTGATATTCATTCTGCAAAAAAGAGCTATCAGAGCCATTTATAATCAACGTAGTCGCGAATTCCTTAAGGATCTATTTAAGGAAATTAATATCCTGGCGGTGCCTTGTCAATATATTTATGAAAACATCATGTATGGTAGAAAAAATCTGCATCTCTTTACAAAACGGCGTAAAAGTCATAATTATGTTACTAGAGATGGACATAAATTACTTCAACCAAAATTTAGGCTAGCAAAAGTGCAAATATCTTTTATGCGGTACTGCGTTAAATTCTATAATAAAATACCTGATAATATTCTTCAACTAAATGAGAAGAAATTTAAAACTTGTATAAAACGCTCGCTATGTAAACGCATATTAGTCCTGCTCCACAGTCACTCTGTCAATGAGTAGATACTCCTCTTGTTTCTTATCTGACGTATAGATTTGTTGATATTTTGATTATTATTATTGACATTATTAATTTTATTGAACATTGATGTTATTTTATTCAATGTTGACATTGTAGTTAGTTAATCAGAAAAAATTGAATTGTGCATGTGAGAACTGTGTAGTCACTTACGTATTAAGTTAATTTTCTATGTTACCTAGCAGCTCTGTGATTTTCTTTTTCATTTTAGAACAATATTATGTTACATTGTCCTCACATTAAATTGCGCTTATAAGCAATGTAACAAGTAACTTTGTAAAAAAAAAACCATGTTGAAAAAGAGTGACCTTGGAGTTTCTTGCCTGTTCTTCTCCATAGAATCTACGTTTTGGAATAGGCTCCAACTCCACGACTGACTTATACTGACTGACTCCTCCTGACAATTCAAAAATACCTACAATTGGTTTACTTGAAATAAATAATTTTGATTTTTTGATTTTATGCTTTTAAAAGGGTTTAAAAGGGTTTTACCGTAATCATTGATGACTAGTCCTCAAAATTGTTAAAATAAATTATATTTCATATAACTTCTGATGATGTAAATGACTAATTTAAAAACGTATGTTGGTCTTGAGTTTTAAATTCAACAAAACAAAATTTAAATTTCAGATCATGCCACTGGTGGTAGCGTAGACTGGGTTAAGGAATTCCTGAAAGTACCTCTTGTGTACTGCTACGAACTACGGGACAAAGGTTCTTACGGCTTCCTGCTCCCGCCAGAACAAATTCTCCCTAACAACCTGGAAGTTATGGATTCAATCATAGAGATGATCCATCAGGCTAAACGATTTGGATATATGAATAGCGCTAATGGTGCACACGGATCGGTTTTACTTATTGCTTTGATAACCCTCGCAAGATTTATTTCTTAATAACTTTGTATGTATATTTATACAGCTACACATTTCTTGTCACCTGAAATCACATTTATACTGTAGTGATATGACTTCATGTAAATATGAAGTCGTTTCATAAAGGACAATAATAATTAATCAATAGACAATGTTGACTTAGGATGTATACTAAATTCCTGTCTATTTGTATAATACACCTCTTCGTAAGTATATATAAAGATATAAAAATATTTTCACCAAATTCGATTGCCTGATAAACTATATAATATTTAAAAAAAACAATTACAATGTAATCCTTTCTACATTTAATGTAATCTTTTCTGTTAGATCATCATTACTTTCGTTTAGTGATGTGATCTGGTATGATATCTGTGTATTTAAGTTATTCAATTATTATTTATTCAATTTTGAATGTTTTGTTTTATTTAATTGACCTGTATGTAACATAAATCAAGCTGTTCATTTCCAGTATAAGTTGAACTGTCATTGTAGAGACTTTTCGTACTGTGACAACCCATCATATTTACAGGATCTGTGTAGCTTTTTATAGCCATTTAACAATTTAGCTTTCTGAACGTCTTTTACATGATATATAATTTTTAAGTATTTAACGTATTAACATAAAGATTTTTGCAATATACAACCACTTTGACTATAATTGGACTTCTATTTTTTTCTTCTGTATATCTTAGATGTTTAAATAAAATTAGTACATCTAAAAAGTAAATTATTTGTACTATAAATAGCTCTACTTTTGCGATAAACGCGAGTAGAGGTTTCTATTGACTGAGTCTGTAAAACACCATGTGAAGATTTAGCCGCTGGCCATTAGGCTATATGAGAGAGCGGTCAACGGTTTTTGGATGGTTTATGCAAAATGTTACATTTTAAGATTACATTTCTTAATAATTAATACTACAATAAGTTCAGTGATTTAAACTAATAGGATTCAGTTGACTCTTCGACGTTAAACTTAATGTACATTTATGTATTTCAAAAGAAATGAGTCCGTCCGGCCGTTCTATCCAACTAATTCGCTTAATTCTTTATATTTCCTTATGTCTCCAGTTCTAATTGAGGTACGCGGTCGTTTTAAAAACACTCGCTGAAACGAGTTCTTTTATTTGATTTGCTTTGCCCACTTAAATTGGTTAAGTTGAAGGGAAGCTAGGTGTGAACATTCTACTTGACTTTCAATATGCGTTCAACGTCCATCTTGCTTTGCATTAAATTTTTCATCTCTTGTATTCAACTTAGGTGAGGTTACAATTAATTACCGTATAAGAGCATTACTTTTTAATTATATCGTCAATAAGACACTGCAGAGTAGCACGGTTCTTTATTTGAAAAGCTTTACAAAAATTATCGGTGAAACCAATCAATTTTAAAGTAAAAATTCTACAATTCACTAAACCATACTTCAGACTATTGATGCTTGTGCGGTCAAAATCAGGACTCTTCAATAACGGACTTTATTGATCGTAATGTTAAAAGTAATTTATATATAATATGAAATTGTGACACAGAAAACATGGTCTTGCTTTCACGGTATAGTAAAGAGACTCTCGATACGATTCAGTGAAACTCTTGTGCTTCGTTATCGTTGTCGTTTCTTACCACGAAGCGAGCAACGCTTGCAGTTCTCGAAGTCACCCTTTAGTTTTCGGAAGACGGCGTTGCAAAATTCTACGGGAACATATAAAACTACTTATTTTTTCATCTCGGACACAGATAGCAAAAAAAAATTATATGAGTATGCATTAGGAAATATAGAAGATAGTGTTCGAATTTACTACTTTATAAAATTTTACACATAATAAAATAAAATTTGTTAAAACTGTAATGTGTAGTTCTATAAAAACGTATGTAAAAATGCTAGTGTCACATACTTTACATAATATATGTTTGTACTTCAATCTACTTTTGTTGCAAATAAAGATTTTAAATCAAAATGAAACTAGTTTCCGTTCGCAACCAAACCGATTCTAACAAGCAATCGAAACTTAAATTAAAACACATAAATTCTTCACTCTAACATGAAAAGTGTACGGGACCGCCCGCGTTATCGCGATCTAGCTCTTTGAGCACATGCCTAAAGCTAGTCGGAAGTGCACGCGGAATCCTGCAACCTTTGTGCGGATAAATTTATAAGCTTAGGGCGGATACACATATCTGTACCTCGAAGCAGTGTTTGGAAATTTTCCTTTGAGAAAATTGGAAGCGCATAGCTGAGTAAATTAAAGTTTGTGCTGAAAAATTCCTGGTGGAGAAGATTTTGTTCACACTTTTGATAAATTGTGTTTAGTCTAATACAAGGTGTTGTATTTTAGTGCCGCATTTTTTTTATGTTTGCCAGTTATTTTACGGCTTTTAATATTCAAGCTACTTTTTGATTACTAAAACCTATCTCTCGCTTTAGTCCTGTGACAAGAATCAACATTTTTTTACCTGGTAAATTCTACTTTATACTCTAATTAGCAGCGCTCCGCGGTTTCACCCACGTAAGTACCGATCTCGTGGGAATATCGGGATAAAAAGTAGCCTATATGTTAATCCAGGTTTCCAGCTATCTACATACTAAGTTTCATTACAATCGGTTCAGTAGTTTTGGCGTAAATGAGTAACAAACATCCATCCATCCATCTATCCATCCAAACTTTCACATTTATAATGTTAGTGGGATTAGTGGGATGGTTAGTATAACATCAGTCAATCTAAGTATGTATGCACATCTGTCAACGTTTTCTCAATTACATATCATGAATGTTAATTAGGTTTTGGATACAAGAGATACATCAACATTTGTATTTCTATCTGTTAGTACATTTTTTATTCCTTCACGCTAAACAGCAAGCGAAATTTAGTAAACAAATAGATTACGTCCCAAGATCACGAATCACGCACACCGAAATCGAGATATATGTACGTGGACGGAGAGGTGGGCGAAGGAAAGATATAAGAAAGTAGGCTCAGTAAATAGAAATTTAGATGTTGTTACTGGCTGTGCAATAACTTCGATAAATATAATTTTCACGTTGACAGTATAGCCTCAGAAGGAGCACAGAAACCACAACATACTAGGAACATTGTTCGAAGTTATTCGAACGTAATTTTCTGTTCCATAGTTTTACATAGTTGAGCGGGATTCCTTAGTGTCACCTCACCTTTCATAGCGTGTGCTATACAAATGTTAGGTTTACAAAAATAGATATATTAATTTGATATAAATTCGAAATATTGTATTCGTTTGTTCATGTTTGGGGAGTGGAAACGAATGTAACGGGCAACACCGAATGTTTACCCCGGGAGAACAGTAAATTTAGGCGGGCTTTTTGCTCGTGGCCAGCATCGAGTTCGGACGTGTGTTTAAAAGTGTATTGAAGTGGAAGAATATATATCTACCCTACAGTATTCACGTGAGTTTTATTGTACTGTCAGTTTTACCTTTATTTGAGATATCCTACATTTTCAGAAGTGGAATAGGCCCACTTTCCTCATTTTATTTAGATTATAGTGGCTAAGTGATTTAAATACGGATGATTTCATTTAAGAACTTCGTATCTCCAAATGTTAAAAAAAAATATTACAGACGAAAAAAAAAAAAATATTAAGTACCTTACTAATTATAAAACATAGACAAATAGCATTATTTAAATATCGATCATTAATTGGGCTTATATTTGTTGTAATCATTATTTTTATATCTGATAAAATTATTAAATAAATGGACTTACGTATAATTCTTAAACATGTGTAATGGATTTACTAAGTAGGTAGGTAGTTTTATTTTTGTAAATACAAAAAAAACAAAACTAAAAACAATTTGAAAATACGATGATTGCATGGTGTTTGTTACGGCATCATACACAGATGACATCAAAATTTCGAAATTTTTGGATTTGCGAGATTTGAGAATTGAGCCATCGCTTTAACATTTTTGTTAGTGTTATACCTTTGTACGAAATGGTATAAGTTTTTAAATATTACATTACACATCTCAACATCTAGTTGCTAAACGTAGCGGTGTTTATTTGGGTGTCAAAAAAAAAAAAAAAAAATTAAACGTTAATTTGAGCTAGGCAGCGTTGTTTCCGAGATACCCTATAATTTTGAAATAACATCACAAAGCGTAATTTAATTTTATATATGTAACCGTTGGTGTATATCATCTGTTTGTTAAATTATATTGCAATATTCTTCGTGGTCTCTCAATAGTTCAGTGTAAGCAATGAACCATGCAACTGCAAACATAATTGGTTTTCAAAGGATCGTTACCGAAATATCACGAATAATGTTCAAGTAGCTTGCAGTAATTTTATTCTGAAAAAAAAAGGAGTTTTTAATTATTTTACATAGCTCTTTGTACACAGCTCCCATGCATAAGTTTCAGAGTAACGATGCTGTAAGAAGAGTAGTTACTTCAAAAGCGGTTAAGCACGCCGCCATCTATCGAAATATTGAGCTCCTGTTCGAATAGAAAAAGTCGCAGACAAACACTGGTTCTGCATTCAAGATAACAAGATGAAGATTTTCGAGACAGAAGCTTGCAACGTACACATAGCCCGTTGCTGCAACGCGAGCAAATGCCGCTTTATGCACCAGGTCGCTGCTCGTGGCTGCTGCGACGTCGATGTACAGCGGCTCCGGGGAGCATCAGATGTCGAAATCGGCGCATTGACTTCAAAGCTGAGTAAACGGTCAGACAGTCCAATTTTTACTTCGAAATATATTTTAAATCTAAGAGTCATTAAGTAGTCGAAATGTAAATTATGACATTTAACAGTAATGGTAAGATGAACCACAAACATTCGATCTGACTTTGACCCCTCGATTAAAAGCCAGCGCATAGATATTTTAATTAGAAAGTTAACCAATGTGCCATTGTATACAGTTGGGAAAGAAAATAACTATCATTCTTCTTGTAATGCAGAAACTATGAGGATTAGCTAGGATGTGGCATGAGAGTCTAAACTCTATACTATTCGTTCGAGATGAATATATTTGATGAAATGTTGTTAAATGTTTCCATTTGAGCAAAATTATGAATAAACCTTGAAGGATTTGCTTAAGCGGAAAAGTTAGTTTGGCGAACCTCTGATTGAGATACTTGCTCAACTGAACGGATGTGATATTGATGGTAAACGTACAATTAAGTGTTTCATCCAGGTGTTGAGTGATAAACCCTGGATTAAACCTTTAGGTCTAACGCTAACGCAATGTGTTGTTCTCATCGCGAACAACTACTAAAAGTTTTAATTAAAATACACACAACGAACAGACATTTCGATGATAAAGTAAACATGTAAATAATGTATACGGAAACTATATTCGAGTATACTCTGCTATTCAGGTGACATGCATATTATTGAAACTAATAATAATACGTTACAATACTCTTGCATTTGCATGAATATGAGTACAGAGTTAGACAATATATTCATTATATCTGCTTGTTGGGCTTGCTGAAGTGTTAAGAGTTCACAGTATGTTTATTAGAACCGAGTCACGACAGCTCTACTATACCTATGAAGGGTTTTGGGAAGTGCGTTTCACTCTCGAAAGGTAATATTTCTGAAGACTTAAATATTTATAATGTAAAACTACTGTAACGTCACAAGTAATTGAGAACAGGTTTCGATAGATGCTGATAGGTCTTTCTTTTACGGAGCAACCGCATATCGTGGTATACAAAAATGCAGAAGAACTTTAATGTTTTTGATGTTGTGAATCAGCTCTGCCCCAACTGAATGAGGACGAGGTTATGGCGGTCACCGTATTAGTTATCGCTGATAATGACGTTTACGGTCCAGCCGTAGTTAAAGCTTGTGTCGAGACTCTAGTGAACGGAGTCATTACGTTTTGAGTAGGAAAATTATTGGTAAACCGGAGTCAAGTGAAATTTGTTAGCGGAGGAACGTACCGTGTCAGGAATAGTCATGTTTATGTTTACGTGCACCCTTCATCAAAACTTTATAAACTACGAATGGGAGAAATTTTATCGAAAGGCACGAAGGTGCGAGTCGTTAGGCATGTAATTTCCAGAAGTGCTCCGTAGGTATAGGTATTGAAATGAGCCAATGTGATTCTATCAACGAGTCGTAGCAAGAACAATGATCTTGTTAGAGATGCACAAGCACTTCGCAACTTCCTTGAAGGAACTAGGATGTGCGGGCTTCACTGAGATGAGTATCGAATGAAATACTAAATGCCCTGTTGTATACAAACCTTGCAGGTTAGCTTGTAAATATATAAAATATATAATAGCAAGAACGGGAAATCGTTGCAGAAATGATGGAAGTTGGTATCATCCACGAATCGGTTTCAGAATACGCTAGTCCTAATTCTGGTTTGCAAACAGGATTTTAAATAAGTGTCGATTTTAGACTGCGAAATTCGATTACGATCAGCGGTATCCAATTATTTCATTTTTTCCATAACCTTGCATGTCTTCTGGTCACTATCAAGTACCTAGATCTGAAGTCAACCGTTGAGATCGTTTTGTTACACCGGAAAGTCAATACGAAATTAATCGCATGCCGTTCAGATTAGCAAATACACTTGGGTCTTAGGATCAGTTCGATTTACCAAGGCAATAGTGATGTCATCTTTGTTTATGAAAAGTCTATCCCTAAATGTTTAGATAGATTCGATCGATCGTATCTGAAACTAACCTTATCCAAATGTTAGATACTATTTACAAAATAAGCTTTAGCGATCCAACCGCACCACTCTTAGCTCTTTAACAGCTCGAAGTTTCAATTTTGATAAAAAGATTGGGAAGACAAAGTGGGTCATCCCATACAAATCCAATGGGGCATAAATAATATTAACCACAAAAAGATAGGACTCCTTCCGAGGTTATGTTTGGATTGAATATGAATGCGGAGATTGACCCACGGTTGAATGAGGTAAGACGTAAAAGTAACTAAAATTTGAATTTAGAAATATTGCTTAAATCCGTCAAAAACATAATATATATGTACAGCAAGGAAAATAAAAACGTGCATGTGACAGCAGCCGATCGTATGTTACCATGCCTTCATGTAGCTACCATAAACATAGACGATGATGATGACGATGATGATGATGATACAGAACAGGTAAAAGAACAGAAAAGTTAAAATATTCCGTTAACATTAGTATATGTGTGTGTAGTGTGTGTGTATTTTGCATAGGCATAAGGTACCGAATAAATAATTATTTACCTATTGCACAGAATTCATAATAGTTAAAGTACAGAAGTCACACTTTACCAAATAATTTAATTAAACAAGCGACTCCTGTTCCGACATAATAAAGTCTCAACTCGGGTCACACAGCGCTAATTATCTACAGGTATATTCAACTAGCAGTTGCCTCTTTCTATCGCGTAACTCTTATCTGTTTCGACAGCACCGCGATATTAGGGTTGTCTTTTTATTTAAATTAATTAATGTGAATATTTAGTTACTGCCTTATTTTTGTGAACAAATAAACCTAGACCAGGTACCAATAACTCGATAGTCTACATATGAAAGAATGACGCGACGCATATTGTGTGCTCCAGCATCAAACAAACGGCGCGCCGCATCCCACTGAATTTTGGCAGGATTAGTCGAACCCGAAGTGTAATTGTAGCTTTATACCTACACTGCCAAGTAAACCTGGCATGCTTATTGTGACTGCCTTATACATTCAGCTGAATGCAATAATTATTGTCTATCGGTACAAACTGTAAATATGATACGGAATAATTGTATGAGAAAATATAGACTATTAGTATAAAATTAAATGATTTATCATAATAAGCTAGTTATATATTAATTAATAAGATGTGACATAACTATGCACTTACATGGATAATATAATATAAACAAAAAAAAGGCGAGACAGCAAAAAGAAATGATTTATGATGAGATATCACTACATAATAATGGAGCGGGGTCCCCCGCCGCGTCTGTATGTTCGCGATAGACTGAAGAACTGCTGGGCGGATTTTCGTGCGGTTTTCACTAATAGACAGAGTGATTCAGGAGGAAGGTTTAGGTGTATAATTTGTTAAGATTTTGTGTACATTGATTGAAATATGTTGTTTGTTGAAGATGTCTCTGCTACCCGTACGAGGCCGAAGTGATGAATAAGATTACTAATTGTTGTCATCCGCCGCGCTGGTGTGTAAGAAGGAAGGTTCACAGCCAGTATGTCGCTTGTGGGAAAGAAGTACCATTAGTGACGTCTGCTGGTTTATGAGAAGGAAGGTTCACAGCTATTATGAGATGTATGCCGCTTGTGGGAAGGAAGTAACACTAGTGACGTTCGCTGGTTGGTGAGAAGGAAGGTTCACAGCCATTATTAGATATATGTATGTCGCTTGTGGGAAGGAAGTACCGCAAGTGACGCCCTCTGGGTTGTGAGAAGGAAGTATCACAGCCTTTATGATTATAATTGTTATATATTTATGTATGTACCTGTTGCTTGTGAGAAGGAAGTACCACTTGTGACGTCCCCTGATTTGTGAGAAAGAAGTATCACAGCCTTTATGAGTTATGTCACTTGTGGGAAGGAAGTACCGCAAGTGACGTCCCCTGGTTTGTGAGAAAGAAGTATCACAGCCGTTATGACACATGTCACTTGTGGGAAGGAAGTACCGCAAGTGACGTCAACTGGTTTGTGCGAAAGAAGTATCACAGCCTTTATGATTATAGTTGTTATAGATTTATGTATGTACCTGTTGCTTGTGGGAAGGAAGTACCGCAAGTGACGTCCCCTGGTTTGTGAGAAAGAAGTATCACAGCCGTTATGACATATGTCGCTTGTGGGAAGGAAGTACCGCAAGTGACGTCCCCTGGTTTGTGAGAAAGAAGTATCACAGCCTTTATGACACATGTCACTTGTGGGAAGGAAGTACCGCAAGTGACGTCAACTGGTTTGTGCGAAAGAAGTATCACAGCCTTTATGATTATAGTTGTTATAGATTTATGTATGTACCTGTTGCTTGTGGGAAGGAAATACCACTTGTGACGTCCCCTGGTTTGTGAGAAGGAAGGTTCACAGCCGTTATGAGATATGTCACTTGTGGGAAGGAAGTACCGCAAGTGACGTCCCCCGATTTGTGAGAAAAAATTCACAGCCTTTATGATTATAATTATTATATATTTATGTATGTACCTGTTGCTTGTGGGAAGGAAGTACCACTTGTGACGTCGTCTTGTATGTAAGGAAGTATCATAATCATGTTTCTGACGCAAGGCACATACGTCCGTAAAATTGTAAGTCTGAATTCGATGCTATGGAAGATTACTATTGGCCGAGTGTTAGGTTAATACGGCTGTTTTTGCGTGCGTGCATGAGGACATGCACGACGTCAGGATGGTCGAGTGTTAGGTTTACAAAAATAGATATATTAATTTGATATAAATTCGAAATATTGTATTCGTTTGTTCATGTTTGGGGAGTGGAAACGAATGTAACGGGCAACACCGAATGTTTACCCCGGGAGAACAGTAAATTTAGGCGGGCTTTTTGCTCGTGGCCAGCATCGAGTTCGGACGTGTGTTTAAAAGTGTATTGAAGTGGAAGAATATATATCTACCCTACAGTATTCACGTGAGTTTTATTGTACTGTCAGTTTTACCTTTATTTGAGATATCCTACACAAATAATCGCTTCATTTCACGTAAAATAGTTCGCATTAGCTTTATAAAAATCAACTTATTCTGTTTTCAATGATAATTAGATAATATGACTCAAGGCGGAATATCCGGTTCTCCCCTGTTTTCAATTATTTGGTTGGCTTTTATGAAATCTATACACAATGTTTTAAAAACGTTTAGAATGAAAGTTTAGAAAAACGAGGAATGTATGGTTGGTGTTTATGGCCATTCCCCTTAATGTCATCCGTATTCATGGTTACTGCTCCGTCCGTAAGCATCTTATGAAAGCTTTAAACCTTCAATAACCACTGGGCTATCAAAAGCAAAAATATTTTTTGAAAATTTACTTGTAATTCGTCAGCGGTTTTAAACAAAAAAAACTGTCAGACTGCACGTCAAAAGTGACAACACAACTTACTTAATATAATATAAATACATATATACATCTGAATATATGTATCTGAGCGTAACGGTCATGCGAGTTCATTGCTTTTTCTCCACACCAAAAGTGCCCAACCTGCCTAAAGAAGTTTCCACTACAAAAATAAGGATTTTGTATTCCACATGCGATACTGTTGTTTATCATTTTAATACTTTCGAACTTTCTTAAAGTCTGGGTTCAAATCGATTTTTTTCAAGGATATTAAAGAAGTATTTGTAGTTTACTTTATTTTAAAACTTTTTGCACAATGTATACAGAGGCGGACGTAATGCCAAAGGCATTCTCTACCAGTCTACCTTAGGGCGATGTAGAAATGAATGAAATAGGTGCATCACAAAGTATAAGAATGAGTGAAATAAGGAAAAAAAAGGCAAATAAATTAATATATGCTTAGATACATACTTGTACATATTACCTTTATATTTCTACTGTTCTGATGCCAATTTACGGAAGAGGAGAGCACGAACCTTTGTTTTAAATGATTGGCGACTAGGTGCCATCCTGATTTCCTGCGGCAAGGCGTTCCAGAGAAGGACAGACTGAATTATGAAAGAAGAACTGACACATGTTGAAGAATGACTGGGATATAATAAGAGAAGATTATTTGAAGAGCGGAGATTTCGGCTATGATTGGAGCAGAGATACTGGAGAGTGGAGTAGCGTAGTTGATATTATAATTAAAATGAAATATTTATCATCCAAAAGACGTATAGCAAAACAAACAAAATGAATAAGTACAAAGCGAAACAGCACTACGATTATTAAAGAGCTGCGAGTTATTGTTAAGCCAACAGTTTCACTGAGGCACTCACCGGTAATGGATTTGGTGGAAATTAATTATTTTCACCGTTGCGTGGCCTGTTTGTATTTCTAGAATTTTTGATGTGTGAAATTCAAACGATTGACTCTGCACTCGAATTTCAAACTTTGTTTATAACAGGTTATGGTAGATTTTGCATTGCGGGTGTTTATTTCGGTGCAGCGTTACCATTGGTTTGTTTGAAATGGTTTATTTGTCGTCAGTAATTGAAAGTTATTACGCGGGTAGCTTAGGTGTTATAAATATATACACTACTGAATTATTTTCTAGGGTCTATTTAAATCATGTTGTTAGTGTATCACAATTGAATCGTCACTGCTTTTTTTTGTGACCCGTCGGCTCGTATGGCCATACCCATAGGTCACCTGATGGTAAATGACTACCGCGGCACATGGGCTCCTGCAACTCAAGAGTCAAAAGTGCGTTGCCTTTAAGGTAGGAGGGGAAAGGTGGAAGAGGGGGAGAGGGGGGGAAGGGTTAGGGCCTCCGTTAGCCTCACTCACTCGGCGAAAAGCAATGGAAGCATTGCATCACTGCCGGTTTTCTGTGAGGCCGTGGTATCACTCCGGTCAAGCACGTGCTCTCCCGTTATATTTTTATATTATTATGTACCTATGTTATCTCTAGTCTGTCTATAACTTTTTTTGTCTTTGGTTTCCTTCTTTGCATCTCAATTAGTTGAGATATTAATTTGTTTTAATTGGTTGTTGCTGTTGTTTCTTCATATTATGGCAGATGTTAATGCTTTACTTGAATATCTATGCAAAGGAGAATATAGGTTTGATGACTAATGCCGCGTTCCAATAAACAAGAAACGATTCGTTTTTGCTTATGGACGGTAAATTTTTCGTTGAAAATACAACGAAATTTTACCGTCCGTAAGCAAAACGAATCGTTTCTTGTTTATTGGAACGCGGCATAAGATAATTTGATTACTATACGTAAGAAAGGAAAAATTATCATTTTGAATTAGGAACAACATATTCTGAATTGAGAATTTAGACTTGACAATGTGTCGATACAGATAATATTTTGTACAATGAAAATATACATAATAATCTATCAACAATGTGATACTGACACAGCAGCTCTTAGCTGGTCGTGGTCAGAGTAATGAGGTAGAATATTATTTATCTCCGCATAAATATCATTTGTAATGATAGTTCTAAAAACTTAATTGTATATATTTTGTGCTATGTTCAACCAAATTAATTAATTAAATTAGACAAATGCGTGGTAAAATAATAATAATATTCATGCTTAAAATATCGATATCTCAAAAAAAGTGTGGCTTTACGATATTAAATAATGGAATGAAAACTGAAAGAAACATATGATAAGGCCCAGTACGGTACTTGTTTCGACATGCAACCATTGCTCGTACCGCGGTTTCCGATAAATTTGCTCCTATACATCCTACATATAATATGTTTGCTTTGTTTGTGGCTGGAAATGTACGTATGCTGTTCGTTTGTCCAACAGTTTTTTGTGGAGGACAACAAATTGAATTTCAGCTTTGTTTCAGCTGAGGGCCGTGTTTCTTTTTGGTTGCGTTTTCATATAATTGAGTCAGAATTTTTAGTAAATTCGTTGCAAATTTGTGCTTTAAAAATGACTATACAGAACCGCAGTAAAGGTCTAGAAAGTTATCTTTTTATATACGTATTTTCTGTTGACGATCAGAAAACCTTGTAGGTATATTTTTGGACAATTTTAAATGATCAAAAGACTTACTGCACGCTCGAATTCATTCTAGAATAGACATAACGATTAAACTAGTTTGAACTTTAATGGAAACGCTTTAAAGCTCAATTTATCCAGACCCATGCATTTTAGTGTTAGCTAAACGTTTTAGGCAGATGATATACCAAATTTTGTCGACTCATCACAATACGAAGATGTTGTATTGATAAATGCCAGAAACCGAAATCAAGCTGTTAAGCTTGATTTGGGATCGTTATATTAAAAGTGTTTGTTTGTGTAAAACACTTAAAAATTAAGTGTTTTATAAAAAAGTTTACATATTAATCAATAGAGTAGTTGATAAGTATCTCTCAGTGTCGATATTCGATACGGTTTTAAAAGAAAAAGGTGATGTCGTATCTATCTATCTATCGATATAAAAATGAATCCTTATTTCCCTTGGTCACGGCATCACGCGTGAACGGCTGGACCGATTTCGCTAATTCTTTTTTTTTGTATTTGTTATTATCAGGAGGAACCTTTCTTATGAAAGAGAAAAATAAGAAAGTTGCTCGGAAAATTAGAAAATTTAAGAAAACTTAATGAGGGACTTACGCGTGTGAAACCGGCGTGCAGCTAGTTTGATATAAAAACCACCCGCAGGTCGAAACTCCATAGTTATTTATTAAATTATTGATGAAGATCCGTCTAAGTTGGTATCGCTAAACTCGTCAATAGCCTCTTAACAAAAAAAGAAAAATGAAAATCGGTTGACAAACGGAGGAGAGAAAGGTACTGAACTATTTACAGAATGGTGTGGTCAATGGTCATGTTTTAGGGTCGTATGGTCTATACCCCGTAAATAATGTAAAGGGTGACAATTAAAAAAAGTATCTGTGATCGGAAACTTATTTTAAACCTGACAAGTTGAACTATGACGAAGGCCTCCCCGAATGAGCGCCAGCGCCAACTACACAGGTCTTGGGCAGTGTGCATCCATCCGCAGGGCGTCCTACACTACGTTTGTCTAATCGCTAATTCGTCCAGCAGTGGACGGCGATAGGCTGATGATCAAGTAGAACTTGAAAATTGACCGACAAAGCTAATATTTCGTATTAAGGGCTGAGATGAGTGAAACTATGGGTAGAAACACCCTGTATCCTTAGATTCAACGCTGAGAGGTGGTAAGAATGCCAGTCATTTAGATTTTTATTTCATTAGACTTTTAAAATAATCTGCATTCATTCAATTGCAATTTTATGAAATCATAGTTTTCTCTTTTCGGTATCTATCTAATAAATAAAAATCTCTTGTCGCGGTGTTTGTGGTCAAACTCCTCCTTTTATTTTTATATTTGGTAGGAATGAGAATCACTACATATTATAAAACAAAGTCCCCCGCCGCGTCTGTCTGTCTGTCTGTCTATCTGTCTGTCTATCTGTCTGTCTATCTGTCTGTCTGTTCGCGATAAACTGAAAAACTACTGAACGGATTTTCATGCGGTTTTCACTGATAGACAGAGTGATTCATGAAGAAGGTTTAAGTGTATAATTTGTATCCGTGCGAAGCCGGGGCGGGTTGCTAGTAGGTCATAAAGTATTTTTACCCTCCTGCCGCCCTCCATTAAAAAAAAACGAAAAAGGCATTGCAACGCATGCCTCCATTATTGTATACTTTTTAACCGACTTCAAAAAAGGAGGAGGTTCTATGTTCCACTGTATATATTTTTTTTATGTATGTTCACCGATTACTCAAAGACGCTTGGACCGATTTGGAAAATTCTTCTTTTATTTGAAATGGTATATTTCCCAGATGGTCCCATGGTCATCAGGTAAGGATCTGATGATGGGATCCTGAAGAAATCGAGGGAACTCTTCAAATTTTATCAGCACACTTGAAGCGATTTGGGTATTTTGAGGCGCATTAAACTCGGTGATACATTTTTAAAAGATAATAAAATACCACTACTTAACTACCATCTTCCATAGGTACTATATTTACACTTATACCGCGTTCCAATAAACAAGAAACGATTCGTTTTGCTTACGGACGGTGAAATTTCGTTGAATTTTCAATGAAAAATTTACCGTCCGTAAGCAAAACGAATCGTTTCTCGTTTATTGAAACGCGGCATTAGTTACTACCATGGAAAGAAAAAACATAATATGATAAAAATTATTACTCTTTCACATAAACAACACCGGCTACCTAAACTAGTCTACTAAATTTAGCCTCAGAAATAAAATAAAGCATCGAGAAATAAAACTTAACGCTTCAAATGTATCAAGCGTCGATCAATTACATTCGAAATAAGAGCATTTCTTATCAGTAATGGATCAATCGCTCTAGTCACGACCGTTTAGATTGGTCTAAACGAAAAAAGGCAGGCAAATTATGTTTAGAATGTCTATTAAATACACAAACTGTTTCTTCGGTATTTAACAGATGTTACATCTCATTACAGTAATGAAAAGGGCCAATAATTTGACGCAATATATAAAATATATTTGCAAAATTTTGGACGGTAATAGTAATTATTAATAATAGTTTTTTGTTTGCAAAATATTAAGTGGTGTATTTATATGTGCAATGTTATGTGTTTATTTATAGTTTAAGTGTGTATGTATATGTAATCCAATCGTCTATTAATTGTGCACTGGCACTTGCATGCAGTGCATTTCTATTAACTTCCTTGCCATGATATCTATTTCTAACGGTGGCCTGGAAGAGATGGCAAAGGTTGCAAATTGCACCACGTTATCAGTTTGTGGCTAGATTTTTTTTTTCATTTCATTTACAATAAAGAGTGGATTTAATATAAATTTGGACTATAAATTATATTTGATTCATTACAAGCCCTATCTCTACGTTATATGTATTTCCGATTTCTTTATGAGCATATATATAAAAGCGAAAATAATGACTCAAATTATTTGCCTGTATTTTAATTTGCCTATAAGTGCCTAAACATTTGTCTCACTAATACAGTGATGTATTAATAATTAATAAGACAAATGTTTTAAATATTTTTGAGCTACGTTACGGTAACAAGAAGTGAACTGACGTGAGTATGCTTAATAATATCAATCAGCTCTGTGTCTAATATAAACACGTAGCAGTAAGTAATTGCAATTGTGTTGTTACTTTCTATTTTTGTCATGAATGGCGAGAAATACTTTGATCGTTAATTAAATTACATACGCCATCTAACACAATAGTAAAAATAAAATAAACAACTACAACATAAAATAAAAAAAAAAAAACAAAATAAACAGAAATGATACAAAAAATGCGCTAAATAATCACTTTAAGAATATCACTGAAGCATTTAAAGTAAGTACAGAAAGGTAGTAAAAGTCCCGAAGTGCTACTAAAATGTACTACCGAATGCTTTAACAGAGTTTCTTTAGTTTCTGAGAAAACATTTGCAGTATTTACTTATAACCTTAGTGAGTAAACTCTTGGCATTTATTGTGCTTATTTATTAACACAATTTTAGTTTTGGGATGCGTCATTGTCAAAGCATACTGGTTTTTGGTCGATTTGTTAACAATAAATTAAATGTAAATTGAATCTTCTTTTTACAAGCTTTTATTTAACTTGGAATATTTATTTGTTTGGGTCAAATTTTGCTATTGAATTTTAATATGTTGAAATTTTTGCATACACGTTTAGTTTGAAAGACAATAAATAAATAAAATAAAAAATAAATAAATAGTAAAAAACATTTTGTAAAAGCTTGTCTTTAAAATGTGTTTTTACTAATATTTTTAATATTTAGCGCACACGTCTAAACTATGATGATTGAATGACTTATAACCTATTTATAACTTTAAGGATTTTTATTTTTATATTTTAGTGTAAGGAAAAATTTATTTTTTATTAATATATATATTTGGTACTATTTAAGAGTACAAAATCAGTAAAATTAATAAATTAAATTCATATTTAATTAAATTCTTTATTGCAATCAGCAAATCGAAAGAAGTATTGTGAATTCATGTTCATAATTTTTCATCCCCTGTATTCAACTTAGGTTAAGGTACAATTACTCATACATTAATTACGTATGTATTAAAACCATTAGTTATTAGTGATTGTGGTATCCTACTCCTTACCATTATTAACCATTGCTTTAATTTACAACAAGGTTGTAAATATCCAAGCTATTTGGGATATGAAACAACTTTTTTTATATAATACGATTGTTTAAAATAATCTTGTTTGCATCATAATTTGCTAGACTTTTTATGTGGTAACCAATTTAAATATTCAGAACTACACTACTGAAGGGATTGCTTGATGGAAAGTGTATTAAATTTTTTTTTTACTTTTTTCGAAAGTGTCTTATCGCAGTAATTCTATGGCTAGATTTTTATTTCATTAAAAAAAAAATTTTTTGGCAAATAAGTTCGTATATTGAATAGAATAAGATTTGTGAACTCTCACATTGCAATTAACGCACACCTCTTATTCATTAAGCTGTCGTGTTTGCTTTTTTGCACAATCTCCCAAGTAAAATTAAATTAAAAGTAAAAAAAAATTCGTTAGTGTCATTAGCCTCTTTAAATTATTCGACTTACACAGTTAATTTTACTGCCACCTATGTAGTACGGTCACACGAAAAACGCAATTAAAATTATCATACCAAAATTTGCTTCCCAACGACCAATTCTCTTCACCCTTACTAATACAGGCAGCGAGCAAACATAATCCTTCACACGGTCCAATCAATCGTTCCGTCAGTTTGTTCGTAGCTAATAATTGGTATAAATGTTTACCGGAACAGGATAATGGCCGAGCATTTTGTTAATAGTTTTATTATTATTAAACATTCTTGTCATGTTATTGACCGTGATATCAAAATGAATCTATTAAATATGTTGAGGAGTCTAACTTGCGATATGGCTGTTTCATCTTCTACATACTTTTTATGTGAGAGAGCCATGCTTCGGCACGTATGGGCTGGCTCGACTCCGCTCGTTACCACGGCCTCACAGGAAACCGGTAGTGAAGCAATGCTTGCATTGCATTTCACCGCATGAGTTAGGTCACCGGAGGCCTTGACCCTTCTCTCTCCCTTATTCCCGTCCTTCCCCTCTCCCCCCTCTTCCCCCCTCCCCGTCTTCTCCTACTCCCACCTTAAAGGGCGGTAACGCACTTGTGACTCTCGAGTTGCAGGTGCCCATGGGCGGCGGTAGTCATTTACCATTAGGTGACCCGTCTGTTCGTTTGCCCCCTATATCATAAAAAAAAATACAGCCAGGTAATGGCCAATAAAATTTGTATTTTATGTTTAAGTGCACCATACATCATGTTAAAAAGCAATTTAATTTGAAGGTCATAGAAGAGATAATACTAAAAATAGGGAAACTGTCCTTGTTACTAATTATGCCTTTAATAAAGCCTTACAATAAACGAGCAATAGCCCGTGTATTGTAATACATTTACCAATGGCCATAGAGTTATAAATTAGTTGATCATACCTATTTATACACACATCAAAAGTGTCTAGGGATCAAGTGCATTTTTAACTATAAAAAATATCCAATTAATATTTACCAAATTTAGTCTTCCATACTGTTTTTTTGCAAATTGTGGGAAATTAACCTAAGTTGATATCGTCAATTCATTTTTTTTTTAACTGTTTCACGTCAGAATGACCTCAAACCGCCTGATGGAAAGCTAGAGTGAGGTCCAAAGACCACCACCATTATAGATACGGATGATACTATAATGGTCGCCCTCAGCTTGACGGCCTCGAGAGATGCTTTTTCACGCCCCGCTTAAAGGACCCGGGATTATATGACGAAGGGAACACGTGTGCTGGTAATGCATTCCACATTTTGATAGTGCGGCAAAGAAAGAAGGTGCTGAACCGTTTGGTCTTAGTTGGGATTTTTTGCACTGTAAGGGGGTGACACCTCAGCCCGCTACGTGTTGTTCTGGATAGGAAAGGAGAGGGTGGGATCAATTGGAAGAGCTCTTCTGAACACTCGCCATGATAGAGGCGGTAGAATACTGCCAAAATGGCAAAAAAAGGTCAAAAATGACGACTTTTTAAATATTTATTGTAAAGATAAAAGCTTAATAGTCTATGTTTCCACCATTCACACGAATCACAAAATCAGAGGGATTTGGCATGCTTAAAATTGGTTCATCAAAATCACGTTCCTTCTAACAAGTCAAAAAGTTGTTGTTCGGTATGCACGGCATCCATACTGGGCAGTGCTCTTCTTTGGACTATATCCCATGCGTGCTCAATTGGATTGAGGTCTGGCGATTGAGCAGGTCACGGCAGACGTTGATAAGAGCATCGGTGAGAGTGCGTGTTACGACTCTAGCCATGCGTGGCCGTGCATTATCGTGCATTAGTCTAAACGAATCATCCAACCGGCTTCGCAAAGGGATAATCACGTCTGAATCAATCCTGAATCATTGAGATCGGTTCTTGCACGGATCCCACCGATCCAAAAACAGGCCCAAACCATTATTGTTCCCCCTCCACATGAATGAACTTCCTGACAAGATTTCAAACGTTCTTGACGTCCAGAGGTCCTTCAAACTCGCATACGTCTTGTATCCGGCCTCATACCGAAACGAGATTCATCGCAAACAAACACAACGCCAGTCTTCTTATTCCTTTTCTTCTTTTATAGGAATCCTGAAATCGCGTGTCAAGTCGACGTGAACGGTTCAACGTACTAGTTGAGCCGTAGACGCCGTCGAGCATCTACTAGTCGACAGAATTCAACTAGTAGATTGACAGTTGATTTTCTATTTTTAATTAAAATTATTTATTCAAATAGTGAATTAACAAAAGAATCTATAACGATACAAAAAAGTTAAAATATTAATCCTCAATTGCGGCGAAACTATAAAACGTACATGATTCCTAGAGACTTTTGATGTGTGCATGTTGGTAATAATGATACGAAATACCGAAATAGGTATGAGTCAGCCTGTAACCACGGCCTATGCAACCTGGTCGAAACGTCAGGCAATTCAGAGGTATGTAATACCTATTTCGTTATCGCGTTAATTCCCAATGGAAATTTCCCATAAATATCCATAATTATATCATAGAACGCGTAAGTTGAAAAAATTGTACAGGACATCAAACAAGATGATTTTATACAAGAAAAGCATTGCCGTGATTTACACTCCTAGATAATACTTGCGAACCTATTTCAAGGATAAATGTGTTGTTTATATAATATATCTTGGTGGTGAACGACTAATTAGCCTACATTTCCCCAAAGATTGTAGATCTTCTTCATCATCATCGTCATTTGAGCCACAAGACGTCCACTGCTGGACATATGGGCTTCCCCCAATGACTTTCAAGAAGACCGGTTGAAAGCGGCCTGTGGCTTATAGGTCTTACCATTATTTCAATAGCTCCACTAGGCTATTAGCCCTACTTTTGTAATAAGACCAATACCAATACTGGCGTTTTATCAAAGTATTGAAAATTTGTAACTAAAAAAACACTTCTTACTTTTACTTCAAGCTGATCGATCAATAAGCGGTAGCCACTTTCTATAAAAAATTAAAACTATACTCATTCACAAAAATAAACAAAGTATTTGACCCTCTCTGCCAAGGGTCATTACATTGCATTAAAATATTCCCATAATCATTGTTACCCCACATTTCATTACCTTTCTCTGTTATACTAATGACAGTTATGCGTGATATTTCAATATAAATAAATAATTCTATGCATTTCACATGAGAAATGTTATTAAGAACAGTATTTTTGTGTTTAATGAAACTATATTTATTATCGCTTACAATTGGTGTGACTGCTTTTAGTTATTTTATTAACCGACGAAAAAACTGCGTAATTTTAAGTTGATCCCATTTAAATTTCAAATAAATATTTCAACCTTGAGGGTGGAAAATTAGGGGACGGATGATTGTCCACCCATTGACTTTTCACCTGTGAACCGATTTTGTGGTAACTTAGCACACATTTATAGTTCTAATGATATTATAGTTAGCACAGATAAGCTATGTGTAACTTATCAAAATCGAATATTAAAAAAAATAATGTAATCGTTGGAGAGCCATGCTTCCTCACGTATGGGCGGCTCGACCGGAGTGATGGCACGGCCTCACTGAAAACCGGCAGTGAAGCAATGCTTGCAACCTTTCCTTTCCTTCCCTCTCTCCCTCTTCCACCCTACCCCTACTTCCACCTTAAAGGCCGGTAACGCACTTGTGACTCTTGAGTTGCAGTTGCCCATGGGCGGCGGTAGTCATTTACCATCAGATGACCCGTCTGCTCGTTTGCCCCCTATACCATAAAAAATATGTATAAATATTTCGGACTTATCGTGTTATTGAAGCAAAGAAGCGATGTACTTAGATATTTTATACATGTATGATGAATATACATAATTATATCATGCTTAGAAAAATACAAGCGAATAGACGAATAATTAATGACAACACAGTCGAATTCATATATGTATTAAAAATATAAACCACTATGGGAAAATAGCTATCAATATGCTTATGACGTCACGAATTCCAGATTTCATTGAGTATAAAGCAGGTCGATGTTCAAATGTTCCCACATAATAAAACTTAATTTATAGGTCAGTTACATAGAGAAATTCTTTCGAAATGTCATATTAAATCATCAAAGTATTACAAGCGGTCATCGGAAGTCATATTTATGACCGTAACGACAATGTGTCTCAACAACGTTACCAGTAAACAAATAATATTCAATTATATTCACATTTTCTTATTGAGGCCCCTCTAGAGTACAATGGATTGGGCTACAAATGGAAGTGGAGTGGACAAGGATTCAATAAGCGTAGAGAAGGTGTCCAAAAGTTTTTTAACTTTTAAACTTTTAAATTCGTAAAAATGATTTCCTTTTTACGAAATCATTTTTACTAATTTAATTAAAATCTAAAAAAATACAAAGTACCATTAATATCTGTTTGTATAAGAAAGAGTGTAAATTTGGAGCGGGGAAATATGTATGTATATCCGTGGGAAGAACAAATAATACTAGCCAAGTATTATATATAATTTATTTACCTACCATAATAACACTTATTACGAAATATTTTCCCCTAAACATTCAACAAAACTCACATCTGTTTTGCTATATTTCATTTAATTAGTTAAATTTGTCAGGCAACTTTCCATCATGGCTGTACTCAATCAAAATCAAAATTATTTATTTCAAATAAACCCATTGTAGGTATTTTTGAATTGTCAGGAGTAGGAGTCAGTTCGTATAAGTCGGTCGTGAAGCTAGTTACCTGTTCCAATACGTAGATCCTATGGAGAAGAACAGGCAAGAAACTCCAAAGACATTGCTAGGCAACATAGAAAATTAATACTTATGTGACTACACCGTTCTCACATGTAATTCTTTTTTTCTAATTAACAAAAAATGAAAACCCTATCATAACTACAATGTCAACAGTGTATAAAATAATATCAAAGTTCTATAAAATTTATAATATCAGAAATAATAATCAAAATATTAATAAATCTATACGTCACTCAGTGACGTATATATAGATTTATTAATATTTTGGCACAGACACAAATTCATTGACAGTGCGACTGTGGAGCAGGAGCGGGATTGTGCTAAGCATTTTTATCGTCTAAATAATGATAGTTTATAATATGCTCGTTTACATAGCGTGCGTTTTATACAAGTTTTAAATTTCTTCTCATTTAGTTGAAGAATATTATCAGGAATTTTATTATAGAATTTAACGCAGTACCTCATAAAAGATGTACTGACTCTTGTTCGGTGGAATCGGCGAGGCTACCAAAACTATTTGTCTTATCCTTCTTTAATGAGAAATCAATTAATATTGGTTAATGCATAAAAGCATTCCCTATATTGTACCTCTGTAATGTCTGCATTTTATTTTACAGATCAACCTTAGTTTACTCTTTTTTAACCCTTGAATATCTAAACTTACTTCATGCCGCATCCATTCGATCGCTCTCTCCCCGCAAGTAATCTAGTGAACATGTAATAGAATTTTATTTGTTAGAGCTACTCGATTTGGTTGCCAACGTCCGCTTACTGCCTTTTTACTGGCAATGTTACCTGCCTGGTACAGTTGGCAACAAAATCCGAGAAACAAAATCTTTGATAAATATTTTGATAAAATTTGATAAAGGCCGTATAGATACTTGGTTAACGGTATTTAGATGAGTAGATTTGCGTAGATAACAAGTTTATATTGTAAATTATTTAAATTAAATAAGTGCTAATATATTTGATTAGTTCATATATACGACATGTCTCTACCGGATTCATCATAGAACTAGCTTTTGCTCTGCGGCTTCGCTCGTGTTAATGTAAAGCCAGGTCGGAAGACCGCATAAAAGTTAATTTTCAATCGGGATAGGGAAACGGCCGCCCACGTTATCCTTTAATGCGAGGGTGAGCGAGGTCACTCCTAGAAGCCTGCGACAGCCCCGGGGGGGCTTGTGTGCTTCTGGAAGGACCTAAGCTGGATTAACTACTCAGCCTTATCTGCACACATAATGGGCTGCCTATGAGTCTAAATGCGGATACAGAGTCCCATACCGTCGCGAACTGTATTTTTTTTTGTTATAAAGGGTTCTCTATAGCTTTTTCCGTAGGTACCTCTGACAATGTGAATGCAAAACTTCATGATGATCGTTTTAGTAGTTAACGCGTGCAAGTGTTACAAAAATACAAACAAACCTATATTCGCATTTATAATGTTACTAGCTGTTGCCCGCGACTTCATTCACGTGGAAATTTTACGGGAACTGTTATTTTTTCGGAATAAAAAGTAGCCTATGTGATATTCCAGACTATAATCTATCTCTGTGCTAAATTACATCCATATCCATTATGCCGTTTTTGCGTGAAAGACTAACACGCATCAATCCAACTCACAAACTTTCATGTAATTATGTATTAACACGGGAATTAACGCGATCACGAAAAGGTATTACATACTTTTGAATGTCAGCCTATGACCACGGCCAGCGCAACCTGGTCCAAACGTCAGGCAATTCAAAGGTATGTAATACCTTTTCGTGTTAATTCCCGTGTAAATAAATAATTATACCATGGAACGCTAAAATTTAAAAGTTAGTATCACAAACTTTCGCCTTTATACTATTAGTAAGAAGTTAGGATATTTTCTGAGTCTGCTCAATAAAAGATTTTAAATTAATTTAAGGCAAAGTACCCATAAGTTTGGATAACAGTCAATAAAACATTATATTTTAAAGTACCGAACGAGAACAGTTTAAAGCTCTAAGTAAAACTGTAGACGACTGATCCGCTATATGAAAGAAGTTTTACTAAAGTTATTACTAATGGATAAATTGATTTAAAAACTGAATAGTTTGCAGACGATTTCCATCAAAAGGTCTGATATTTAATTGAACAAAATGGATTAGCTATTAGTAAAAGTTCTTCCAATTGATCCATTAAACTCTTCCAGTTGAAATACTGAAAGAACTAGACAAATTTCTTGAAGGAAAATTTAAGTAAGAATGGTATACGAACGACTTATTCTGAACATTTTTTCGTTTTAGTATTTACGGTTCAACGTTTTATTCGAAAAACGCTACCGAAGCTGTTTCTCTGTAAAAAATTGTCGATTAGTTAGGCAGGACAGAGTTTTTTACCTGCCGGCGCTGTAGCCCAAAGGGAGGGTTATCCTTTTGCCTTGTTTTATGTCCTTTTCTATGTTCCCGCGAACTACTAAACTGAAAAACCGATTTCGATAAATGATACGTGTCGTTAAATTTGTGTAAATGGCCGCCTGTCTTAGGGTAAACAAACCGAAACCCTATCGAGTTTATTCATTTTATTTACTATAGATACGCAAGTGGATCCAGGCTTCGTCTAATTATTTTTAGACTCATTAACTTGTTTTTTTTTGTATTTATTGTATTATCTAATTGCTAGAAAAACGTAAAAGTTCACTGGCGTCTGTAAATCCAAGAGATAGCTGTATTATCATTGTGTTGCCATGCCTATCCGCCGCTCCCATAAATTTCTGTATATCGTATTCGACGAATACATAATGGTAATAATTTAAAAATAATTAGAATTAAATACATAAAATATATAAACTTCGCAGTGTTACACGCCTTGTGTGAAATGAAGATAAGCTATCTAACCCAAGAGATGTTTTAAGTGTATCAATAGAATCTGAGTAAACGCATTCAAATAAACAAACAATTTCATCAGTTCTATAATATTAATATGCTGTTCATGCTTAAGAGCGCCTCTTTAGATTGCTTTCATGGTAGAATAGTAAACATTATTTATTGTGTGCCACGTGATATTATATTGTTTTACTGTTCAAATTAGTTTATTTTAAATCGATGTTTAGGTAATACTAGCTACGTCCCGCGTTGAACGATTTAATGTGGGGGTTCCCCCGGACAAAAGTAGTCAATATGTTAATCCAGGTTATAAAATATCTATGCGCCAAATTTGATTCAAATCCATTTAACGGTTCTGATGGTATTGAGTTCCAAACATCTAAACATAGAAACTGCCATATTTATAACATTGGTAGGATGAGTGCTGCAAAATAAAAAATGCTTCGATTCTTAAATTGAAAACGTAATATCGAATATCAAATAACTCTATCGATCAACCGCTAAAACAAATAACAAATAAAGGAAGGGTGTGTCATAAACAAGTTGATGAAACCGCACCCGACATGACATGGCTGATATTAATTTTTATTTGGAAAGCAATTAATTTTTTTATTTTTCTACTGACTTTTAAACTTTCGCGATTCATGATATATAATCATTTGTAGGGGAATTAACGCGATCAATAGTTATTACATATATTTGAATTGTCTGACATTTCGAACAGGTTGCATTGGCCGCGTTCAGAAACTGACGTCGAGCATTTTTATATTTTTTTTCTATCTACAATAAAGGCTTTACACACACCTGCAAAATTAAATATTTTTGGATGGGGAATATCGGTATATCTTACATGAATGTATATAAAAAAAAATGACCATAACATATTTCCACTAAAAAGACTAAAATTCGCAACAGGTAAATTAAAAATGTCGCAATCAACTATACTCTACTATTGAGGGAGTTAGCCGGTTAGCAACTCGACATCTGCGGTCCGATCTTTACTTGATAAAACAGTTGCCTAGGCGACCTACCTACCAGTGCACGACCCGACACAACACAATTCGTCATCGTTGTCTAACTACTCAAATCTTATATTGTCTATACCATAAAGAATCGCCAAATGTTAGAATTGAAATTAAATTATTGATACTGTTTTGAACAATTAAATTTATTCTTTATGTAATATATTATTAAAAATTTTACAAACCTTTTATTCCACTAACATTATAAATGTGAAAGTTTGGATGGATGGATGGATGTTTGTTACTCTTTCACGCAAAAACCACTGAACCGATCGCGATGAAACTTAGTATGTATATAGCTGGAAACCTGGATTAACGCATAAGCTACTTTGTATACCGATATTCCCACGGGATCGGGACTTACGCGGGTGAAACTGTGGGGCGCTGCTAGTTAATTATATTATATACACTCGATGTTGCGTTAAAATTTGTATATCGTAAAATGGATATTTACAGGCTTATAACTTTCAAAGCACTATTTATTTTACTACTGTATATTGATATTTATAACAATCAGACTAATCTATGTATATCATGTTTAACTTTAGACCTCCAAAGTGGCAATGGGAAAAAATATCGACTACCAAATTTAAAACGTAAAGCGGTGAGCGAGGTCGAAGTTAACTACAAAATTGTGTGTCTATTTCCAAACAAAGCTATTTCTAGTAGAGGATAGGATAAAATGTGCAAAGTAGCTGTGGAAGGAAGATGTGCGACTTGATCTAAAAGGGTGAATGTTAAGCGTGATGAAAGGACAGAAAGGATGTAAGGAAGAGGAAAGAAAGGATAAATTACTTATAATTAATTAATTGATAACCTTCAAGGAAAAATTCAACTATTGGTTACATTGAGGTTTCATTAAGATTAAATTAATTTAGCTCTGTTCCTTCTCCATATAGCTGCTGGATTCTTTGTAAGCACTTTTAGTTCGCATCTTCTTACTTGCTTAGCACACATCCCCGCTTTAACTACTACCTATGTCTATATGAATAATAACGCGATGTAGATGAATATCTGTAGATGGGTTTAAAATACTAGATGAAGAATTATTTAACTGATATTATCAAGAATATATTAAAACTTCTTTAATTCGTCTGTCGTATGAAATATAACAATAAGTTCTAACCTTTTCATTGCCATTTCACATACATAAATCGTCTTGACACAAATCATGTTGGAATTTGCCATATCTGGGTCAATCGAGGTACAAACTCCGATATTCAATTACATTGTTAGGCCGATATCTGGCCTCTACGTTCGCTTCCCATCTCTGTACTACCAACATTTCTCCATCATTTGTTATGGCAATTTCAACTTTATACAGCTCGTCTTTAAGCTTAACTTTAACTGGAGGATCCTAGTCTTTGAGGTCACAAGCCTTTGATTGGTTATCTAAACGCTGCTTGCCAATTACTTAGAGTAAGTGATTGTCTTGCGTAACATGCAAATTTTGATGGGTTTCCAAGGGATTTTTGTGGTCTTACATTGCATTTGCAATATCAAATTGTGTTGGGTTTACAATACCTCGTGTGAGACTTGGAACTAGGATATTATGTTGGATAAAAAGAGATATTTGTTTAAAGAGAAATCCTGTTACTGTTACTTAAAATGCTTTCAAATCATAGAAATGTAGGGTGTGTCTCTTAAGGGAATATAATCAAAGTCTAATAATTGAGGGTTTTACGTTAGATGGTAATGGAAAAAAATGGAAACAGAAAAAAAAAGTTTTATTTAAAAGTTAAATGGTTTTGTAAAATTATGTATCAATGGGTAAAATATTCACTTACTCACCATGCTCATTTGTAATAACTTCCATTTCATTTTTTAGTAGTTAATAGTTTAATAAATTGTAAAAGTACTTTTTATATTAATAAACTGTATTTAAAGTAAAAAAAAAAACGATAATGTCAGCTGACATCAGTTGTCACTTGTGGTTGGCATTGAAAATCAATACTGGGATGATTTATATATATTATATCTCAATGTATGCCACTCAGACTATCCAATATTACAAAGCAACAGCGTACCATGCAAGATAATTTGCTTAAACATAATTCTTGAATAAGTAAAAAAAAAAAGAAGTAACCACCACATGTTGCCACGTTGAGAATGACACGTCATCTTCACAGACTACTATATAATTCACCATAGATAAAAAAATATGATGTTTGTGAAGTGGCTATTGTCAATATTACTTATTAATGTTGTGATGTTATGTTATTAATGATACTTGAATATTTACTTATTTATTATTTTTCTCGTTATTCATCTTAATCATTACATATTATAAAATAAAGTCCCCCGCCGCGTCTGTGTGTCTGTCTGTGATAAACTGAAAAGCTACTAAACGAATTTTCATGCGGTTTTCAGTAATAGACAGAGTGATTCATGAGGAAGGTTTAGTTGTATAATTTGTTAAGATTTTGTGTAAATTGATTGAAATATGTTGATGATTGTTGAAGATGTCTCTGCTACCCGTGCGAAGCCGGGGCGGGTTGCTAGTAACATATAAATTACATTTTTAAATACATGAAAAAAATTGTACACCACCAACATCGGGTACATTGACCAGGATACAGATGGTTAGGGCTCCAAAGGCAGGAACCTTCTCACTACACGGGCCGTGTCGAAGACTACTGCCTTCTGCAACCTTGGTCCAACTGTCTAACGCAAGCCTCTTAAGGCTCTAGACTATCAATCCATGAGCAGATATGACTATCCTAACAATGATCCACATTCCACATATCGACTATCTCGTGAGACAGACCCAATTATTTATTTGTTTTTATTTTTAACAATTACTTATACTTATAGATCAAGTTTCATAATTACTACTGTTAAACTAGACAAAACTATCACTAAAAATAATGTATGTATGTATATACTGTATGTTTTCTCTTTTTCTTCCGTTCTATACCAGTTTAGTTCTACAACAAGTAAAAATCGGTGAGAGCCCTTCCATACCAATAACTGGTAACGTGTATTCGAGAAGTATTGAATATAAAGTATAGTCTGTGAGTACCTCTAGGGTGTTTCCAGTAACGAGGTACTTACAAGTAGTAATTCAGTACATTACAATCTTTCCATTTTAGTTCCGTTGATTTGACCACTTTTGGAAAATGTAGGTGAAATCGTGCTGCATTCTATTCTGGGGTGTGGGGAATAAGTAGAACGAAGTGTAACTATCATCTATCAATCAAATAGCCTACAATGCTGGTATATTATTGGCACAGTCACTTCGGTGGGTAACAAGCATACTGTCCACCTAATAATTGTAAACTCTCATTACACACGCATGCATACTTAATATCGAGATCATCGATGCTTGATCTCAGCTTGGGAACGGTGACGACGACAGTGAATTTAAAGTTAAGTAATTCTGTGATAACTTCAATAAACTTGATTAGCTCCTAATTTAAAATGCCGTTGGTCGAGGCTGGTCATCTCCAGACTGCTATTACTTAAATATGCATAGTAGTAACTATCGCGTCTATTTATATTTTAGACTAATAGATATGTTACATTGTCCTTACATTTCATTTACGCTTCTAAGCAATGTAACCAGAAATTTTTAAAAAACATTTTGAAAAAGAGTGTCCTTGGAGTTTCTTGCCTGTTCTTCTCCATAGGATCTACGCATTGGAACAGGCAACTAGCTTCACGACTGACTTAGTCTGACTGACTCCTACTCCTGACGTTTCAAAAATACCTATTATTGGTTTAATTGAAATAAATGGTTTTGATTGATTGATACTAACTTATCCTTTAATAGAACAACATAAAAAATATAGGTTTAAATAGACAATAAGTCCATCTCCTGCTTTCGAATAATTAGTCTCAAGTCTCACTTTGTTCTTCCTCTGGAATGTCGAAAAGACGGACCGCAGTACAATAAAATATATGCGTAATAATCACATCAAGATCGGAAGCCGTATATTAAGCAGGAATGTAAACAAAAAAACTAGTGAAATGTTGGATAGTATAGTTTCAGTGGATACACGAATAATTTAAGTCACGAGAATGTTGGAAATGGTTCTATTTTGAGCTGAGATTACTTTAAAATAG
This sequence comes from Euplagia quadripunctaria, assembly GCA_963859945.1. Classification (NCBI taxonomy): domain Eukaryota; kingdom Metazoa; phylum Arthropoda; class Insecta; order Lepidoptera; family Erebidae; genus Euplagia; species Euplagia quadripunctaria. The sequence goes on along the minus strand of OY982577.1, from coordinate 17,938,916 downwards.
GCCGGTTGCAAACTGACGATTGTGTAAGCAATTTGCGTTAAATGCACATTCTTTAAATTTAAGAAAAAATTTAGAACGATTTCATAATATTTTTTTTTATTGCACAGCAATCATAGACATATTTTTAAAGTAAATTGTATCAAAATAGAGTAAATATTGTAAAAACTGGAATCTAAAACTGTGCCATCTGTGTAAGTTACCCTAACTAATATACAAAAAATATTATTATATATTTAGTGTACCGCACAGAATCCACAGATGGCATAAAAATAAAATAAATCAACTAGCGGTCAGCATTTTTCGTTGCGCTAACACTTTTTTTTTGCGTACGATAAGAAACTTCTTTCTAAAAACTTATAAAGTATGTCGAAGAACGGGTGTTTTGTCCCTCACAACATGTCATCAACATAATGGGAGGATCCCCCGACTCATAACTGGTGAACCGCAGCACAACGGTTGTTATAAGGAAGTTGTATATCGTACTAATCGACGCAAGAACGTTCACTGCACGATGCAGGATCAGTAGTTACTATGTAATTTTTTTGTTGTATGACACAGAACAACAGTCTTAATATGTCAAAAATTGTCTAACTAAGAATGAAACTAACAACATTAGATGCAATGGTAGTTAGCAAGATGACTGTTAATACGAGTTTAAATTAATCCATAGCGGATGATTGGAACATAATATTTTATTTCTAAGCTATTTTTTTTTTAATTAAGTTAAACTATCGTTTCGAATCGAGAAATTTTAAGATTTTTTCACATTATTAAATAAACAGACCTATCTTTAATTTGAATACATGTAATATGAATCATAAAAATATGAAATTATTCAATTCGTTTATGACGGTAACATAAATGTAATTTTAGTATATACAGACTGTTACAGAAAGGTGTAGTCATATTTTAGGGTCGTATAGTACACCCCGTAAATAACGTAAAGCGCTAAAACTAAAACATAACTGACACATGTCACCTGAGCGTGACGGTCACGCGAGTTCAGTTTTTTTTCCCCGTACCTACGAAAAGTGTCCAACGTGCTTAAAGAAGTTTTCACTTCAGTAAACCAAAACATTGAAATTGACATAAAAATCATTATGTGTTGTTTAGAAATAGGCACCTAACACCAAAAAATATTTGTCTCCTAAACGTTTCTGAAATATACCAACCTTTTCTGTAACATTTTGTATATACAAATATTATATGTACTTTCATATTTCTATGTAAAACATAACATATAATATGTATTGTAATAGCATAAAAAAGTTACTTCGAAGATATTTGAACAAAAAGTAGATAAAGCTTAATCACCCCAAACAAACGCAATCGTAAAGCGAGCCTAACCAGCTACGACGTGTCAACTGCGCGTAAACGTCGCCGCGACTAAACTGGGCCTGATTTATTTTATTGAACCGATAAATGAGTGTGCCCGCTCTGGTGCAAAATAAATTGTAACGCGGGACTTGCGACTAGTCGAGGAAATTCTTGTTCAGCCGTAAAGATTTGGATGCCCTAAATGGCTTTTGTTGTAGTAGAAGCTATGGTCACATCTTGCTTTGGTAAATGAGAATTTGGGTGCTTTTCTTTTTTTTATGGTATATGGCAAACGAGCAGACCGGTCACCTGATGGTAAATGACTACTTGAATTGCAGGTGACCCATGGGCACCTGCAATTCAAGAGTTACAAGTCCGCTGCCGCCCTTTAAGGTGGGAATAAAGGAAGAGGGAGGAGACAGGGGAAAGGTGGGCATAGGGGAGAGGGAAGGGTTAGGGCCTTCGGTAACCTCACTCACGCGGTGAAAAGTAATGCAAACATTGCTTCACTGCCGCTTTTTTGTGAGGCCGTGGTATAAATCCGGTCGAGCCAGCCCATACGTGCCGAAGCATGGCTCTCCCACGTTACAAACGCAGTTGTAACCAAAATACATAGTATTTGTGTTGCCAAAACTGAAAAAATAGTAGGTCGATTGACTTGAAATTTTGACACAACGTTGCGTTTTGACGCGGGTTTGTTTAGTAAAATTGAAAAATAAAGACAATATGATATCGAAAAAACAAACAGGGGCAGTGTATCATAGCGAGGTATACCTCGGTATGATACACTACAATACTACGTATTGTACTAGTATAACCCGACTATAGTCGGGTTTTACTAGTACAATACGCATATTCTATGTTTACTGGGTTAAAATTAGATTCTCCGAAGAGTTTCGTATGTCACTGGAGAGTGACTAGGAAGTGTATGCCATTGTCTCACTTCCCAACACTGCACTCTCGCATTTATTAAAATCAGTGCTTACTTCCGATCTTGTGCCTCCATTTAGGAACAAAAACACAAATTGCGATGAGACGGATTACTTAATGATTGAAGTGGCACATTTTTTTGTGTATCTTGGAGACCATATTATGTTGGAGACTACACAGACTCAAACTTAAGTCAATCTAGAATATGTAAGTCCGACAAACATTTATCGACTTTCCTAGCCATGAGACACAACTGACACAATCCATTTTTTTTTTCGACATTATATATTTCTAATATTTCGCTTGATGAATTGGCTAAATGATTAAAGAAAAATTAGTGGTTACATTAATTATAGATTAATCTCTGAATATTTAAATATAAAACCATAGAAGGTTAAACCACTTTTTCTTTAGTTTGATGCCTATTCTAAATAAAAATGTCATTGCAATAAAATACATTTATTTTAGAGAAATCAGCAACTTTAGGAAAATATGGCTTTTATAATATTCTACTTCAAATGTTAGATCATTTCAAAATATTGCCCATTACGTATTTGTTTACTTAGGCCGCTTCATTTAAATCAGTAGCTAGTAAACACATTAGCATTCTATTTGCGTTTTGCGTCGGCTTAAATGATGACGAGTATAGAATAGTTAAAAAACAGAGGCCAATTATTCTTTGCACATTTAATTCTTTTAGTATCTATGAACGTGTAGGTTACCGAATTTGGTTGATATACCTAAATGTTCAGAAAGAACTTCTTGACCTAACAAAATGAAGAACTCACTGCTCTAGTTTCATTAACCCCAACGAATATTTAAGAAAAAGTCGACCAAGACCTGTTTGAGGTCTCCTATTTTAGTCGTGTCGTGTGATTTTAGTCCTTTTGATTCCGATACACCGTGCCACCGAAAACCCCGGTAGCGGTGACAGCCCGTGTAGCCGTGGTAATTGAGATAGAAGTAAGTGGAAGAGGTATCCCCATACTAACTGCTATCTTGATTACCACGGCAGCGTGGGGGTTTCCACCTGCACAAAAAAAAGGTTCTGTTTGAGGTAAGGGATCTGTTCCTCTGTTTCTGCGAAAAACTACGCTAAACGTACGCTTCAGTAGATTTAATTACAACATACTTCTTCTGCTGTGTTCTCTAGATGACACACGTAGTCTTTGAAAAAAAAAGTAATCTAATCGAACAATATACCTGTCATTGTATAGACTTTTGTACCATGACAGGCCAAAATATATACTCGACACTTATAGCTTTATGTACCCGTTTTTGCAATTTTTTAAACTTTATAGCAAATTTTGTTTAAAAATTTTAGCTTTCTGCACTTCTTTTATATATAATCTGTAAATATTCCAAAATTCACGTTACTGCGTTTGCGAAATATTCGTAAAAAACGGTACAAAGAATTCTCTATAATGATAAAATAATTTTCAGCCTCTGTATCTCATTACTAATCTATGTTCAAATGGACTACCTACATTACTGCGAGACCGCCGCCTCTTTTTGATCTCATTGACTAATCTATGATTATTTATGAACTTCAAAGAGCTTTCGATTTTGTGGGCATAATGGTTTAGGGATTACTGAATGAAACAACAGTGGTAGGAGAAATAAAAATATATTAAATATTTATAGTAGGCAAATGGGAATGTTATAATGTAATTCTATCTGCTTGATACGTACTAGTAGACAAACAGATTGGAGATTATATTTTTTACATGTATCTACAGACGTGAACGTAGAAAGGTGTAAAGATGTATTTCTGATGGATTTGCAGAGTTGATACACTAAGATTTCTCCAAAGCAAAGGTCATTTTCATAGAAGGCGAGAACAGAAAAAACTCAATACAATATTTCCAAATCCGCGGAAATCGAACACTTACAAGGATACTCACATATGTAACTAAAGCTAAGCTAAAAGTAAGAACTTATGAAAGAACGACGAGGCAGTTCAATAACTGATACACCTTTACATCCTCTCAGTTTTCTTCACATCCTCATGTCACCCACAAAAGAATACTAAGGAAGTAGATACATACCTACATACAATCACGCCTGTCTCCCCGAAGGAGTATGCAGGAATGTATTAAACACAACTGTAATTAACTCCAACTCACTTAAAAGGAGGCAAGCCCATCGGAATCAGCCGTGCACTTTAGGAATTAGAGATAGGAAAATTATTTGCTTATTTTGAAAGGTAAGAGGGACTCGTGGCTAAGTAGTAACCGAGTAGGTTTGCACATTACAAACTTAAGTAATGCTAGCCAGGTCAGTCTTGGATGGGTAACCATTCTTAACACATTGAGACCCCTCCGTGCCTCGGATAGCACGTTAAACCATCGGTCCCGGGTGCGATACGAACATCTGTGGCATTCGTTACGGGTAGTTGGAGCCCTAAAAAGTCTGACAACCTGGTCTAACTACAGAACTTCGATATCGCCTAGTACTTGGGTTGTGGAGGTCTGATGGCTGTCGCTTCACGTAAAATATCAAAGTTCGGCCGTATTGTAGTTAGACTGAAAGCCGACCCCAACTTAGTTGAGAAAAGGCGCGGAGGATGATGATGAAACGAAAGAGTAGGGAAGGAAAGCGATATTGTTTATACGGATAGGTTCTAGAGTGTGAGTAACAGCTTGAGCTGGTCAGGTTCGTATACCTGTACCGCGAATTGGCTGTTGCCGGGATGTTCAAAACCTCTAATAAGTGTTATATCAATAAATTGTATTTAACATACAAAAAAGAGTGTGTGTGCAATTCACACACGGCAGAAGCCCACGAGAGAATAAGAAATAAAAAGTGACTATGACGCATTTTCTGAAGGCTTCGTAGTACGCAGGTGCAAAGACACGTGCTAGCGATACGAAGATTATAGGAAACACTGTATACTTGTATTCTATCTCATTCTCTCGCAGGCTAAATCCTATTAATAAATATGTTTGTCTCTTTTTAGTATGACTTTTTCGTTTCATCGAATTTTCCAATCACTATGAACTTTATTGCCCGATTATGAAAGCAAAAATCATTCGGAATCATTCTATGACTACATTCTATTGACTGGCCTGTTGGCATAGTGATTAGTAACCCTGACTGACTGCTATGTCATAGGTCGTCGGTTCGATTCCCACCCGAATCTGGGTGTTCTTCGTATCCATTGTTTGTATCTATCCGCGACACAGGAGTAATTCCTGATGCGGGATTTGTTTTTTTAAACAATTAACAATAATAATATGACATTCTATAGACTGATTTTATTTTATATATCCAAAAATCGTGTCATAAGCTAGCATACTTAACTTGCAGTATATTTTAATAATATGTATTGTGTCGATAACAGAAATATCAGACAAATAATAAAATGATATGCGTACCGTATTTCATAATTTCTGGGAAAGATTTAATAAAAATTTATTGCGAAGCGTGTATCGAGCTCAGCGGTTTTATTGTTCATTTCGAGTGGAACACTTTTCAGTCAAAAATATAGGTATAGCATTGTTTTATTTCCTCCATTTTCCATCATCTCTTATTGCAAAAAAAGAAATTATTTTCACAAATTGTTCTTTATATAAACATACACAATATTATGTTTAAGATATGTCTACATCTAGTGGACAATAAAGAATAAATAAAAAAGAAATAGAAAATCTCCACTTGTATTAAAATATTATAAACTCAAGTTGAACGTGTTTTGCCTCATATGACACTATCCACTACTATATCAGCATGTTTGAGAACCTTACAGGAAAACTATACGTAATTGCGTCTGATTTTATTAATGTTCTGTCTAACGATGGCCATGTGGTACCAAAAGCTTACTTTGACTAATTGTCACTTTTTACACGACAGCCCAAAAAAGAAGTGTTATGTGTTCAGGGTTCATATATATGTATGTATATGAGTTTCTTTATTCCACCATAACTTCTAAATACCTGAACAAATTTGGATGTGTGGGGTATTCTTGGAATCCTTACACCATCACGAATGACACTGGCTTTATTTTTTTTTAAGAATTCAATGTGGATGATGTAAATAAAATATAAAAATTGACTTTTAAAAAATTGTTTTGTAAATAATTTATGTTGAATTAAGCTAGTAGCATATAACGACATCCAAATCTTTTTGTCCTACTCGGACAAAGTAAGTCTATAGGAAGTAAATGTAACTGTATCTCAATAAAATAGTATAGGTATCACATACAGCAGCATTAAACTCAAATTTAATTTAATCAAATGTAAGTGCACCATAGACCGTAGAAGTCCTAGACATTTAACTAGTGACCGAGTGGTTGCGAATTCCAACGGCACCGATAACTCCGTGTCACTCCTAACAACATCATTTAGCTTGGTAGAAGAAGTTAACAAGAAGTAATAAGAACATAAATAAAAAAGATTATATACAACAACAACTCTAAGCTTTCAAATTTGCGTATCGGAAATCCATTATGGATGCTTTAATGGTGAAGGAAAGCATTCTGAGTACTATATTGCGGTGACTCTGTGTGTGTTGATCTATAATTTCTAATTATAATAATTATTATTGACGATTTCGAATAATTGATGATCAATTATTTATTTATTAATAGGCTGGCCTGTCGGTCTAGTGGTTAGTGACCCTGACTGCTATGCCATAGGTCGTGAGTTCGATTCCCACCAAGTCTGGGTGTTCTTTGTGTCCGTTGTTTGTATGTTTGTAAAGTCCCCCGCGACACAGGAGTAATTCCTAATGCGGGAGTTGTCTTTCTTAAAATAAAAAAAAATAAAAAAAAAAATTATGAAATATAGATATTGAATTTGAATTCGAGGAGTTCCCTCGATTTCGCATCCATTATCGTATGTATAATCAATATAATGAAATCAAATCATATATAATCAACTACATGTTTTTGTCATGTTGTAGTGTCATAAGAACTACATATATTCAACAAAATCTGTTCACAGGTGTAAAGTTAACGGGTGAACATTCCTCCCCTATTTTTCTACCGTTAGGGTTGAAATTTTTATTTGAAATTTAAATGGGACCAACTTCGAAGTATACCTTAACTTACTTACCTTCAATAAAAAAAGAATTTTCAAAATCGGACTACATTGCAAAAAGATAATATACGCCATATATATATATATGGTCATATAAAAAAAAATTATACGGGTTGACTTGAGAACCTCCTAAGTTTTTTTGTCGTTTAATAAACAGGGCTCATATCGACCGATCTTCGTATCTGCTTCAAAAAAGAAAAACTTAAACTACTCGAACCAATATACACCCCACTCGCTTTGTCAAAGGAATGTAGATATGATCTAAAATAAACTTTAAATACAATTACGTAGGAAGAAACTGCAGTAGAGACCGCAACAAAAGGATACCATTGAAGAACTGAAGCGCCTAATAAAAGAATCGAATCTATCTATCATAGATAGAGTAAAAAGACTGAAATCAGCGCAGTCGCGCCGTTCCGGGGTTAGACGTGCCCCGCATGTTCTTTGTCTAAAGATAATAAAAGAATTAATAAAAGATTTAATAAAAATTTATTGCGAAGCGTGTATCGAGCTCAGCGGTTTTATTGTTCATTTCGAGTGGAACACTTTTCAGTCAAAAATATAGGTATAGCATTGTTTTATTTCCTCCATTTTCCATCATCTCTTATTGCAAAAAAAGAAATTATTTTCACAAATTGTTCTTTATATAAACATACACAATATTATGTTTAAGATATGTCTACATCTAGTGGACAATAAAGAATAAATAAAAAAGAAATAGAAAATCTCCACTTGTATTAAAATATTATAAACTCAAGTTGAACGTGTTTTGCCTCATATGACACTATCCACTACTATATCAGCATGTTTGAGAACCTTACAGGAAAACTATACGTAATTGCGTCTGATTTTATTAATGTTCTGTCTAACGATGGCCATGTGGTACCAAAAGCTTACTTTGACTAATTGTCACTTTTTACACGACAGCCCAAAAAAGAAGTGTTATGTGTTCAGGGTTCATATATATGTATGTATATGAGTTTCTTTATTCCACCATAACTTCTAAATACCTGAACAAATTTGGATGTGTGGGGTATTCTTGGAATCCTTACACCATCACGAATGACACTGGCTTTATTTTTTTTTAAGAATTCAATGTGGATGATGTAAATAAAATATAAAAATTGACTTTTAAAAAATTGTTTTGTAAATAATTTATGTTGAATTAAGCTAGTAGCATATAACGACATCCAAATCTTTTTGTCCTACTCGGACAAAGTAAGTCTATAGGAAGTAAATGTAACTGTATCTCAATAAAATAGTATAGGTATCACATACAGCAGCATTAAACTCAAATTTAATTTAATCAAATGTAAGTGCACCATAGACCGTAGAAGTCCTAGACATTTAACTAGTGACCGAGTGGTTGCGAATTCCAACGGCACCGATAACTCCGTGTCACTCCTAACAACATCATTTAGCTTGGTAGAAGAAGTTAACAAGAAGTAATAAGAACATAAATAAAAAAGATTATATACAACAACAACTCTAAGCTTTCAAATTTGCGTATCGGAAATCCATTATGGATGCTTTAATGGTGAAGGAAAGCATTCTGAGTACTATATTGCGGTGACTCTGTGTGTGTTGATCTATAATTTCTAATTATAATAATTATTATTGACGATTTCGAATAATTGATGATCAATTATTTATTTATTAATAGGCTGGCCTGTCGGTCTAGTGGTTAGTGACCCTGACTGCTATGCCATAGGTCGTGAGTTCGATTCCCACCAAGTCTGGGTGTTCTTTGTGTCCGTTGTTTGTATGTTTGTAAAGTCCCCCGCGACACAGGAGTAATTCCTAATGCGGGAGTTGTCTTTCTTAAAATAAAAAAAAATAAAAAAAAAAATTATGAAATATAGATATTGAATTTGAATTCGAGGAGTTCCCTCGATTTCGCATCCATTATCGTATGTATAATCAATATAATGAAATCAAATCATATATAATCAACTACATGTTTTTGTCATGTTGTAGTGTCATAAGAACTACATATATTCAACAAAATCTGTTCACAGGTGTAAAGTTAACGGGTGAACATTCCTCCCCTATTTTTCTACCGTTAGGGTTGAAATTTTTATTTGAAATTTAAATGGGACCAACTTCGAAGTATACCTTAACTTACTTACCTTCAATAAAAAAAGAATTTTCAAAATCGGACTACATTGCAAAAAGATAATATACGCCATATATATATATATGGTCATATAAAAAAAAATTATACGGGTTGACTTGAGAACCTCCTAAGTTTTTTTGTCGTTTAATAAACAGGGCTCATATCGACCGATCTTCGTATCTGCTTCAAAAAAGAAAAACTTAAACTACTCGAACCAATATACACCCCACTCGCTTTGTCAAAGGAATGTAGATATGATCTAAAATAAACTTTAAATACAATTACGTAGGAAGAAACTGCAGTAGAGACCGCAACAAAAGGATACCATTGAAGAACTGAAGCGCCTAATAAAAGAATCGAATCTATCTATCATAGATAGAGTAAAAAGACTGAAATCAGCGCAGTCGCGCCGTTCCGGGGTTAGACGTGCCCCGCATGTTCTTTGTCTATTTCTACACAAGGCATAAGCGCAAGCGGGCATTAGATTTTGCTCATATTTTTTGCAAACATTTTGATTACCCCTTTGACCACGTAGCTCAAAATGTTTGTATGATCGTAAAGCTTGATACCTAACACATTGTTGTTCTATTATACAGTTAAGAAATTACCAGTAGCAGAATGAAATATAAAACGTGCAGCGTAGACGGTAACAGACATGGCTGTCAAAATGTGAGAAGAAAATCGGTATAGTCGAGCCTCAATAACTGTGTTGAACAAAGCCAGAATGAGGATAAATATAAACTCTGTCAAGTTCAAGCACAACGTTCGCGTGCACAGGTTATTGGCAAAAATCCGTATCTGCAATTCTTAAACAGTTAACTTCAATCTGCAATTCAATTAATTATCGCAATGATATTATTATATAATATATAGTTTATAAATATCAGCTTGTAAATTGAACCAATTAGTTGAACTATACTACGTAAAGAGGTACGTTAAATTATTGATTTAAAATTCCAATTACAATATAAACCAAGCTCGTTTCTATAATTCTTAGCTACAGGACATCCAATATTGAACATGAATCTCTCGCAAAGACTTCCACAATTAATCTTCCATCGGCTTATTTTAGAGATTCCCTTCATAACTTTGTCATGTGCCATGACGTAGGGTTCGACTGACTAAATGCGTTAATAACGGGACTAATACATATATATTTTATAAATGGCTCACCTGATGGTACGTTTACCAGCTGGTAATCATATTACCAGTGCCTATAGTTACTAGCAGTACTAGCCGTATTACTCGTTCGATAACAACCCTATACACTTCCTACTGTTTAATGGCAATCCTACTCATGGTCAGCCCTGGGGTAGAGCGGCTAGGTGGGCTAGGCGCCAGGTGGAAAGAGGCACCAAAAAGCAAAATGCAAAAAAGAATTTCTTGCAAAAAATACATTTTGATGGCGCCATCTGAGCTATGCTTCTGAGAAGCGCGAAAGTGTGCACTTTTAATTAGTTATTACAAAATCTACATAGGTAACACATTTATTATTTAACTGACTGTAAACACTAAATACTAATTTAATTATACAGCAGCAGCGGGAGTGTGATTATTAGCTTTCCATTCCATTTCATTTCGTTTTGTTCGTAACGTAATCACAAATTGGTGCAAATACGAAAACAACTAGAAAACATTAAAATAAACTTTATAAATAAGTAGCACCTTGAATACGCAATTTAAGTATTGAAGCTAATTCCAACATTAAGTGAAGGAACAAATTAATACTCATATTTAGTCTAATTCCAAAACATTTCCAGACAGTATAACATTAATAAATAATAACAATAAATAAAACGTTTACTTGGAACTAAAAACAATACAATACTAAAACGAAATGGAAACGATGATAGCTGCAAAAGTATAAAACTGTGGCACAGCTACCAACGCCCTCCTCCTGGTGGGAAGTAGGTTGTTCCAGACAAAGATTTAAAATGTAATTAAATGAAATTGTACAAAGTTTTCTTGGTATTTAACAATGTTTTAAATAATGAGGTAAAGTATTAAATGTATGGGTATGTGTGTTGTGTGTGCGCGCGCGTATGTGTGTGTGTATGTGTGTATGATTATAGACACAAACACCCACACATACGCGCGCGCACATATAGCGCGCGCACGGATAGGTAATTTATTAATTTTAGATTGATTAATCTAAAATTAATAAATTACCTATCCGTCGTCCAACGGATGACCATAATTTTTAAAATACACAAAATCAAAACGCACCATTTACTCCTTATACCAAAGGAAGCTTACGGTGGCTGCGTTCGAACCTATTTCCGTCCCGGACACGCCACCTGAGGGGTAGGATGGGCTTTTTTAGACTGTATCATTTATATGCTAATGTTCAACGGAATATTTGCACTGGCCTTTCAGAACGCTACTATCTCCAATGGCACGGAAGTGTTGTTACTTTTTTATAGCATGATTTAGGAGATTTTATGGTGAATGTTGTATGATCGTTACGTTAAACGATGGTGAAATTTTTTATGGAATTTTGAGAGCGAGGAGAGAGGAGCTTTTTATGGAATAGCTTTTTAGGTTATTAATAGAAGAACGTTAGATAGTGTCAGAAGCAATTTAAATGTATACCATATAAAATAAGTGAAAATCGATTGAAAAACACAATAAAAAGTACACACGTAAGTAAAACCGTACAGGTTTTACTTAGGTGTGTATTTCGGGGACTAGTGGGGCATCGTTGAAATACACAAATACAAACGTATGTAAAACCGTATATATATGTTTGATAAATTGGAATGCAATCAAGCGAGCTAAATTAAGGTGTTCTCAAACCATTCCTTTAAGTCATTACGTTTACCCAATGCGTGAAAGAGAACATTTATAACTACCCTCTCAATTCAACAAGCCAAGCGAAGACTGCAAGACTGTACAACTAACCTAGAGAAGCAGTTAAATGTAAATGAATAATATCAGCCATTTAAAAAATATGCACTATTAACTTATTCTTCAAATCCTGCTGTTTTGTAGTGATTTAGTGATTGTTTTACCTAAAACCAGCGGTACCTTTTTAGTCTACATTTTTACGTTCTTGTTTTTTTTTTTCTTGTGAAAATGTTATGTGATTGTGTGCCAAAAATAAATCTGTTTTTTCTTTTCTTTCTTCTTTCATTGTGTAGATAGTAGAAGTAGTCGAAAATTGGCCGAGGTTTGTCGAAGATATAGGGATTCTCTTGTTTAAAGTTGGTGTGCTTCAATTATAACCACTTCACTCACAAAAAAAAATTTCATTGGAAGCAGCACAGATTATATATTTATTACATTTGTATATTTTTGACGACTAGCTAAGATATTATATGAAGCACAGTATAGAAGATTGTATAGCAGAGTGCATTTAATATACAAATTCCAATTGGGGGTGATCAGGTGAGAATCACTTAAGAGGTTTATTTATTTATTGCTTTTTAGTTACTTCGTCGGTTTAATTTTTTGTTAAAAAGATTTTTATTTCATGACTTTTTTTCATCATCAGCTCAGTTACATGATATGATGATTTTTAAACGCAATGGGACATGGGACCACCCTTGAGGTATACCCTATCTAACAAAAAAAAGAATAACCAAAATCGGTTCATAAATAACGGAGAGATAGCTGAACTAACATAAAAAAAATAATAATAAAATATATATACGGTCGAATTGAAAACCTCCTTTTTTTTTCGTCGGTTAAAAATCGCTCTTATCTAATTTACTGACTATATATATCTTATCTTTACAGTGGGAGAGCCATGCTTCGGCACGTCGGCTCGACCGAAGCGATACCACGGCCTCACAGAAAACCGGCAGTGAAGCAATGCTTATATTCCTTTTCGCCGAGTGAGTGAGGTTCCCGGAGGCCCTAACACTTCCCCCTCCCTCTCCTCTCCCCCTTTTCCCCCTTCCCCTACTCCCACCTTAAAGGCCGGCAACACACTTGTGACTCTTGAGTAGCAGGTGCCCATGGGCGGCAGTAGTCATTTACCATCACGTGGCTCGTCTGCTCGTTTGGCCTCTATGACATAAAAAAAGTCTACTATGTTGGATTGTAATTCTGATGGGTAGGGTTACTAGCTCTATTCAGCCTCCGCCATGGAGTTAGGAACCCTACCTATAAGATTAGCTACTACATCACACTGTTACAGCAAGTATTGATAACGGGTTTGTAGCCGAACTTCGATATTTTACGTGAAGCAACTGCCATCAGACATCCACAACTCAAGTACTAGGCGATATCGAAGTTCTGAAGTTAGACCAGGTTGTCGGACTTTTTAGATCTCTAACTACCCGCAACGAAAGTCATAGATATTCGTATGGCAACCGGAACCAACAGCTTAATGTGCTCCCAAGACATGGAGGGGTCTCAATGGGTTAAGAATGGTCACCCATCCTAAGACTGACCTGGCTAGTATTACTAAACCTTGTAATGTGCTAGCCTACTCAGTTACCACTTAGCCACGAGCCCCTTGTCGTGCGCTAAACAACCTCCATCAGTACAAGCTTAGTAATTTTCCTGAAAACGCGTATGACATCATTTTTTGATATCCGACAAACTCCATATAAACACATTTGCCTAACATCGTACTTCTCTGAATCTGAGTGAGCAATACAGTAAGAAGATCACTCTATAAATTTGCAAAAATATTCTAAGATAAACACGGAAAAGGCGCCGGCGGTGGTGGCATCGATTTTTCAAGTGGCTTTAACATATGTAAGTAGAATGTTAGTTTTGGATGCGGCATCTCAACCATATAACTGAAATTTTACAATACAAAGGCAAAGAGCCAACGCTAATTTATGTACATTCCTATTAGATTTCAAAACCCAATTTTCTCAATAATTTCTTGAGATAAATATATGTATATAGCACCCTTTAGCATTTGAAATACGCCTAAAGACATTCGTTTCACAAGGTGGTGTCACTTGTGAGTTGTCAACCCAAATCTCATAAGCAAGATGAGAAGTATCTAATGGGGCTTTGGAGATCTTACAGACTAGCACAAATTAATTCTATATAACCGTAGTCCTCTTTAGAGTGTAGGTATTCATCAGAGTGGCTCCAAATCTATATACAAATTTTAAATTGTCTATTTAATTTAAAATGGGATAGTATTTTCAGTGCAGGGGCAGAGTTAAGTTTGCCACTAGGGAAAAATGGGCAGAAATCTAATATCTACATACAAGTTTGTATGGAACCCTGGGTGCGCGAGTAAGACTCGCACTTATCCGGTTTTTTGTTTTGTGTAGTAGTTATCGCCAAGCTTTAATGATATCACATAAAAACATAATTGGGACAGTTTTTATTTTCTTTCAACTAATTACGATCAAAGACCTGTGGGTAACACGGGTCATTAAAAATCTGTTTTACCCTAGATTGTGCTAGCCTTGTGTAGCGATATCTCAAATAAAGGTAAAAATGACAGTACAATAAAACTCACGTGAATACTGTAGGGTAGATATATATTCTTCTATTTCAATACACTTTTCAATCACACGTCCGAACTCGATGCTGGCCACGAGCAAATAGCCCCCTAAATTTACTGTTCTCCCGGGGTAAACATTCGGTGTTGCCCGTAACATTCGTTTCCACTCCCCAAACATGAACAAACGAATACAATATTTCGAATTTATATCAAATTAATATATCTATTTTTGTAAACCTAACACTTGTAATGGAGGTAAAAAGATGCCATATCCTTTGCATTTCACCTCCAAGTAAAATGCCAAGATCGACGGTAGCGCGACAAACTTGCGCCTTTGAAGGGAAGTTATTTGCATAAGATCTTAAAACAGCAATCGGCTGATCGCTAACATTTTAGCCCCGAGTCAACAGACACTTCGACTTGAAATATTTATTTAACACACAGTATATGGTACAGTTACGTGGAAGATAAAACTGAATGTTACTGAAACGAGACGAAATTAGACTTTAATTATCTCTTGCCTTTTAGAAATGGTAATTTATTTTGGCTCGGTAGCTGAAGCTGTAAATTATCTTAACTAACATTATAAATGTGAATGTTTGTTTGTCATGCTTTCACACTTAAAGCACTCAATCGATCACTAAAATTGCGTACACGTTGTCAGAGGTATAGAAAATGACATAGATTACCTTTTATTCAGAAAAAAGAGTTATTTAGTAAAACAAGGTATTAAACAACTTATTAAAACAGGGATAAATAATATCTTTTAGGCGTCCATTAGACGCTCATGCAAATGTCAATCATTACCAAAAGTCATGATTGACGGATGTTCGTTGGTGATTCATGAAATAATATCAACATCAAAATCTCATCATGCAACCGTCAATCACTGCATTAGACGATAGGGTATTCGTCAATCACCGTTTTGGTTGTGGCAAAACTGACAGCAAAACCTACCGTGTAATGGACGCCCAAGACAGTCAGGCGGACGAAAAATCTATGTACATTAACGCAAGCAAAACCATTCACAAAAGTTAGTCAGAATACCAGTTGATATATAACAGTAAGCTACCTAAAAATAGTTTGATAGGTTATAAAACCTTATGTACCAGGTAAGTGGACATTTAACTTACATGTACTGGAATTTGTAACCTTTAAATTCAATTACGTACACGGCTCATTTGAAGACGATAATGTACATTCTTAATACTACGTCATTCTTACATTATCGACAGTGAATTTTAGAATCCTGGATCTTGATAAAGGAACCCTGCTCTTTAACTTTCCTATCTTATTACTTTAAACGAGCAATCCTTGTATGTATGTATGTATTTATATTTCGGGTATCTCGGAAACGATTTTGATGAAATTTTGTATAGTTTTGCATTTTAAGTTCAACTGCATAGTTGTATTTTCCGTAAAACGCAATTTTGAAGAAATGACGCTTGAAAACAACAAACGAAAGTCTATTTTTTCTTTCGAAAGGTTGTCTAGAAGAATTAATTTTAGCGATAATACCGCCCAGTGTACTTCTGTTGTCGCCACATCAAAAACTCTTATTTATTTTATTAAAAATAGGAGCAAACTATAATAGAGATGATAACACAGTTCACTGTTTAAAGAAAATGAGTTAATAGAAATTATTATGACTGGTTATGCCGGTAAAGCAATACTATTGGTTGGTTGATAAATATTGATGAATAGTGGGGTTGTAAAAGGGTAGGAATGTATTATAAGTTGATTACAATCAGTTGAGTGTTATGTGAAGTACGTACAACATGGCAGTTACTGTTAGTTAGTGATTTTCATAGTTTATAACAGTGGTGATAAGGCTGTTTCTGACACTTCATGAATATTGTTTTATAATATGGTGTACAATAAGTAGGCAATGTTCCATACATCTATCTATCTATACGCTGTAATCTTGAATTTGATTGTTCAAAGCAATGTCGAAATGTGTACATAACACATGTCGAAATAAGAAGGTCATTATGGATGTGTTCAATAAAAAAATACTTCAGATCTAATAGAGACTCTAATACGAGCCTCAAAGCCGAAAGCGAGTTTCTAATTGTATAAGAATCACGCGAGGTTTCGTGACTGCACCAGAGTCAATATTAGAAATGGATTTTGTTTTAAATCTAATATGGACCGACACAGCTTGTATTGTGCAGTATTGTTAAAAATACTGGCCTGTTGGTCTAGTGGTTAGTTACCCTGACTGCTAAGCCAGAGGTCGTGGGTTCGATTCCCACCCAGGACAAATAATTGTGTGATGAGCTCGGTAATTTGTACTATGTCTGGGTGTAATTTATCTATAATATGTATGTATTTAGAAATATATAATTATGTTTATCAGTAGTCTGGTTTCCATAGTAAACAGGCTCTGCCTAGTTTGGGATCAGACGGCCGTGTGTGAGATGTGTGGAATTATTATTATTATTATTCTCTTTATTTATCGTAAAACTTATTAATTACATTTAAATACCTATAAAACAAAATATATATTTAAAAATATAAAAAATAGTATACCACCGACATCGGGTACAAGGACCAAGACACCGGTGGTTAGGGCTCCAAAGACAGGAACCTCCTCACTATACGGGCCGTGTCGAGGACAACTGCCTTCTGCATCAGTCCCTTGATCCAACCCTCTAATTATTATTATTGTTATTGCAGTATACTGAAGTCTATGCTATCTAAGCGGTAGTATTCTGACAAAAATGTAAATTGATATTTTAGGATTAAATAAAGGAAGGATTTTAGGATAAATTAAACTTAAAGTTTTGCACAAAATTCCCAATCAAGACTGACAAAAAATAGGACTCATTAGCCTCTTGTTTTGTAGGCAAATAAAGGTCTTTATCTAAGGAAGAACTTCATCAAAGGAATGATATCTGTCTAGTATCTAATGCCTACTTTTTAGTTGTGAGCCAACTCGTCGCGTCATTTTTCCACTCCATCGTTTCCCGTGGCATGACACCGTGGTATTCTGAAATGGAGTATCGATTTTTATATTATTTAATAGCGCATAAATAATTGTCAAACAACTGTCTGTCTGTCTATCAACCTACTAACTAACCTTAACTACTTTATGTCATGTCAGAATAAAAACTTTCGGTTGATTGATATTATTCAAGTTTATGAAAGACTAGCAACCCGCCCCGGCTTCGCACGGTTAGCAGAGACATTGTTAACAATAATCAACCAACTTACACAGGCTTTAACAAATTATACGCTGTATCTATTGGTGAAAACGCCATGAAAATTCGTTCAGTAGTTTTAGAGTTTATCGCGAAAAAAAAACAGACGTGGCGGGGGACTTTGTTTTATAATATGTAGTGATATCCGTTTTTACTCACGTGTGTATTTTGAGGATGTCCGACTAGGCAGCGCCTGACATCGACGCGAAAGGTCGCTTTACCCCTTGGTAAACCCCCGTCGGGTTCGAGACTAGTTGGGCATTCCCGAAATATGGTCATTTCTGAGTAAAACTATATCCTGTATACTCAAATAGTTTGTTAATCATTTTGCACGCCTAAAACTCTCAGATTTTGTTCTTCAATTACAATAATTAAAAAAAAAATATTTGTTTATGTCCATACTGAAAAATTTAAATACATAATAGTCTGTGTTTTAATTCTTAATGTAAGTATCCAACGAAAACAATGGTTAATTTCAAATTGTCTTTTTCAATTTAATGAATTATGGACATCATTTCGCTCAATAAACTGTCTTTATGTTGAGTAATAAATACCGAGATTTTTGATTGTACCGTTGTCATTTAAAAACTTTTAATAACGTAAATATGCATTGACAATAATTATATAAATAATCTCTTCGATAATCAAAACCATTTATGAGTGAGATAAGATTTTGTGTCATGGTTGCCATTACGTAAAGACTTTTTCAATTTTTTTTGGCAATACAATATTTGCCTTATTGTTTACATAGTATAAATATGACGTTTCTATGTAATCAACTGTCTAATTAGTGCGTCAAGACTCAGCATTTACAAAAACTCAAGTTCAAGTATAAACTCGCGCTAAAGTTTTCAGACCATCTCAAACTTCTCGATATACTACATGAGCTGGTATTGAGTAATTTCTGCAGCTATCTGAAACACGCGTCGCCTAATATTATGTTACCGCGGTAATTTAGCGACAGTATCATAATAAAGAAGGCACGCTTCTCTGTAGATTATGCGGTTTTACTTGCCGTTTAGTTTCAAAGCCTTATTTAAATAGGACCAGAATATTTACATCATTAGGGGAGAAATATGTTGGCAAATTGTAAGTAGAATGGTGATAGTATAGACAACTTTACGACAATGATAATTATTAAGGTCATAGACCAATTCTTTTTGCGGTTTATCTGATTAACGTGACTTTAAAATGCAAAAACACCGTATGAAGTACTTTATTTTCATAAAAGGGGTTAGCCATTAATCACGTGATGTTTTTGAGCAAAAGCAGAAAAATAAGCACTGTGATAAAAATGATCAGACAGACACGGCGTGTCAAGAGATCACGTGTTCAACGAAAAAACAAATGCACGTAGTATACTCACTGCACCCCCTAGAGATATTTCGTGATTTTTTCCATAAAAGTAAGTTACTTTAATGTTAGAAGCGTAACAACTTTATTTAAGTTATCTTTTTAAGTTTTTTAATCAGCAGAACGTTGGTTTTATCTGAAATAGACATTAATACGTGTAAGTACCCATTATAATCGGCGACTGACGTTTTGTGACTTGCGGTGATTATGATTTGACTTAGACTGTTTTGCGTCTGCACCTTGTGTAGCTATTATATTGGGTCTATGATTCCAACTGTTATTAAGCTCAGGAGCCAGGAACTTTCTCACTATGCTTTTGAACCTGTCACCTAACGAAAACCTCACTTTAATCACGGTCTATTGACGGAGGTTACTATGAAAATTAATAACCCCCGAATCCACATCAAACAATTTTATTGTTTGCCAAAAGTTATTTTTTTAATTTCCTTGCCTTTTTCAGTTTTTTTCTTAAAAAATCTTGAATCACAGTAAATAACACAAGATTTTGCCACATTTATTACCTTATATAAAGTAACAATAAAAAAAGTGTGTGTGTGCAATTCACACAAGGCAGAAGTGAAACTTCTAAATTAACTGACCAACGAATTTTAATACGCAAATGCACAAAAATGATACACGTAAATGATACACCATATTGATGATTATGACGCATTTTCTGAAGGTTTCGTAGTACGCAGGCGCAAAGACATGTGCTAGCATACGAAGATTATAGGAAACACTGTATACTTGTGTTTAATCTCATTCTCTCGCAGGCTAAATCTTATTGAAGAATATGTTTGTCTCCTTTTAGTGTGACTTTTTCGTTTCATCGAATTTTCAAACCACAACGATTTTAAGGAAGTTTCACTTCAAAAAACCTAAATGATTCTACCGTAAACACTAATTGAAGCTGCAGCTGCATAAATTGAAGCTGACGTCTAGTAATTATAAAAGTTAGAACCAATTAGAAAATTAAGAAAATATTTCTAGAACGGCAAACTACAATAAAGTCGTTAATTTTAGATAAAAGACTGATGTTTATCGTGTCTGACGTCTTATGAAAGTTTTCAAATTAAATTTTGATTCCAATTGCTCACCACAATACCTCTGTCGGGGTATCAAACTAGACAACACTTTATTTTCAGTTTGACAAGTAAGTTAATGATACTGAGTCAACTGTCTGCGATGTTTTGATTAGAAAATATAACGAAAACAATATTTAAGCAACCACAGCAATATGAAACTTTTCACATTTAAGTTATACATTGGAGAATAATAAATTGGATATTTATCTACAAAATAACCTTTAAGCCAGCGCTTTTGCTTGAGACAGACGCAATTCTTGTATTGGCGAATATAAGCTGTATGTATTAATCCAATATGTACTTGGTTTTTAGTTTTTACGCTTGCAATAAAAGGGCTATTTCGCAATATTTAAATGACAATGACCATGTATGTATGGAATTCCGTCTTAAGTTCTAGCACAATAAATCTTTATTTATTATAGACTACGCTTTATTATCAAATAAAAGTGTTCATTTTCCCACAAATACCCGAGATTTTAAGTAATTAGAGAAAAACGGAGATGCCTATCCTACAAACAAGGACCTACAAATTATGTTTGGCATGCTTGCAATTTTAAAGCATCTAGCCCACTTTTGGTCAAGATCCTTTAAAATGGTTTCATTTTCACAGGCCCGTCTCATAGTAAGCTTTACTATAAACGCAACGCAACACAACTTGCAACACTAGTATTGTAATTTGTTGCTTACCAATCAAATCCTGCCCTCCACGTCTAGTTATAGGGACCCTGGGGTATTTCCAGAAAGGAGTGTATAGGTTTTAAAAGGGTCGGCAACGCCTATCACTTGGTATTGCAAATTGCAACGTCCATAGACTACGGTAGCCGCTTAACATCAGGCGGGCCGCATGCTTCTTTGCCACCGACGCTAGCGTGCATTAAACAAAGAAAATAAACAAGAATCATCACAGACCAACACTAGTAGTGTTGAAATAAAAACTTTCGTGATTGGTATTCATATTATTTAAGTATACGGTTTTACTCACGTGTATATTTCTGGCACCAGTCTGGCACCTGCAGCCGGCGCTACACGACGCCTCACCCCTTGATAAAGGACCCCCATTGGGTCCGAAACTAGTCGGGCATCCCCGAAATATACACGTGAGAAAAACTGTATATCTTAACTAACTAGTAGTGTTGGCATAGGCCAACGCTACAAGACATCCGGACCCCTCCTAGCGCCTGCCCGCAAAAGTGCGGGCACCACCTTCGGTTATAAACTCTCGCTTAGGCGACGTCCAGTCCTACTTAAGGCGCAGTACGGTACACCGTGTGGTTTTAGCCGGTTCGATTCCGACACACCGCCCCACCGAAAACCCCGGTGGGGTGACGGCCCGAGGGGGTTTCCACACGCACAAAAACAAAAAAAAAGGCCAACGCTACAAGTGTTGCTTGGTTATTGATACAAGTTACAAATTGTACAGAAATCTGCTATGCTCTAACTCCCTCAAAGCGTAGTAGTATAAGAGTAGCATACATATGTATAAAATAAATATGTAAATCAGTACACATTCATTTTATTCTGTAACGAGCTACAACTAACACTACAAGTACTACTTATACATGGTGTTCTACTTGAGTAGGGTTGTCGACTATAAATTTTGTATATGTTTGTTTGATCGTATTTAATGCGCTGCCGTTCCGTTCATCTGATCATCATGAAATTTTGCGTACTTGTTACTGCCAGGGATACAACAAAGGACATAGGATACCATTAGGGTTACCATAGGAAAAAAACGCCGCAGACAAAAACTAGTCTCTTTATTATTTTATTACTTTAAACGAGCAATTCTTGTATGTATGTATTTATATTTCGGGTATCTCGGAAACGGCTCTAACGATTTTGATGAAATTTTGTATTCAGATCCAGTTTTGCATTTTAAGTTCAACTCCATAATTGTATTTCCTGTAAAAATGCAATATTTCAAAAAAAAAATGACGATTTTGTCCATCCATTGTCCATCATCAGACCATCGTTCCATAATCTGTTGGACTCAAAACGAATCATATGAGCCCAAACTCGAAGGGCTTACTAGTACCCACTGAAGAATTCCACTATTCACTTCCTGGTTCCATTATCAGATCAGGTTTCAGGTGCTAAATTATAGACTTATCATCCAATCTACTACAAGTAGTTAGTACTCCTTAATGACTGGCCTGTTGGTCTAGTGTTTAGTGACCCTAACTACTGGGTCAGAGGTTGTGGGTTCGATTCCCACCCAGGATAAATAATTGTGTGATGAGCATGATCATTTGTTCTGTGTCTGAATGTAATTTATCGATAATATGTATGTATTTAGAAATATATAAGTAGATATGTTTATCAGCAGTCTGGTTACGATAGTACAGGCTCTGCCTAGTTTGGGATCAGACGGCCGTGTGTGAGATGTGTCAAGTCCTTACTACATAGAATTTACATAGTATTTTCGGACCAATACGACCTTCAAACCTTCTAGAAAAGAGCGTACTCCCATCTCAAAGGCTGGCAACGCACTTGTGACTCTTCAATTGCAGGTGTTCATGGGCGACGGTAGTTACTTACCATCAGGTGACCCGTCTGCTCGTTTGCCCCGTATAATATAAAAAAATAGAAAGTTTCATTTCGATAAGACAATTAGAAGTAGGTAAAAATTTACTTCCAAGATTTGTTATGTTATTTGGTTGGTTAGTTAGTAACAAGTAAAGCTAATAGAAGCGTATTAAAAAGTAGTAACTTTTATAATAGATTAGGTATTTTAAGTTGATTAATATATCCCTACATAAATTTTCTAGCATCCCGCTACGGCTTCGCACGGATAGCAAAGACATCTTCAACAATCGTCATCATATTTCAACCAATTTACACAAAATCTCACATAAACCTTCCTTATGAATCACTCTATCTATTGGTGAAAACCGCATGAAAATCCGTTCAATAGTTCTTCAGTTTATCGTGAAAAGACAGACAGACGCGGCGGGGGGCTTTGTTTTATAATATGTAGTGAAGTAAGAAACTTTAAATAGGAACTTTCCGCTATACTTGAAACTAAAAGAAATTCCTCGAAGCTCATATTGACAGATCATTCATAGAGTTGTCGCAGTTATCCGAGTGTAGAAATCTTTTAGATCAGAAACAGAAATATCGCTCTTTTTCCTTAGACACTAAGACTGAAGATCCTCTACCTAATGATAAGGTTCAGGATAATAATTTAAAAGAGGAGCTACTTGCTATGGGAACTATCGATCATTTTGCAAAGGAATTGTATTAACAGATATTAAAAAAAAAACTGGAGGGTTTAATGGTTTCCAAGAGTTCGAGGATTCAAAGTGGTTCAAAGTGCACTAAAGTTTTTTTTAAAGTTTTGAAGAGTAATGGATGATTATATATAGTCTCTTTACTCCTGTGGCATAAGTTTGTACTTATCTGTGCTGTTATCATATCCTGGATTAGATTTTTGGGGCAGGAAATTTGCTATTTGGTTTGCCTATTAAACTATTCTCAGTACATTGTGTCTTACGGTGTCACAGTATATAAAAAGTCTCGTATCATACCACGTGGGCACTCAAACAGCAAAAGATAAGGCGAGATTATTCAGGCGTAAATATTGATATTTACAAGTTACAAGGTTCCACTTATCATGATTAAAGTTATTTTAACTTAAGACAAAACATATTATTATTGAAAATCGATCAAGTGTCCTATGAGAGGATTTATTTTAAAAGTTAGTTCAGTGGACAAGTTTGTTAATACACTTTAGCTACAAGAAAGAAAATAAATAATTTCATTATTGGTGTTTTAGGAAGCTAATATCTAGTGATATGCAATATCATGTGCTTTTAGACAATTAAGATGTAATGTAACTGTTAGTACCTAAGCATTTGGGTGCATTCATAACAAATAGTGACAAAGACTGGACTGAACTTATCTTTAACTTAGAAAAAAATTAAAAATCGGAATAGTATTTTCGGAGATAACCACCTTCCATAAAACTCAGTATAACAGAATTATACACTTCCACACATAATAAAAACGATGACGAAGACTTGTACAGTGTCAGATCTTTTACATCTTGTTGCTTTAATACTTGTTAAAAATAAACAAGGTATAGACAAATATAAACTTTTTCCTACATGAGCCTTAAGAAGATCAATACCGGTATTCCATGCTTGATTGTCTTGACTGCTTATTTTAACGATTTTGAAAAACAAAACACATCAAAAGGTGAGGAATAAGACATCACGGATTGTATAAGTAGCCACAGCCAATAAAGTTAATACGCTACCATAAAACACGAAAACATAACCACTTAAGGAAATTAAATCTAAAAATGAACAAAATATGAGTTAAAAGTCAGAAAATTAAAATCCTTTCAAGTATTAACATAATCCATGAAACCTTTGTGCTGAATCTATTGATGCAACGTCTCTGATTCTCGAGTGATTTATTGCGTTTGCTGCGTGGAAGCCAATAATATCCATTTCAGTAATTACTGAAGAGACAAGACTGATGTTCTGAGTACGGCAATGGACAGTCTTGTTTTAAAGTTTTTTGCTAGTAGATTTGAGTAATGGAAGACTTGCGTGATTGGAATGCAGAAACAAGGTTTTGAAAATATAGAAAATAGTTATCATTTTGGTACTAATATATTTTTCCAACTATAGCTATATTGCTTTATACTTTAGCATCATATTTAAAAGTATGTTGCACTCCTTGATACACGGCTAATCCACAATTTTCGTGAATTAAAAAATAAATATGAAAAGTTATCTATCAAGAAGCTATTTAAAATATTCTTACAAGTTCATCGCAACATCTAACGTTCATAAATGAAAAAAAATAAAAAACCCCAGACTCGAAAATCCCTTCAACCAGAAAAGAGCTTGAAATTGATCTTCGAATAGCTGATCAGATTTGACTACAAACAGATTAAATCAATATCAGTCCATCAGTTTGGAAGCTATGAAGCCACAGCCTGACATATTTTTGCGTCGTTGGTTAAAAAGTAATGGTTATTAATCTTTTTTATAGTTTTCCTTTATGCAAAAATACACGGACGACACTGACAACCAGAACGCTTTTAGTACAAGATACGAATTTCTATATCTGATGACATCTCATCATTTTATTATTACTCGACAGTAAAGTAATAATCAATTATTTTTTATCACACAACCCTAAAGTTAACAGTTTCAACTGCAATGTAGCAAAACTGCCCTTGATATAAAAATAATTACTTATTGCATTATAGTTATTTTTATATCAAGGGCAGCCCTAAGTTTTACACGCAATTTTAAATTCCGAACGTCCATTGTTGTCGCCTATCCTCTCCTATATCGACCGTATTTTATTCCGTTTAACGACCAGAATTAAAAGACCCACAATATCTCAAACCAGAGAAAATGTTTGTAGTGAAATACAAAAATGTTTGCATTGCTGGAGATCAATTTAATATGGCCAAATAATAGCTGTAATGTTCAAGAAATCCTTTCCCTAATAAGGTCCGGTTGAACATAGTTCTCGGTTTTGGTATTACAGATTAGCTTTGAAATTATTGAAAGAGAGAATAGTAATGTATTGCTTGTTCGCGAGATTGTAGGCGTAGAAAGGATGATTTGTAATACAGTAATAATGGAATACTTGAATTGGTTTGTTACTTGGTGTTAGTGAAAATTTACGAAGGATTAACCTAAGTAATAAGTATCTAAGTGGAGTGTATATGACAGTAGTTTTTTATTTTGCTGAATTATAGTACTCAATAATACATCAATGACCGGCTCCATCCCTTGGAGGTCATTACTCTAAGTACTGATTATTTTTCATTTTTATGGTATACGGACAAACGGGTCACCTGATGGTAAATGATTACCGCCGCCCATGAGCACCTGTAACTCAAGAATCACAAGTGCGTTGCCGGCCTTTAAGGTGGGAGTAGGGGAAGGGGGGAATAGCGGGCGAGGAGGGGAGAGAGAGAGAGAGGGAAGGGTTAGGGCCTCCGGTAACCTCACTCACTCGAAAAAAAACACTGAAAAGCAATGCAACCATTGCTTCACTGCCAGTTTTCTGTGACCGTGGTATCATTTCGGTCAAGCCGGCCCATAATTGCCGAAGTATGGCTCTCCCGTGAACAAAAATATGTCAGTTCATATAATTCTGGTGATTATTAATACTACTAAAGACTGTTCGAATATAAAATATAAAAATAGAATCCCGAATTCAACAAATCTAAATAAAACTACAACAAAGAAAACTAACATTACTATGAGACGACACAGTTAATATGATACAAGGACATCAATCGGTTAGATTTGAGGTTAGAGGGACTTTCCTGCAACGGCCAGTTTAAGTTATAATAATAATAATAATATAATAACTCCACATATCTCACACTCGGCCGTCTGATCACAAACTAGGCAGAGCCTGCACTATGGTAACCAGACTGCTAACAAACATACTTATATAATATTAAATACGTACATATTATAGATAAATTACACCCAGACACAGAACAAATGATCATGCTAATCACACAATTATTGGTCCTGGGTGGGAATCGAACCCACACCCTCTGGTTCATCAGTCAGGATAACTAACGACTAGACCAACAGGCTAGCCAAAGTTACAGGTATGTGACCCTAGCCGTGAACTCGAACTGGGCACTTGGGCAGGTCAGGACCTGCTCGAGTTATTACTTAGACTCCCCTATCTATCCCTGTAAGCAATATCCTTTCTTACTTACTTTTCCCCTTAATACAACTTACTTTCCCATTAAAATCTCAAAGTTCCAAGTTGACGGCAATAGGTTTGCTCCCTGTTACGCATGTGGGACTAAATTTGCTCTCTGCCTACCCCTTCAGGGATACATGCGTGAGTGATGATATCAATCGCCATTTTCAGTCGGTTAAGTCATTATCAGGAAGTCAGTGAACATCCGTATATAGAAAAAAAAACAATCGTTATGTCTATGGTACTTCCTACTTTTTTGTTACTAAGGAGTAAACCCTACTTTAAAGTATGGCACTGCAAAATATTTAACGCCTTTAGAGCTGGATTGCTTTTAGCAACATATGTGATCTTATTACGCTAAACGTCCATAGAACATACTAGAATAAAAAATTCTGTCCGAGTCATTGGGAACTGTTTTATGAGTTTGATTTGTGATAAAATCAATGTCATTTGTAATAATAACAGTTGGATTTGTTATTAGTTAGCATTAGACCATTATATTGTCTCACATGATAGTAACTGTTATTGAAATAAGGTATTCGTTTTCTTTGACAATACAGTACAATGAATCTCTAATGATGAACATTTTGAGAGCATCTCGCAAAATGACGTGTAGTCAAAAAAAACTCGTGTAGCCTTTCTAACAATTAAAAAAGTTTGATTTTAAATTATCATACAAAGGGTACTTATGATATTGTATTAAAAGAACGCATGAGAACCAATGCCAAATTTAATCAAATCTTTTTATGTCCACTACGCATTCCCACACAAAAAAAAGCAACAAAAGCATTCGTGGCAGCTCAGTGGCGGTCAATTTTTATTCCTTTATTTCACTTTTCGACACTTTGTATTGATACCCCATTGTTCTGCTACACTGCTTAGTATGCTTGGATTTTAGCAAAGGTGTTCGTTTTTAATAGTGTAACAAAATAATACACAACAGTGTGGTTAAAAAAATAATTTTGATATCAATCTGTATTTTAATCAAGGTGATTCTTTGGTGCGACGATGTAAATACAGTTTATTTATTCTAAGTGTGTTGGTACCAACTGAGATTGACATCACGTGTCGAAATTGTTCATCATCTTCGTGGCCTGTTCCCAAATTTATTTGGAGTCGTTGCAGTCGTAAATTTTTGCTAAAATGTTTTCTTTTTTCATTCTACTCTATCTTACGTCATTTCGCTGCTTACTCCTATCTTCGCCTACTTAGTCATACCCTCTCTTACAAAGCCCATCCAACTTTTCTTCGTTCGTCAAGTTTAGTTTTTTTTTTTTATTGTAATCACTTCACGTACAACTCGTGAGTAAAAGTTACGTTCGATGGACCTCTCCATCGAACGTAACTTTTACTTAAGAGCATACGGTCAAATTCAATCCAGTGATTGAGCCTGCTTCAAGAGCATGTTTTTCAACCGCTGATTTGCTAGTCTAGCGGCTTTTCACTGCAACGATATGTTCTTTAACACTTTCAGCAATAGTTTGCTTTGTTTGGTCTGTATAAGGACTACCGCAATTGCTGTTTATTTTATAGATACCTGCAGTTTGTAACGGGAAGACATCCTTCGATATTGTGAACCTTTATGCCTGGTGTGTATTTTGTCAAAATTGAGTATTTCTTTGACACGGAACCGATCTTATCCGTTAATCCCTTGACATAGGGCATGTTGGTAGACTGGTTGTTTATTACCCTCTGAATGGAGGCATTCAGAGGTTAACAGACAACCAGCCGAAGCAACCGAAAGCTTACGTGTCATTGTCGGTTGTTCCCATATTCCATTCGCCTTATATTCGTTACTTCTGAGTACCTCCTGTACCCGTAAGCTCTGTTTTTGAGTGAAGTCATTACAGATTACAGGTGTCAGGAATGATGATGAGATGTGCCATGTAGGTACCTATCCATATGAGTAGGTTTGCGGTCAACTGTGTGTGATAAAGACCCATCTGACATCACCGTTGCTTTAACTTTTAACATCTAAGAAAAAAACGATCTTGAATCGACGACGAATCTTGGGGTAAGAGTTGAGATGTTGTATAACTATATTGATCTACTTCCTTGTTATTTCTTTTAAGGATATTGATGTACACCTACCTATTAGAGAAAAATAGTATTTAAAGAAAACCCTATGTCTTAGATACACGACGTGTAGATGTGCATGCAATTGTTACCATATATAAAAATATACATATTTACAGTTGCATGTAGTTTATCATTTATTACCTTTGCTTTGTCCAAGGCTGCTATCCCATCGCATAAAATAGGTATATTACTAGTTTTTAGTATTTGAACATAAACGATAGGCATGCAAGTTTAATACTAAAACAAATGCAGTTTGCTCTTACGGTTATGGCGTCTCTTGCAATAAACGATATTGTACTACGTAATACTATTACTTATTCTGTAACTGTTCCCAGTACAAGCTCGCTTATTTCTGTACCGTATTGTTTGTGAAGTCACCTGTATAAATGCAGAGATGATTTTTAAGAACTCACACTTTAGGGTTCCATGTCTCAAAAGGTAGAAAGGAACCCTTATAGGATCACTTTGTTGTCCATCTGTCTGTCTGTCAAGACCCTTTTTCTCAGGAACACGTGGACGCATCGAGTTAAAATTAAAATTGAAAATTTTGCATGTAAATCAAAACCTATGGAACTTCCCATTGACTTAGAATCATGAAATTTAGTAAGAAGCAAGATCTGGCAGCACAAGTGAAGGATGTAGTCCGAAAGTCGTTTAGTTGTTGTTTTATCACATAAAAAAATGGTTTTTGTGATTACAAACTTATATTCTGTGGTATGAAAGTTGACTTTGTTGTATATCGATGCATGGGAGAACTGCAAAAGTTTTTTTTTTTCATTAACAAAAGACAACTCCCGCATTAGGAATTACTCCTGTGTCGCGGGGGACTTTACAAACATACAAACAACGGACACAAAGAACATACACAGTCTGTTAGTCAGTTAAGTTTGTCTTTCGGAAAAGACTGGCAAAAAGTGACAAGTTTGTTTGCTTACGGAACCCGCGGTACGCGAGTCAGACTCCCACTTATCAGATTTTTTAAATATACAATGAAAAGTAGAACCGATTTGACTCCGTACATCCCATCTTTCGAATCGAACAATGACTTTCTCGGAAGCAAAGATGCAAGGTAACTTCATGATGGATTATTTATGATCTCTTTCAAGAGTATCAAGAGCAAAATATAATATTAAGTAAAGCTTTACAGTAGCTTGTAACTTACCACGTCTCGTTGGCTAATAGCGTGCTCTCACTAGCGAAATCATGCTAATAATAATGATAAAAATTTAAACTTGTGGACGACTACAATTTACCGATAATTGGAAGAAAAAAATTTGCAATTGACGAAAACCTGCGGCTCCAATTTAAGAAAATATGAACTAAACTACTTCCTATGTATATGTAATTTAAGAGAAAACGTGTTTCGTAAACAACACTATACGCATACATTGACCATAGGAATTTCACATTGTGGGTCCGATCCCTACGATAGAAATATTATTTCTGTCGTCTGTTTTGTAAATTCACCTGTACCACAGATATTTTATCTACTGCCCTACATAGAACACCTGTAATAACTTTATCCAAAGGCATTTAATTGATGTTCCAATGTGTACCAGCGACAGAAATAACGTCCCGAAAAGCCATTAGTCACTAAGGTAAAGGCACCTAATTCCGAAGGGTTCTAAAATTGGCACCTTATGCCGAGGTATTTGGAAAAACACAGTTTTCAAGCAAATTACAAGCTCTATTTTTCAAATCAGCTCAAACTATAGCGGGCAAAAGTGCGGACGGGTCACCTGATCGTAAGTGTCTACCGTCACCCATGGACACCTTCAACTCAAGAGTCACAAGTGCGTTCCCGGCCTTTGAGGAAGGTGGGAGTAGGGGAAGGGGGCGAGGTGGGTTAGGGCCTCCGGTAACCTCAGTTACTCGGCGAAATACAACACAATCATTGCTTCACTACCGGTTTTCTGTGAGGTATCACTCCGGTCGAGCCGGCCCATACGTGCCGAAGCATGGCTCTCCTACGTTAAACGCTCTTTTTAACTACACGATACCTTATTCTTTTAATAACTACCTAGCAGTTCCCGCACGGCTTTGCTCGCGTGTAATTCTTTTTCCAAAATAAAAGGAGCCTCAGTTACTCCTTATAACACTAGCTATCTGCTGTGGCAATCGGTTCACCCGTTCTGGAGATTAGCAGGAACAAACAGACAGACAATCATTTTTAAAAACTGAATTTCAGGCATAGGTATCGTGCAAATAATTGTATGAGCTAAAAAAACTATTATCTTCATATTACAAATAGACACTTCAATTTTAATATTTATTATTTACTAATTTATTATTCAAATTACATATTGTGGTGCCATTTTATAAATCATACAATACAGAGACTAAGAGTGTTTAAAAACCAAAGTCAATAAACAGTTAATTTTTGAACATCATTTATCATTCTCCCCACCAAAAGGGGTGGGTTACTCCTACCTTAATTAAACCTTTTAATATGTACACTCGTAATTATCAAATACATCGGAATTATGATTTCTACATCGGAATTATGATTTCTACATCGGAATTATGATTTCTACATCGGAATTAGGTGCCCTAGGCTATTTCATATTTAACTTTACTTAATATTTTAAACCAGTTTTCAGTTATCAAACGTTTAGTACATTTGAAGAGTAAAATAAATAAAACCGGCCAAGTGCAAGTCGGACTCTCGCACGGATGGTTCCGTACCATTATCTATAAAAACGGCAAAAAAATCATGTCTGTTGTATGGGAGCCCCCTCAAATATTTGTTTTATACTGTTTTTTTAGTATTTGTTGTTATAGCGGCAACAAAAATACATCATCTGTGAAAATTTTAACTGTCTAACTATCACGGTTCATGAGATACAGCCTGGTGACAGACGGACAGACAGACGGATGGACAGCGGAGTCTTAGTAATAGGGTCCCGTTTTACCCTTTGGGTACGGTACCCTAAAAACACGATTGATAAAAATAGCCAATTCCACAGAAAAGTATAGTAATATCTATAAGTATAGTAAATAATATGTTATGGTGAAAATACAGCTTTCAAAGTTATCCACTTTCCAGATCTATCAAGCTCCTGTCTGCACCTAACTATTGCAAAGATCACTTGACAACTGAGACTGATAGTTTAAAGAACTTCCAAGCCGTGGAGAATCTCAACAAGCAAACAGTAATCCATCATTCGGAAATTGGTCCGCGTGGAGTGCTCCTCACGGCGGAGATCGATTTGTACAAAACAAATCAGCAATCTTAAAAAATGCCTGCCCCTTAAATATTTATCTGGGTCTGTTAGATTGATAATACCATGTGTTTTTAAAGCAATTCTAGCTAATCAATACTTAATATTATAAATGCGTAAGAAACTCTGTATATCTGTACGTCTGTATGTCTCTAATCACGCTTAAACTACTGAACTAATTTTGATAAGTTTTGGTATAGAGATAACACTTACCAAATTTGAATTTGTATTAGAGGGTTTCTCTACGCACAAATGTAATCAAAATCTTTGCTAATATATATGGGCATGTAAGATTATTTGTATATTACGATTAACTACTCAACGGACCATTATGAAATTTTAAATAAACCCTGTCAGTGGTACAAAAAAAGAACACAGAAAGAAAAGTAAAAAAAAAAATAACTCAGACGTCCGGCGTGACAAAATCTACAACAACGCGAACGAAACTGCAAGCAAACGCTAATTTAATATATTTTTAAAGAAATGGTAAAACAAATAAATGACAAATCTTTAAAAATAACTGCAACACGCACTGAATCGAGAATTCGAATTCGATCGCATCGGAATAAATTTTGACGAGGTTGATTTTCGATATTGTTTTTTTGTCTTTTTTTAAGCAAAGTCGAGGACAATGCGGCTTGGGCGGAACGAATAACTTGATTTATACATAAGCGTGTGCACCGCCGGCCTTGCGCGCAACGCCGTTACTAATAACAAGTCGGTGTGTACGTTGCCTTGTATGTGATTGTCATGAATTTTTTGACAGAGACTTTCTTTGTCCTTCATGGTTTAACAAATAATTTGATAAAGAACGTATTTTGGTAAAAAATAGGTAATTTTATCCTCAACTCAACTTAGCCTTCATGCCAAAATAGAATTCATTTTTTCGAAAAATGAAGCTTTGTCAAAAAAATTTCACAAAATTCTGGTCCGCTTGAAATTTTTGCAGTTTTATTTCCATTAATCAACAACCTTCCACAATGCGTTGCTAAAATTGAAATCCAACTAAAAAGTAGGACGCAGCAATTAATTCGTTTGACAAGCATATGCCAATTGTTAACAAGGTCAAAAACGAATTAAAAACATGGATTAGCCTTTATTTTAGTTCTGCAAATATCGAATTCTATTGTAATGTCTCCCTATTTTAGTTTCAGTCGTCAAGAACTAGTCAAGTTTCTGAGGTCTAGACGACTACAGTGATCAAGTCATCTCGCTTTGATCCTAAAATCTAGTTTAGATCTGGTTGCTGAAACTCCGTGGTGTGCGATTTTATTGATTAATTTTCCTACCGTTGAAGTTGAGAAACGATTCAACGTGCTCACGAAAGAAATGCATGTATTGTGCAAGATGCAAATTATGCTAACCTCGACATTTTTGTCATACTTTACCATTTGTCCAACAGTTTACAATTTACCCTTATGTTTCGTTTGTAGATATAATGGTTGTAGATGGCCCTGCAACATCACCAGATATACTAACTTAGTAATTTACCCAACTATCAAAATTTATATATTGGTGATATTTTCAACATGAACAAAATATGGAAGCGTAACCACGTGCAGAGCCGAGTCTAAAGTAATACCATGATTTGTTTAACACAATAACGTAGTGTAAGAGGCTTTTGCCATGCATTTGTAGGCGCGAATGCTGTTCAATCGCTTTTATGGAGTCCCTTGTTGTTCTTGAGCGGCATTATGGAGCCTGCTCAGATTAATGTTGAGCTTTGCTGCTGATTTGATGTGGGCTTCGTGTGATTTAGTAGCGAACAATGGGATAGGTTCCGCGGAACGGGTGTACGATTGCGATGTATTGGTTTTAGTAAGTACGCTGTAAGATGAGAATTGTATGTTCTATTCGATGTTTAGATAAAATAGTGGGTGATATTTGCAATGAGTATAAGATTATATATTTTTTTTAATTACGACTAATAGAAATGCTTGTTTAACCTATGTGTATATGGGCATATTTGAAGTGTTCAAAAGTTACCGCTTATTGTGTTTGTGCACTTACAATAAAAAAAAACGGCCAAGTGCGAGTCGGACTCGCGCACCGAGGGTTCCGTAAAATATTTTTTTTGTATTATAAAACTAAAAATTTACGGTTTTCGAATTTTTTCCTTTATCTGTGCTATAAGACGTTGCTTCGTACCAAATTTCAAGGTTCTAAGTTCACGGCAAGTACCCTGTAGGTTTTGATTCTCTTGCGAGTGTCGAAAATTTCCGGAAATTTGTGGTATAAACGGCTGTATCTTTTGATTGCGTTGGCTTAGAAGTTTGATTTTTCACAGCTGAGTATTTGATATCAATTCCAGCTTGATACCTCCACGCGTTCCTGAGAAAAAGGGTCTTGACAGACAGAAGACGGACGGGCGGACGGACAACAAAGTGATCCTATAAGGGTTCCGTTTTTTCCTTTCGAGGTACGGAACCCTAAAAATGACTACTTTGGGTTTATTCTTAATATGATAAAATTTTGTTGATTTCTATAGTACCATTAAAGGAACTAGATTTGTAGAAATTGTCTGTGATATTACCTGATTAACTTAGAATTAAAACAATATAATAAACCGACTAATTCAATAATAAAAATTAATTAGGCCAAATTAAGAAGTTATAATCAAAAAAGTTTATTTTTGTTCAGGGATGAATTAACGGGGCCGCCATGGTAAGGCGTTTAAAAATTCACGATCTATATGGCACGCATCAAAAGCTCTGACCCACTTTTCCATCATAATTATAATTTGAATTTTTTCAGGAATAAAAGAATCAAAGATCTTTGTTTTAATTTGAGTTTTATTAGAATTCAATTTTCAAATTGTATAACTCAGCATATACCATTTACGTATGTACATTTATGAGATAAATAATATCAAAACACAGAAGTAATTTTTAGTTTCTTCCACGAATCTGAACAATGATCCGAGACTCACTGTTTCTGTACGAGGATGATAAACGTCTTCTGTCTTTTATCAGTTGTAGAAATCTTTCAAAAGTTCTGAATTAAAAGTTAAGCAGCAACATCGGCTTTTCTTATACATTCTCGTTGCAAAATTGGTAGTCACCGGGTGTTGAATACAGAAGGTTGCATTATAAATTTAAAACAAGGCTCTCGTTAAAATATCGAGTTTTGTCTCTTTGTTTGTCTGCATGTCTGTGCAGGGTGACGTCAGATCATTGTTTACGGCGACGTATAGGCGTATAGGTGGGTAGGCAGAACGATAAATAAAGGTAATGAATTCTGTGTTTAAAACGATGAGGTGATTCAACATATTATAATGGCCAGAGGATTCATGGACGTATACCGAGATTATTTGAAAATAGAACATTTACTTAAATCACTGAAAGGGCATGACTCTAGCATGCAGCTACAATAAAAAAAAAACTATCCCTTTACAAGTTAGGACCGTTTGAATTTCCAGGTAATTTTGCCGTTTTAATAAAAGTAGGTGGAATGTATAAAGTTAAAGGTTTTAAATCGAACATATTTTTAAGTAAGTGTTCCTTTTTCAAATACACTCTGGATAAGGCTCCACTAGAATGCATGTAGCTCCAATTAAAAGTCTAAAGCAATGTTTCTAGAAAACTCAAAATCTTGATTTATCTTATTATTAATATAAACTTCAATTATAGTGTCTTGGGATTAAGGGAATTTCAGAGGTGTTTTTTAAATTTTCCTTTGAATTTTGACATAGTCAAATTTCATCATTGATCGCGAATGTGTTCATTGATTAGTTTTTGACACTTACGATATCTATCTGTGATTGATCCCTTATCAGGTTATGGATTATTATATGTTATGCTTTCATGAAATACATTCTGCTGTGTAGTTCATTGATTCATTTCCTTTATTGGATTTCGCACTTGTGTTAGGAGGAATACATTACCAAGAATCGTCTATTTCACATTCGCCATCCGACAACAACCGCTGCAAAAGTTTTTAATTTATAAATAAATATTTTTTATAATATACAGGAATTGCTTTGCTTACAACTATTTATGTCTTAACGAATGTTAATTAGTAAGTAGCTTTTTTTCCAATGTCAGTATAACTATATTTTTTTATGTGGCAAAATACCAGCGTCGATGGTGACACAGAATAAAACTGGACTGACTCATATGGACAAAATTGGACTGTATGATAAACAACAATCCAAATAATATCAATACCAGCTGCGATAAAAGTTTATGAAATGTATGTCAATAAGATAGTTTTAATGTACTATATATATCTTTCATTATTATACCATATTATATTCATTATATCATTCACGTCATTAAAACTGTATAAAAATATGACAGGAAACAAAAAAATATATATTGCCGAAGTAGGTATTAAGGAATTGATGACGGGTACGCGAAGTCGTTTTAATCTTCTCTAGAAGAATATAAATATGTTTTAGGTTTTTTTTTTGCGAAACATAAACACATGTGTCATATGCAATTATTTAATAACAGATCTCAACGATACTAACTTACTCTCAAAATTTAGCAGAGACAATAAATTCTCAAAAAGGCTCGTGATCATATATATTCATAATTAAGATATCGAGATGATTGTGCGTGCTCATTGAATCCAGTTAAAGGTCGCAGACCTTGTTCAGCTTTTATTTTAGCGGATACGAGGATCTGCGTTTCGGTACTGTTGGCAAAATAAGTGATTAAATGGCCTTTTTGTTGTGTACGTACGTAAACCTGGCAACATTGTTGAAATGTAATTAAGGCTTTTCATTCAATCAATCAACCAGCCTATTGCAGTCCACTGCTGGACACAGGTCTCTCCAAATTTGCGAAATAACTGCCAAAAGCTGCTAAATCCGGTTATGACTCCTGAGAATGGCTAAGTGTGCTAAGTAGGACTGTAACAATTTTTTGTTAAGTTTTAACTGTGGATATTTTTATCCTACTAATATTATAAACGTGAAAGTTTGGGCGGATGTAAGGATGTATGGATGTCTGGATGTTTGTTACTCTTTCACGAAAAAACTACTGAACTAATTGCGATAAAACTTGGTATGTAGAAAGCTGGACATCTGGACACATAGCCTACTTTTTATCCCGATATTCTCACGGTACCGGGACTTACGCGGATGAAACCGTGGGGCGCAGCTAGAAATTTTTATAATCTTACCTTCACTATAATATATAATTTGCACATAATAAATGTCAAGCTATATTAAATATATTTATTTTTATTAATAAATAAAATAGCAATAAACTATTTGGAACCAAATTTCATACATACTCTCGCGCTTGTATCTCCAAAGGGCCTCTGTCTAAGGCGTATTAAAAACCCACATTTTGCCAAATATAATTTGGCCCCACTTAAGTAATATGGGGCAAGCTCATTGCCGCCAACAAGGCACTTTGGCAAATTTCATAATAATAATAAAAAACCTGTTACAAAATTATTTTGCAGTCGGTACCCCGCGGTGGGTATAGAGAGGGTATAATGCGAACCGGTCCAGACCCACCGCGCGCCCTGCAGTACATATGCTTGTACACCTCGCATACTTAACATAAAGGTATTTTAACACTACTGCCACCACTATGAGAAATATTATGCGTGGACCACCGTACTGCTTCCCGTGTTATTAATATTTATAGTGATGATTTATGATTGAAATTAATAGTTTATTAATTTAATCTTAAGTTCTTGGATTGAAAATTATTTTCTTTTTTAGGGTAGATTAGATTATCTAATAGACTAACTTTAAAAATAGGTTCTCCAGATTTTTTTTGCCTCGCACAACCAATCTCTGGAACAAATTGTCGCCTGCGGTATTTCTGGACCGATACGACTTTCAAACCTTCAAGAAAAGAGCGTACTCCCATCTCAAAGGCCGGCAACGCACTTGTGACTCTTGAGTTGCAGGTGCCCATGGGCGGCGGTAGTCATTTACCACCAGGTGACCCGTCTGCTCGTTTGCCCCCTATATATAAATATAAAAAAAGGATTTAAATCACTGCGTACATTTGAGCTCAGTATTTTATTAATAACAGAAAGTATTTATTAGTTTAATGTACAAATTAGTGCCTATTTTACACGAGTTTGTGAAGGTCTCAGTTTGAGTTTTGAGGTTTCTTCTAGTAGGTAGATAGGTGGTCTTAGGTCTGGACTCGGCATCCAGGAATCGGCAATGAGTGATATAAAATTTTGCTGGCGTATTGTGGGTGTGTTTGCGCTTCGTCCCCTTTAGAAATTAATACATATAAGTAATAACAGGTTGAACAATATCATTTATCATTTATCTTTACTGTTAGACTAAACTCTTTATGCATTGACGTGAGTTACTATAGTACAGGCTCTGCCTAGTTTGGGATCAGATCAGTGTGCGAGATGTATGGAGTTATTATTATTATTAAATGCATAAACAGTTTGTGAATTGAACTAGGTAAGTATGTCAATTTATGGTCGATTAATTTGAAATCAATTAGTTTGTGTCAAAAAAAAAGTAAGATTATTGGTTTAAGACACTATTTACTAGAATATAACTTTAGTCCGAAAATCAAGGCTTTCAAAGCATGGGTTTTAAAATATTAGTAATAGAAATAATTCTTTAAAAAAAAACCGACTTCAATGCAATTTTCATGGATGCCATTGTCAGAACTGGACCAAATTGAAATGGGACCACACTGGAAGCACCAGCTTTCAAATAAAAAAAGAATCATCAAAATCGGTTCACCCAGTCGAAAGATCTGAGGTAACAAACAAAAAAAAAATATCATACAGTTGAATTGAGAACCTCCTCCTTTTTTGAAGTCGGTTAAAAAGAACCGCTACTACTTCTACTAGCACTAGATATCGCCTGGTGGTCGAATTTGGACCAGAACTCAAAAGGTTTTAAATGTTTTATTTCATTGACCAGTATAATTTGAAATGTTATTATATAGAGTTTTCTATGCCACACTTTTCAAAATTTAATTATAAGAATTATGGATGGGTTTTACATAGGTAAGTGTAAACTAGCAAGAAGCAAAACCGCGGGTAAAAGCTAGTATTTATATATTTTTTAACCGACTTCAAAAAGGAGGAGGTTCTATGTTCCACTTTACATATTTTTTTTTTTATGTATGTTCACCGATTACTCAAAGACGCCGGGACCGATTTGGAAAATTCTTCTTTTGTTTGAAAGGATATACTTCCCAGGTGGTTCCATGGTCATTAGATCAGGATCTGATGATGGGATCCTCAAGAAATCAAGAGAACTCTTCAAATTTTATATGCACACTTGAAGCGATTTGGGTATTTTAAGGCACATTGAAGTCGGTGATACTTTTTTTAAAAGATATTTATTTCGTTTTTATGAATGCATTATCTGGTCTCCACGTCTCCACCCGCTTTAGATTTGGATCTTGTTCCGCGGACCTCCCGATAGTTTACTGCATTGGTTGAGGTTTTGCTTTCATTGCTTTAGACCCATGGGTCGTAGCATAATCAATACGAATAAATACAATTTAAGTCTGTTTGTAATGTCAAAATAAAAGTCTTTTTAAGCTCATACAGTTATTTGCACGATACCTATCCCTAAAAATCAGTTTCAAAATTTTTGTCTGTCTGTCTGTCTGTTTGTTCCGGCTAATCTCTGGAACGGGTGGACCGACCATGGGACTTGCAGGTACCTGGTGTTATAAGGAGTAACTTAGGCTACTTTTATTTTGGAAAAAGTATTAGGGTTCCGCGAAAAATCCAAAAATCCGCGAAGCCACGCGGGAACTGCTAGTAATTTATAACATACAATCTTTTTTAATATACAGTAATGAGATTAATACGTTCAAACTCACATCTAACTTCGGACTTTACGAAGTTTATACGCGTTATAGAAATTAATTATTTCTTGTTTTCACAGCGAAAAAAACTATCGTGAGAAAACATCATAATGTATAATAGTATCGTTTTTTTAAACCCTTTTTCTTTGTTAACACGACACGGTCGCTACGCGGTTGCAGCAAGCTGTACACACAGTAGCTTCAACCGCAAAAGGTACCGTCTTAAGGACATACCCTTATGTACTTATCATATTTTTAACCAATTTATCAAATAACATACTGTATAATACAAACCTTACTTGCAAGATGATTAATTAAAATCTTTCATCATGATTAATTTTCGATAAATGTTGAGGGTAACGAGAACAGCAAATACAAAAAGTATGTCTTCATCTTACAAACTGTAGTCGTCTACATCTCACAAAAAAAGCTTTGCAGTAAGGACTATAATGAGGGCATTATAACCTTTTAATCTACCTACCTCATTATAACTGTAAATGAATCCATTTCTGTGATTGGTCACTAACTGTTTGATTGCTCACTAGGGGGCCACAACTTCTCTGATTTTTTGGCAACTTAATCAGAGAATGCAGCGACAGCGGGTTATTTATGGCTTCGAAGATCCACTTTCTTGCAAATGCTGTAAAAAAACGAACTCCTTAAAAACGTAGGAACTATAATACAGATAAACATTAAAAGCACATATTTACGTTACACAAAAGCACGTTTACATTTTCATCGCTAATAAAAACTTTAAAACTAATGAGCTCATCCAGAAATAAATGCGGAACCAAAGTACCTTTCAATATATTACGTGTTTCAACCCACTCGTCAGTCCTGTAAAACTGTAAAATAACTATTCTGATCGTATACTTCAAACTTCATCTAGTTACTTTAAAGTTACATTATGTCCACATTTTACAGAAAATCGTTCGCTCAGCTGCCATACTCTGTCATACATTTTAATTTCTTATTTTAAACTGTTTACACAGAGCCCGTCTCTAAAAACCTTTTTCAATGGACAGTTGTGTATTGGCAAACCTATCGAAGATGGAATAACGATGTTACAGATTAAATCCCACCTCGTATTTAGACTACTGGGTTGAACTTACCTACTCTAAACTTATAACTTGTTACTCAAGGTGTGACTCACTAATATCCCTTTGAAAAAAAAAGAAAGAAAAAACAGCAAAAAACAAAACACCAGTAACCAAACAACGTAAGTGCCATTCGAAACAAATTCTCCAGAGCCTTTTTATCATACGACGTGATACTTTCAACACTCATGTATTAATAAAATAAATATTATAAGGGCAAAAACTCGCGAATTCTCACAAGTTTGTTCGTCAAAGTTGTTTATATATCAATTAGAGTGCCCTTTATGTGTTTCCAACAAGTTATAACGTTTCTGTTATTATTTGAGATGTTAGTTATTATAAATTTGTAGAATATGTTAATCCTAATTTCTTCTGCTGCTTGTAAACATAGAAATTAAGAATTTTTAGGTTGTGTTAAACAAAACTAATTTTCATTTGTTTTTCAAACGAGCGGTTTACATCTTAAGATAATATATTTTACCAGCATATGTGTTGCTGTAGATTGTACAACGGTGCGGCTGGTGCCCAGATTATTCCAACTATACTCAATAGCA
Organism: Euplagia quadripunctaria; assembly: GCA_963859945.1. Lineage (NCBI taxonomy): Eukaryota > Metazoa > Arthropoda > Insecta > Lepidoptera > Erebidae > Euplagia > Euplagia quadripunctaria. The sequence goes on along the minus strand of OY982577.1, from coordinate 17,897,038 downwards.
ATTTACTTCATAATTCTAATGATGAAGTAAATTGTGATCAGAGTTCATTGGACATTTAATAAAGTTTTATTCATATTGGCCACCCTTAGGTTTTGATACGAGCTCTTTCAATGGGAGATTAAGTCACTGCTGTATCCAAAAACTTCTTGAGAAATTCAATTCTTCTAATACTAATGATAACTTGTAGTCCAATGAGTAGAGATCTGGAGTGGGGCCAGGTGGCCACGCTAGTTAAAAATGCGGGTGTCGTCTTTTACCTTAACCTCTTTCCCCCTCCCCGTTGAAAGATATATAAGCAAAGTAGCACGTGGTTCAATAAGTACCTATACTAAATACTAAAGCAAAGTTTTTTTTTATAAAATTCTTTTTTATTCATCAACGTACCCTCCTTCAACTGCGATACAGTCCCTCCAACCTTTTTCCAACTTCTCTTCTCCAAGTCTCGGGACTTATTGAACGATCTAGTATTTAAAGAGTATAAAATGTATGGTATATACACAGAGACGGGAGAAATATATACAACTTGCTTATAGTATTTCGTCAAACAGGTCTCCTTACAACACTTTTGCAAGAATCTTCGAAGTCCGGGATGAAATAATGCCTGACTTCTACATATAAAGGTTTAAACCTTTTAAGAGAATCTTTATGTAAAAAAAAGTGCCTCTAAACTCTGGTCTATTCTGGAGATAATCAGTGAGGCCGCAAATTGCCCTGCAAAGTTAGTAAAATTATGTACAGATAGGCATTGTTTGTTTGGTATATTTTCTACTTACAATTATAGACCAATAGCATTAAAATTCAAATCAACTCCATAACACAGTATGTCCATTCTCTTACAAATATATTAAATCATATATGCTAATGTGTGCTGTTAAATCTTATGTAGTTGCTAGCACAATGCACACGGGACGCGAACAAGAGCGCGTATTATGACTTAGTCATATAGGCATAACTTATGTGTGTGGATCGTAGCTGTTATTATATATACATCGTGTAACTTAGTTCAGAAATAAGGAGTAGATTCATTACAGATAAGAAAATACTTTAATCGTGATGCTATCCCACCCCATTTAAGTCTGTCAAGTACTGGGTATATTTGCAATCACCTACCCGGAAAACTAAATAAAACTAAGCATTTTCTATTTGTATGTAACGAAGGCTTATAATGTTAGAAACCTTTAGATATACATAATATTATATTCGTTTTAAAACAACTATCAAAAAATCCTCCTAAAGAAATAGTTTTTGTGCCCTTCTGGGTATCAAGGTTTTCTATAGGATTATGGTTTACTTTACCGCCACAAGGGACATTCATTCTATAGAAGTCGCGGTCAATTAACACTATTGGCGAGATGCTGCTTTTATTCTAATAATTAACGTTGATAGATTCCGTTGATAGGTATGGCAAAAACGAAAGTGAAAACATTGCGTGTTGCGAGAATTTTTAGACACTAATTACCACTAGGTAAACCACCATTATCAAGACTCTGTGCATACAAAAAACAGTCTATAAAAAAAGCCCTTACATGGTAATCCCGTAATAAGATTAACAGGTAAGACAATCACTATTAGAAGAAGTTATATGAAAAGAAAAATATTTGGGATTGATGACAGGGATGGCCCGTTGACCACGGTACCTTATGTAATCATTTCAACAAGTAGCATCAATGCCACAGTGTCATCCATCCACAGATAGTCGTTTTAATTCTGACCGCCTCTACTTGTGTATACGATTTGAACACAGAACGACAATTCAGTGCTAGAATAAAAACATTTGTTAGTGGTATTCATTTTCATTAAATATTTACTGTTGTACGTGTGTATTTCACGTATTTCGGGTCAGTGTCAGGCGCCATATCGATGTGGCAGGTCACTTTACCTCAAGTTAGTCAAATAAAAGCGTATATCTTTAATAAAACAATTCAATGTTCGATTATCCCAAAATTGATTTCATAAACCTCTCGTAGCCAATCCCAATCAATATTCCACAATGAGGTTATCCTTAGCATCAAGTCGTCTGATAATCTATTCCCAGGCGATGCACCGGATAGCTGTAATCGAATGTCGGGTAAATTTATATTCAGCACATCCACGAGAGTGGATTTTTAGAATTTTCTTTAACTTCAAGAGGAGTATATTGTTCGAGATTTTAAATAAACGGTACCCCTTTTAAACACGCTTTTATTAGATTCACTTGTAACTGATAAACAAACTGATGTTGTCGCCACATCAAAAACTCAAATTCTTTTTGAAGTGAAATCTTCTTTAGTGGCGTTGGGCACTTTTTGAGATGGATAAAAAATGTTAAACTCGCGTCAAGACACGTGACCCTGATCGAAAATGTGAAATCCGAGTGTCATATATTTAAAAAAATATTTTATGACGAGTTTCTTATATTTACATGTACAGCGTCAGAGAGACATGTAGAGGGAGGGAGAGAGGGAGAGAGAGAGAGATGATTAAACAGTTACAAAAAATACATCTAATTTTTTTTTCATAAGGTCAAGACAACGTACACGGCGCTCTAAAGTACTCTTAGTCAAGTAGATGCAGCGGTCCGTGCTCCCCTATGAACACACGTTCCAATTACATTTCGTTTTTGCATAATGTTTTACAATATAAATTACTACATAGCCCTTGTGTTATAATAATATACCAATGAGCGTAGTTTGCAATTATAAAAAAAAAAAAAACATTTTGCATACACGTTGTCAAATATCAAAATGGTATATTTTATGCTGAAAAAATTTACTATTTATTAAGGATAAAAAAACTGAAATGACTAATAAAATATACTTAACCAACGCAACAACGAGATTTTAGATTTGTAGATTTTTAATAACTGTTAATAAAACTTTTAAAAAGTTTTATAGATGTTGGTGACAACAAATGACATCTTAAAAACGCCTGTGAAAAACAAGGGTCGTAAAAGAATTTTTAAACAATTCCAAGATTCTACTGTAAGTATAATTAAAAAAGCAACACAGATATAAAGCATAATTAAAGACATTTCTGAAATGTTTTGAAAAATAAATTAAACCTATCTTATGGCAGTACACATTTAAGAAATAACCCAATAATACATCTAAAATTAAACCTTACGTAAATACAATAATGTTTATTTTATTTTAAAGGTCACAATTTAAATTGTGAACAAAATGACAAAGAAGACACAAGTCCTTAATCACTTTTAACAAGATGTCTTAATTAAAAAACCTGAACGTTAACGAACGAATACGAATAAATTATACTATTAACTCTTAAATAACTTGGACTGAGACGTATGGCTGTTATTTTTCACGTGTGACCTTAATTTGTTATAATATACTACATATTTTAAGAATGTCTTAATGTGGACAATATTTTTATGGTGAGATTAAAAGATGTCCAATGATTTTAAAATGGGCGACATACAACTGTACTGTCTCTAACGTTACAACTTGAGTTTTACTCACTGGTGTGTATTAACTTGTGCTTGAAAGCGTCCAACGATTTTAATATCAGGATAGTTTTAATGTCAACCAAGCTGTACATGTATTAGCCGATAAAAAAATATAGGTCTTTGGTAGTATTCGGAACTAAAAGCGAAAACCTTCATTTGCTGCCGGGGCCAATAAAAAGACAGCTTGGCGATAGGTATTTTATGTAATCTTCTGTTAAGGTTGAAATAGCAAAATGTCTGATATATTCTATTATACAGGATGTTAAAGAAAGGTGTGGTCAAATTTAGGAGCGTTACGTGTATCCTGAACTTTTTTTTTTTTTGGAAACAACAAGTTTTTCTTTCTGCTTGCTTGTGAAAATGCTTTTCCTGGTGTAGGTGTACATTTCTAAACAACATACTATAAATTTTCATGTCAACTTCAATGATTTATTATTTTTTTTATTTTTTAAGCAGACATTTGCAGAGAAATCTGGACATTTCATCAACATCCTAGTTATTAGAAACCCATAGTTTCATTCATATCACTCCTCTGTCATACTAAATATGAGCTTTATTGGTCAATTTTCAAGCACAATTTGACAGTTTTAAAACAAAATTTCTGTATTAAAAATCACAAATTTTCCTACAATTGTTGGCGTATACTATACGACCTTAAAATATGACCACAACTTACTGTAACACCTTGTATATATAAATGATCTCAGATTTTTATCAACAAAGTCCACATTACAATTTATGAGGGTTAGGCCAAGAGGGGTTTCGTTTGGACCAAACCGTGTCCGTGTAATAGACTAAAACTTTTGGGTTCTTTGAGACTATGAGGAAGAAATCCGCTCCTCTTTTGTGTAGAAATAAAAGATAATTGCATTCATAAATTTGACTAAAATCTCACTTGATCTAGACTAGCCTGTGATGCATTGATATGAAGTGTATTCATTTATTGTTACACTCTGTCTTTGCCCATTTAGTGTAATCTAATCAAGGATATTTCTTTTATACTACTGAGTCTGTAAATAATGAGAGATGCTTATATTCATTTGCAACAGTAGTAGTGTCAATAAATTTAAACGCCTTCAACATTTTTGTATCAGGTTTATATTTGGTTTACGCAAATATGATCACGTATCAGATTTTCGCATTTTGCTCAAATGGCTCCCAATTCGCCTTCGACGGAATACTGACATCCTTGCCCTACTTTATAATATTCTGTTCAATCCTTGTACCGCGACTTATTTAAAGAAACGTTTTACGTTCCTCAATGACACACACACACAAGATCCTTGAGATCGTCGGAATCCCTGGAAAATGCAGTATCCTCTCTTTCTACTAAGTTTTATTACAAATCCTTCACTGTTCAGGCTGTCTGGTTATGGAATGCTCTGCCTTTATCCGTTATACGTAATCACTGGCAGTATTCAAAAAATTGGTCAAGTAATATTACTTATCTGCTATATCTTTATATATAAATTAAGATGTATGAAATTATAATGTCCAATGAATTTACAATGTACCTAGATTATTACAAATAGACACGACTATAGCTAGCTACGTATATCGCTAGGAACGCGTGACGATTTCAATATTCGACCGCTCCGTCCGACTACCGCACAAGAAATGTCGGGCGCGCCGCTCGGCCTTTAAACATCGACTGACAGGTGGCGCTGGCATTCCGGATATGACGTAATTGCGACATATATGTATTTGTTTGTTTATGTATATTTATATATGTATAATTTATTCAGTGTATTAGTATATACTAAAAGTTCATGTAAGCTTACGTTTATTTCCCTGCTTCGTCTAATATTTTTAACTGTACATGTTTATATGAATAAAGTACCGAGTTTTATAACATGACGTTATAATTCCTCTCAATTGAAATGCCTTTTTTCTATACTTGTATCTTAGACGAAAACTATCCATTATTCTAGTATTTATTACCGATTTTGTTCATCCAGAGATTGCTTGTAAGAGATCCTTCTGAGCAATAACATTTCCACTTTGCGTATGTATTTTAAGCAATATATTGTTGGTATACAATAAAGATTATTCCATTCTATTCTAGTGTTATTAGCAAACCATGGCTCCCATTGAGCTCTGGCGACAACACACCAGTAGAAATTCAACACAACACTTACACGGTCTTCAGAGACGAGTTTGTTTTCCAAGATTTGTTTGTTTGTTGTCTTCAATGGTCACAAAAATAGAGATATCAATTTTTAGTTTACTAACTTTTACCCGAAGCTTTGCTTGTGTAAAAGATACTATTCTATTCCTCGGGAACGGTGCTTATTTCTGGATAAAAGGTAATCTCTATCTTTTGTCTGTACTTTTAACAGGGTGTTTGCAAAATTTCAAGAGTAGTTAAGCTACAAACTCACACATATACGAGTAAGTTAGGATGGTATTACGAGTGCAGTAAATCTACAAAATTACCAAGCCGTCTTTGGGAACCACCCCAATGCAGGATCAAAGACCACGCTATAACATTACAAAGTAATACTATAAAGTATGCTAAAGTAACAAATGTCTACAAATTTTAAACAAAAATACCTATACAAGTTTTAACAAATACTTTCAAAACTTAAAATGCAGGATTAAAGAAAATATTTATCCAAAAACGGAATCCCATTTAAAACCCATTAAACATATCGATAAATGAATCGACAAGTGCATCATTTTTGATCAATTCACTAAACCCGTAGTATTAACCCGTAAATGGCCATTATCGGCGAAATTAACTGTACCTCCCACGCATTTATGCAAAAAATAAAATAAAAAGCCTTCATTAGCTCGCCCCAGGTTGCTTTTAACGTCTCAATTTGAATTTGGAAGCGGTTTAATGCAAAAAGTTGAGTATTTAATCAGTTGGTTCTCTGATAGGTTGAATGTCAAAATCAAAGAACCGAAATACTTCACAAAAATTAATAAATAATACAAGCGTTGGAATTTTATATTGACAAAAAAAATACTATTAACTTTGTTTTTGCGAAATTTTATAGTCTCTCTGTGTGTTAATATCGTCACTTACACTCAGTAAGTGACGATATTAACACTTTTTACATTTCTATGTATAATGATTTCTACTTCAGCAGCGGTGGAAAGAAAACAACAGAAAGTCAACACTCTGCTATCACAAAGAAGACGCCGACTACTGGTTACTGACCTAACCAAGATCTTAGGTCATCAGGCGCAAGAATAAAGAGTAGAAGCAGACGGTGCGATCTCTGGCTCATCATTCAACCTTGGCTAGGCTTGATTGCGACATACGCACTAAACCCTGTTTTTTCCTTTAAAAAATGATGCGTTGCCATTTTTCTATATTGAGTGACGATCTGCGCAAAACGGCAGGGTACAACTGCGTGAGAAGAGCTGACGATCAAGCTCAGTGGCGTACATTAGGAGAAGTGACGTATATGTACATCCAGCAGTGGATGATAAAAGGTTGAAAATGAGGATGTTTCTATATCAACGTTCTACGGCAATCGAGAGGCACGGTGCATTAGGCTAACGCCTTAAAAGTTTGTGTAAAAACCGATATTGCTGGACAATGGCTAATAAAACATATAAGATTATTACGGTTTTCTGAGTTTATTGATAACACTGAAGCTTTTATTGATAATAATAGCTAATAAGTTTAAAAAACCGGAAAGTCAGTTGACAAACAGGGGAATAAGTTACTGAACTGTTTGGTCTTTAGCTATAATAATAACTTGACGCACCTTACACACGGCTGTCTGATCCCAAACTAGGCAGAGCCTGTACTATGGTAACCAGACTTCTGATAAACATACTTATATATTTCTAAATACATACATATTATAGATAAATTACACTCAGACACGGAAGAAATGATCATGCTCATTACACAATTGTTTATCCTGGGTGGGAATCAAACCCACGATCTCTGGCTCAGCAGTCAGGGCCACTAACCACTATACCAACAGGCCAGTCATATGTATATTGTCTTATGTATTTTTATATAGATTTTCTGGACTTTGCTTCGTAACCTTTGTATGTAGGAGTTGGCATTAAAGAAGTATTTACCGTGTTTCTTGTATTCTTTGTTTTCTTTTAGTACTTCTTTTCTACTTGCGGAAGACTGAATAATTAAGAGCGTTCATTTTTTTTAATGACCTTTTGTAATGAATCTTAAAATTTAAGTTACAAAATCAATGTTAAACTGAATCTATACTAATATTTTAAAGCTGAAGAGTTTGTTTGTTTGTTTGAACGCGCTAATCTCAGGAACTACTGGTTCGAATTGAAAAAATATTTTAGTGTTGGATAGCCCACTTATTGAGAAAGGCTATAGGCTATATTACATCACGCCACAACCAATAGAAGCGGAGCAGTGGCCATAAACGAAGGTGAAACTGCGGGAACGGCTATACTTTATATAGAAGATGATTTTGGATCATATTTTACCAGCTGTTGCCCGCGACTTTTTTTGGCGCAATTTTGGTGAAACTTATCCCACGGGAACTATACATTTTCCGGGATAAAAAATAGCCTGTGTGCTATTCCAAACTATAGTCTATCTCTGTGCTAAATATCATCCAGATCCGTTCAGCCGTTTTTGCGTGAAAGAGTAACAAGCATCCATCCATCCATCCATCCTCAGAAATCTTCGCCTCTATAATATTAGTAAGATTACACTAAAATTGACCAACCACTTAGATAAATTGTGTTATGTTAATTTGAACATAGACACAAAAAAGTATCAACGCACTCTCCATGGAATTTATTGAAAGACATTAATTGTTGCAGGTTAACTTAGTAAAATTCAGAAAAAAACTATTAATCCCCGAAAGGGATAAACGTTCTAAATTCCAATAATTTCGCTTGTTTTAACTTGAGTACAATTAATCGAATAGAATAGTCATAGTCATATCGCTTAATAATTTAATTTTAAAGAAAGTTACACAACATTAAGCCTGTAGGAAAAATCTTTGCGTCAGCAAAAAGAATCCTCAGTTTTACGATACTTTAATCAAACCCTTTTTACAAGGTGCAACAAAAAATTTAACGATCAAAAAGTACAAAAATCCTTTTGCATATTTATAACGTAATTAATTTACAATTTAACTGCGAAGTCGCGGGTCGGTCGGTGCGGTTAAGATCGTATCGCGTTAAAGAGACGTTGAACGACTTACTCCCACTATAAAGTATTGCTTCGAAAACAATTTATTTATGTAGTTACTTGAATATGGAAAGTAGGCTAATGTCACGTAGCATACGACTTAGCTGATAGGTAAATAGCTTATTTAGTTAGAATTTTTGTTATAAAATTTGTTGAATTGCAATCGCATAAGGACAATTCTGATATTTTGATGTGACTAATGGTCACTCAGACGTCAAAATTCGATCATAATTCATTAAATTCGTTCGTGGGAGAGCCATGCTTTGGCACGTATGGGCCGGCTCGATCGGAGTGATTCCACGGCCTCACAGAAAACCGGCAGTGAAGCAATGCTTGCATTGCTTTTCGCCGCGTAAGTGTGGTTATCGAAGGCCCTAACCCTTCCCTCTCCCCCTGCTCTTCCCCTATTCCAGCCTTATAGGCTGGTAACGCACTTGTGACTATTGAGTTGTAGGTGCCCATGGCCCGGCGGTAGTCATTTACCATCAGGTGATCCGTCTGCACGTTTGCCCCCTTTACCGCAAAAAAAAAGTGGAGTGGATCGTGGCTAAGTGGTAACCGAGTAGGTTAGCACATTGCAAAGTTAAGTTTTTTTTTTTATATATATATATTATAGGGGGCAAACGAGCAGACGGATCACCTGATGGTAAGTGACTACCGTCGCCCATGGACACCTGCAACTCAAAAGTCACAAGTGCGTTGCCGGCCTTTGAGATAGGAGTACGCTCTTTTCTTGAAGGTTTGAAGGTCGTATCGGTCCGAAAATACCGCAGGCGACAATTTGTTCCAGAGATTGGTTGTGCGAGGCAAAAAAATTCTGGAGAACCGCACAGTGGTGGATTGCCAATTATCCAGGTGATGGGGATGAAAGTTTTATCGCGTTGAACGATGGCGAAACGTTGCAGCCGGTATAAGTCCGAACAATTTTTTCGGAGCACTCCCTATGATACATGCGATAGAGAATGCAGAGTGAAGCTACATCTCTACGCAACGCCAAAGGGTCAAGCCGATCTAAAATATCCTGGCAATCGATGATTCGAGTCGCTCTCCGTTGAATGCGGTCAAGAGGGAGAAGCTGGTACTGGGGTGCTCCTGCATAGATATGAGAACAGTATTCCATATGCGGCCGAACCTGCGCCTTATAAAGTTGTAGGCGGTGGGCCGGGGTGAAATACTGCCTCGGCCTATTCAGCACACCTAGCTTCTTCGAGGCTAATAAAGTATATATAAAGTAATACTAGCTAGGTTAGTGTTAGAATGGGTTACCATTTTTTAATTTCTAAATTCTTTTATTAGACACCTCCGTGCCTCGGAGATCACGTTAAACCGTCGGTCCCAGCTGCCATACGAACATCTGATGCAATTGTTACGAGTAGTTGAAGCCCTAAAAAGTCCAACAACCTGGTCTAACTACAGAACTTCGATATCGCCTAGTACTTAGGTTGTGGAGGTCTGATGGCAGTCGCTTTACGTAAAATATCGAAGTTCGGCCGTTTCCTAGTTAGACTAAAAACCGAACCCAACTTAGTTTTGAAAAGGCGCTGAGGATGAGGATGAACTCATTAAATTCATTATTGATAACAATTAAGCTTCGTCAAAGGCAGGAATATATTTTTATCAATCATCTAATCATCATCAACTAATATAATAAATAAGAATGTGAGTTGTTTGTTTATTACGGTTTCACTCCTTAACTGCTCAATGGTTTATCATGAAATTTTGCACACCTGTTGTCAGGTGCACAGAAAAATCTTCTTCTTCTTTGTCCCTCTCACACTTCAGAGTTTAGGCTCTTCTTTTTTCGTTCAGTCTGTTCTTTTTTGGAATGCTCTTCCCCTCGAAATCAGGATGGCCAACAATCGTCACTCATTTAAAGTTAAAGTGAAGGAGTACTTTTCCGAACAATTGGCAGAATCAACTTGCACATAGTTTATCATCTAAATCGTTATATGTATTTTTATGTATGTTTGTGTATATTTGTATATATTATGTGTGTGTACATATTTTTATGTATGTTTGTGTATATTTGTATATATTATGTGTGTGTACATATTTTTATGTATGTTGGTGTATATTTGTATATATTATGTGTGTGTACATATTTTTATGTATGTTTATGATATGTATATATATGTGTATTTCATTCAATATATTTTATTAAAGTATTTTTGTCTGATATTTAGTTTGCATATTGAATCAATTATAATATTTTTAATGCACCTACTTCCTGTTCTCTCTACATCACCTGAAGGTTGAGTGGCAGAGTATGCCTAAGGCATTAAGTACGCCTCTGTACTTTATAAATAAATGCATAAAGCTTTAAAAAAATAAAATGAAATATTTTTTTTGTTGAAAATCCAATGATAAATCTACATTCACGCGATCAAAGCCATATTAATAATTATAATTATACATTTAAATTACAAAGCTTACACAGCCACTTTATATTATATACTAGCAGTTCCCGGGCGGCTTCGCTCGCGTGTACATATTTATATATTTTGCGCAGAACCTTAATGCCTTTCCCAAAATAAAAGTTACCTACGTTACTCCTTATAACACCTGCTATCTACCAGTGAAAGTCTTAGTAGAAGATTAGCCAAAACAAACAGACTGACGGGCAGCCGGACAGACAGACATACAAAAAAAAAATTTAAAACGAATTTGCAGGCAGCTTTTTGATGCAAAGAGGAATGTAGCTTTTTCTTGTTATTCCCTGTTGATGGCATAAGGAAATAAACAGCTTTGCGTTTTGAGTAATTTCTTTATATTTTCTTAGAATTCATTAAAAGCTGACTTGTCTGTAGTAGGTAGAACTTCAAAAGTCCAGCTATGTTTAAATGTTTATACTGGATGTTATTACATCTCTATAATTTTTAACACAGACAATTATTAGTTAGTCTATCTAACTCAACAAATCTACACCACAAAGACTGTCATGTATTAGTATCTACTTCGTGCATAATTTAGTTTTTAATTAAATGTATATATAAATCACTGAAGACCTTAATATCCATAAGTTACGTCCAAAAATAACAAGCTTAAACTCGCTTCCGTTAAAACACCAAACTTAGGTGAACATAATGTACACTATCTACAAGATGAAAGTATTAATTAACTGGATAACGCGAGAAAACTATAGCAGTCGATAACCGCATTGTGTGGCCAACTGGCCGCTATCAATGTCGATCTTCTGATTAATAGCCGCAGAACATCGAGATAGACCCTCTAATTAATTAGACGTACTACAGCTTTCTTAGTTTTAATGATATCTTCATTTGGTAGTTCGTTAGGTTAGTTTAGGATAGTTCGGTGTAAGTGTAGATTAAAGTAATTGAAAATGGTATGGGTTGAATAGTTTCGCGTTTAATTGAAACTTTGGAAATTCTCGTATATGTCAGAAAATAATGTATTGTTCAAACCAATAAGTTGGTAAACAGGTATTAGAGACGCTTACGGTTAACAGTTAGGGTACATTTAGCACGAGTTAGAGCTAATAAAACATGAAACTTGTACCAGGCGAGGCCTAGTCCGAACTGTAGGTATAAAGCTACAAGCACGTGGCGGCGTCGACGGGTCGGACTAACTCAGTGGGCTGCCGCGCGCCGGCCTGGTCGCACGCGTCACGTTGCATCTAGCGTTAGATATTACTTAACTGAAACGAAAGCAAAAGCATATGGCATCGTATTGGACTGCTTTAATAATACCAATGATCTGAAACTCACGTTTTTCCAACTTCCAAAGTACATTGAAAGATAAAAAAATGCAACCCTAACGTCGTCAGAAGAATAAGAGTTACGAAATAGAAAGAGAGGTAGTTCTAGAACTTCTAGGTAAGTATGCGCTGTGCGACCTGAAATGTATTGTGCCAGAGCAAGAGTCGCTATTTATTTAAATGATTTTACTCAAGTTGGACTTTTGTACTAGTATTCTGTACTACTATTATGTATTCGGTGCTGATGTTTCCATTTGCTATGTTATAATATATTTTTTTGATGTTTTGTATCCATATCTTAGTTTGCTTTTTATACAATCCGGGTTTTTAGTTTTATTGTATTTGGAACCAAGTTTACGACTAATACTAGATAATGACGTAAGCAACATCATATTCATTTTTAGAATATATACCTACTTATATCAAGTAATATGTATTTGAAGTCTTTTGTAATTTTGTTTTCTATAAAATTACCATCGAGTGGTTTTATAACTCAATAGAAATTAATTGGACTAAAATCTGTAAAGCTATTGGAAATCGCACATAATATATGTTTACAAAGAAATGTATGAAAATCTTGCGTCCGTGTTAGATTTAAGTAATTGAAAAAATAAGACATTGGGATGTCTTTTCTTTATCTAGTACCACATACAACCGTAATAAGCAAGGTTGCTTATTGCGGTTGTTTTGGTTCATTTTGTTACGCCCTAAACATAAATTCTAGATTCATAGTGTACAAGAAAAGTTGTATAGATATTATGAGAGGAGTTAATCCACCAAACTGGCTTAGAGCTTAGCGTATTGGCGGCGGTAGCGTAATCCCTAAGGCATCGGACTGGTAAAGAAGTAGTTGCGGGTTCAAACCCCAAATGCGCTACCGTCGTGAACCCACTCCTAACACAAGCGTTTAGCTTAGCTGGTGGGGTTTGTTCAGTTGAAATCGCTGTCCCAGTGGCTTCTTCAATCACAGGACGCACATACGGGTACGCGACCCCGGCCTCTTCAAGCTACTGCAGTCTCAGTACCGTTCTCCATCCGAGACTTGCGGTATCCCTTAACTTAGCTCCCTCGCCCTATCCATTTTTCTTACCCCAATTTACCTTCTTCAGCAAGCGGCCGGCCATGACAGAAACCAGCCAGAACCTTTTGCAATGAAGCACATTGCGCCTACCCCAAATAAAATTGGGAAAGGGGAAGGAAGATGCTGATGATGGGATTAATAAGAATACAAGTAATGTATTGTTGCCACGTTTGCCAACGTTGCCCACGTTGCCCACGTTGCTAGTTTTATTTAAAAAAATGTTTCTAATTCATTATAAAAACTCCCAGGGATAAAGGTTTGGTGCCAATGTTTTCATTCACTGGTAAAGAAAATAGCCACGACATATGCGTCCGTGGATCGTACTAACGCCGTGCGAGAGATCAACAGTTAAGCCAGATAGTTATTCTGGATTTTTAATGGCATATTACTCACTATATCCTTCATATAGACAAATAGAAAGCGTCAAAACAATTTTGCCAACCGTTGTTCGACAGAAGGTGTCCAGCGCTGTCGAAACAAATCAATCGTCAGACCGTATGTAGAACAAAGTTTCCGGTTCCAAACAACGATTTCCAATCAAAGTCCGTTAAAAAGTTTTCAGGTAGCTATCGGAAAAATGTAATCAAAGAGATGTCATGTTTCTAACCGTTTGAAATGTTTCTAAACATTTTGTGACTTTAAGTAAGTTGTCATGTTTTGAAGGTTTATTGTTTTATATGAGTATAGCTTGTTTCGCTTGTCAAGTTATAATACATGAGATTCAGGTTATTGAAGTTGGGACCTATTTACTTTCCAAATTATGTTATTTCTGAGAAAGAGGTTAGTAAAACATTTTTAATCAGTGTAGAAATTTAAGAGAAGCGTATAACTTTTTACCATACTTACAATTTTAATGGGAATGCAATGGGAAACGTAGAGTTGGAAGGTTATTATTATATACGCCAAATTAGATTGTAAATGTTTTGATGCCATTGAATATTTTAGTCAGAATTACTTAAATAGTTAAAGGTCAGACAAGAATTATGGTAGTAATCCACCGTGAAAGATCTAGATCGAAGATACAATAGTATTTCTATGTTGTCAATACCTACAATAAAAAAATGAAGCAATTAAGATGCAAAATATACGTAATGCGTCAGTCAAATTGACTTTATGTGTTTTTTTTTAAACTCATACGATTAGGTACATTGTGAGAGTTTTTGTCAGGCATTAGCTTGCTCGCTAACACCTTACAATAACCTGAAAGATAACATTTTAGCTATTCCTCTATAAGTGGATACATACCTCAAAATAAGTTGATGTCACGTGAGAAAGCCATGCTTCGGCACGAATGGGGCGGCTCGACTCCGCTCGATACCACGGCCTCACACAAAACCGGCAGTGAAGCAATGCTAACATTGCTTTTCGCCGCGTGAGTAAAGTTACCGGAGGCCCTAACCTTCCCTCTCCCTTATTCCCGTCCTTCCCTCTCCCCTCTCTTCCCCCCCTCCCCCTCTTCTCCTACTACCACTTTAAAGGGTCGCAACGCACTTGTGACTCTTGAGTTACAGGTGCCCATAGACGGCGGTAGTCATTTATCAGGTGGTAGATATACTTGTTTGCCCACTATACCACAAAAAAAAATAATGACCTTACCGACAATATATTTTTGTTAAAAATCTGACTTTTTATTCAATTGGTTATCTCGAAAGAAATTATTTCATTACCTCGAAATTCTTAAATAGTGACGTGGAATTAGAGCACGTTTCTATTAAGACCTTTAAATCTGATCAATAACGCACTCCTATTTCATAGTAACAAAACACAACCATATCATCAACAAAGTTGTATCTAACTGGTTTTTGTTTAGTCGTATTTTATACTCAATGGCTGGTTCACAATATAGATATAAATCAAATGGCGGGCACTGAATAAAATCGCTTATATCTCGCTTTATCGGTCGATCGGTTGCTCCTTCACATTATAAGTTTCCATTCCAAACTACAGGCTGTTGTTAGTAATAGTTGTATAATAAAAATATAAAAATATTTTTTGTTACATTTCCAAGAACAGCCTATGAAAAATAATGATAGTTGTGGTTTAAATTGGTTTTGTTTTTTTAATATTAAGGTGGAAAATAACCAGGCCACTACTACTTACGTGTCACACAGTGAACGATTACTGGTGTCAATATATACTCACAATGTTAGCGGTATCACGCAGAAGCTTTTATGCGCCTGCGTCACACCGCTAACATTGGCAATGTTTTCCAGGAAAATAACATATTTACCTAACCGGGACATAAAAAAAAAAGATTTTTCGAACAAAAGTGTTTGTCCAATTTGATGCTCTTGGCAGTCTGTAATATTTTTCTTTCATCCAGACTCTAGTCAGAACAGTTTTCTGCAAACCATATAACTATTCTGTGATTCGCAAATATTTGTACTGATTTTGATACTTAAAAACAAGTTCATTGCCCGTTTTATATTAAAATTTACGTTTAAATTTTTCTTCTGAACAAAAGAAGGTGAATACTGTCAAAGATAATGTTGTAAACATAAAATATAATTTTGCTAAAGAAATTTTAAAAATGAAAAAATTTTAACACACAAAATGGTTTGGGAAAATAAATTGGATGTGGAACATCCTGTATATAGCTGCCCCGAGCTCTAGTCATCGATGTCCGCCGTTTGCCTGTAAGGTGTTATTTTTGTTCAATAGCTATGTTATGCAACCGTTCTCAGTATTTCACTATAAAAATCTCGTTGCGCGAGCTTAACACTAAGCTTAAAATTACATGGTTTTGCATCTATATTCCTTCCTGATATGAGTTCGTGAATCGCTTGGGGGATTATTTTAATTTTGCTTTCGAATACTTCACTGCTAGAACTACAATTTTGATAACGATTTAACGGTGCTTATTTATATAAAATTGATTACTCATATTATGTAGTTTATTCGTTTTCCGTACATCACGTCACGTCACACTTCGAGAATTTATCTGAAAGAAAATCTAAAGACAGTTATCGATTAGCAGCTTAACCCTATAGAGTGCAGCGTGGGACGTCTCCTAACTTTCGAGGATCGATTACCTGGTTGACCTGACGGGAAGCCGTACATGTACTACCTACATATCTATACTTATCTATTACTATAGGTACTCACGGTAATATTCACAATTACATCATAAAAGAAACTGTTTTGTAAATGATAGTAGGTATAGTTATTTCACACATTACGTGAGTATTCTTGACAATTAAATTATTATGATATTATCTAAGAAATAGCATGTACAAGATACGTAAGGATTTAGTTTCTGTATCTTTAATAATAAAATGAATAACAATGAATTCAGTACACTTTATAAGGGTAGGAATAACCGCAAAAAGAGAAATTTTCAGTGTGGAAAGTCGCTCAGTTAATATAAAATGACCCGTCCTAATTCATAGAACAGGGCTTGCTATTCGGAATGGCATCTTCGGGCAAAATTTCCTTGTTTTATAAAGCTCAGTTCATAGCGGAAAGTTAGTAGGTCGGAAAAACGATTTTCAGTTTGTTTAAGATTTATAATGACTTAACTTTAGAATTCTTGGTAACATTATCTTGAGATGAGATTGTAATAACTCATTGAGATAAATCATAACTCAAGAAAATTTGTAATTTCTGATTAGTTTGGTTTTCCAATATTCAGTATTATTTTTAAATAGATCAATCAATAAATCCATCAGTTTATCTACATACCCAAAGTAACTTTATTAATAACGGAAAACATCAAATCTTCGACCGTTTTCACTTCGCTTTCTTTTATGATAGCGGCGGTGTTCTGTTTCTGTAAACAGTACATAATATAGTTTAGAAACAGCGCAAAGATTCCTTTTCCCGGCTTCTCCCTGAGCGGTGGACCAAGTCTTCTAGAGAAACTGTTATGAGACCGACATAACAATTCTTTTTATATTACTGGAAGATTGAAATAGAATACAAGATAATGGCCTAAGCATGCAACAGGATATTTTCTTTTTACGATGCAGGATGTTCTCAAAGTTATCTTTCGAAAATATTAGGTTTTCTTTTTTAAATATTCTGTGAAATATTAGACACGATGATGATGTTTTATGCAAATATTGATTAACTACAAGAATTTGAGTAAATTTATAAAACAAAAAATTTTTTGCTTCGAAAATTTATGGATTTAAATTGGACGAAGTTCACATCTTTGTATGGTGGTATTTATGTTGAATTAATGAACAGGTTGAGGGTACCTACTTACAGATTGATACTATCCTTTCTCTGTTTACTAGATATAAATTAAAAATTGTTTAAGGTTTTTGTATTCATTAGTAAATTATAAGTGCGGATCAAATTATTTATCAGTATTGTGTCACTGAAAGAAATTGTCGCCTGCGGTATTTCCGGACCTATACGACATTCAAACCTTCAAGAAAAGAGCGTACTCCTATCTCAAAGGCCGGCAACGCACTTGTGACTTTTGAGTTGCAGGTGTCCATGGGCGACGGTAGTCACTTACCATCAGGTGACCCGTCTGCTCGTTTGTCCCGTATAATATAAAAAAAAAACTAATGTCTAAGATACAGGCTCGGACAAGTTTAGGCGCTAGTACGTACCTTACTAATTAAAATAAAATGTAAGTGTTTTAGTTTAATTCATTTGTAAAAGTTGCAAGTGCAATAAAGAATTATTATTATTATTGCTAGATAGCAGTTGTAACTTCTCAAGGCATCGGGGATTACATTCGCACTATCGTCGTTCGTCGTCAGTGGTTCATTTGCTGTGGCTGGAAGTATTCTATAATATGTATATATTAAGGAAAATATAAGTATGTTTATCTGCAGTTTGATTACACATTACATGCCCTGCGTAGTTTGGGATCAGACGGCCGTGTGTGAGGTGTCCCAAGTTATTATTATTATTACAATTTAACCTCCTGAAAATGCGCGACTGTTAGGGCGAGACGGATCGCAGACTAATTACTGTCTGTTATCGTTGTGCTGCACGCCACACTGTGATCTTTTACCATAAAAAACCGTACTTAGTTCTAGCGCAATAAAATAAAGTAATTGTAAAGTAAAAATAATGAATTGTCTACAGACTTATTTAAATCTTCCACCTCAAGCTGTTTAAGCACCTGCACTCAATTGGAGGATCTTTATACACTCAATTCTATTTAAGGTGACTTTTAATTAGGTAGTACTACTAGTTTATTTCCTTATGATGTATATATAGTAATTGGGTATACAATGAAGAATTAAAAAAAGATATAAGAAAATTGTTTCCAATACTAATGTCAGTGTGAAGTAAGCTTTACGGCCTCGGACAGTCGAGAAGTGCCTATTCAAATAGATTCTACTACAAAAGTGGGACTGTACGCAACTTTATTTATAACTGCTGTATATATTATTTATTTGCACATACTTTTATTACGAATATTATAGCAATGACCTTTTCTTTAGGCACATAACGTTACTGACTGAGGCATAAAATTGAATATTTATCTTTTTGTCCAATAATTTCAAACTTTGACCAACTGACTTTGAATATTTGAAACCTAGCTATATATGAAGTATGATGCTCAAAAGTTTCAGCTTCTGATGGTCTTCGAATTATTTTGCCGGTATTCTATCTAGATTGAATTGTACATGTGAGAACTGTGTAGTTACAAGTATTATGTTGATTTTCCATGTTGCCTAGCAGCTCTGTGATTTTCTTTTCCATTTTAGAACAATATAAATTTATGTTACATTGTCCTCACATTAAATTGCGCTTATAAGCAATGCAACAAATAACTTTGTAAAAAAAAAACATGTTGGAAAAGAGTACCCTTGGAGTTTCTTGCCTGTTCTTCTCCATAGAATCTACGTTTTGGAACAGGCAACTAGCTTCACGACCGACTTATATTGACTGACTCCTCCTGACAATTCAAAAATACCCACCTACAATGGGTTTACTTGAAATAAATAATTTTGATTTTGATTGTCGAGTGTTTCAGCCATTGCTTTCTTGTGGCGATGTGAGTTCAATGTCCAGTTACGCACACCTGATTTTTGTCGATATGTATTTAAGTATTACAAATGAATTATCACTTATCAACAAACAAACCTGCTTACATGCAAAATTTTTATAATTTTGCTGGTGGATCAGAAAAGTCTGTCAACCTGACGTTATCTAGCTTCAAGTATTATAGTCGCTTTCGTAATATGAACCTATCTGGGAGATAAAGTTTTGGAATGACTAAACGTACAATCACAGAACGAGTCGGAACACAACTCATGAAGGCGTCGCTGAGCTCTCACCAGTCTACCCGTGACCAAGATCGGAGAAGTTCGGTCAAAACCTGGGGTGATCAAAAAGATATCGTAGCTTATATATATTATCGTAATTAAGCCTCGATTTAGACACATCTAATCTTGTAACTATTTATACCTTTAGTAAAAATAGATAAACAATAGCTTTATAAAAAGAAACAACTTTATCTGAGTTTTTGAATACATTCTTCCCGAGGAAATAGTAAGTGTTGATACAAAAAGATTGAAGAATTTAAAAGGGACTCGAGTTTATGGAAGGTCAGATGATGTATTGTTGTTTTGAAGTAAATCTCTAAAACAAAATAAATAATATGCCCACGCTCTCGATACCGTATCCGAAAACCTGCAGATTTATTATTTTCGCCAATTCAATAAATAATTCCATGTTAGATAAATAAATCTTGGAGAAGGCAAAAACTACTACTATTTGAAGAAGTTCTGGCGACCTTGTTCTAAACTTTCTAGATGGTAACTTCTAAATCTTTCCTTTGTTTTACAAATAAAATAACTCCGGTTAAAATTTATGTGGCGTTCATTTGTGTGATAATACAGATAGGCTTAGAACTGTTTGTGACATATTTTTGGCTTAATAAGGTTTATTGTTACTTATTTTTTAAGAAGTTCTCAAATATACCCAGTGAGAGGTATCAAAATAGTATCAATCAATCCCCCACCACAGTCTACTGCTGGACATAGGCCTCTCCCAATTTGCACCGTAACACCCGGTTCTTCGCCTCCCAAATGGCGGCTTAAGAACACACACCAAGGGCAACGTGAGAGTTAACTATGGGAGCAAATCGGGTAGATAATATCACTGCAAGACAAGGCAATCTCGAAATGAAACCCTTTACCATCCTGTCTGGTCAAAATGGTATACCACTCACATTATACAATAAATTTATAATAACTAAAAATATCGAGACCACGCTTAACTTTAGACGTACTTTCTCAAACAGTTTAGTAAACACTGTCTGACTCTTAATTACCTATCGTATGCGGTCAGTTTAGAATTTAAAAGTCTGAAACTCATCAGCTCTCTACATCGTTAATTAAATGAAAGTATGCCCGCCTTTTTCAAATGCCAACTCCAAAACCTTTTTTCTTCTTCGAACATCCAGCAACATCTTTGATTCGTTTTAAAATCATTCATCATTCTACTGGATCTGATCTTTCTCTCGGATTTATTTGTGTCTGTATCGCCACTCCCCTTTGTAGCTCTCTTAATGGTTTCAGAAAGGCTGAGTCAGCATTAAGTTACACTCATCTATAAGCTGGTTGAATCCACCCTTGATGTTTTGGTCATGATTTACATATGTACCTACGTGTAGTTTCTTCCTATAAAAGGATAAGAGGATTTATGTGATGGGTGTATACGAAATACATTAGAAGATTATACGTTATATGATGGAATCAATTTCTATATACTTTTATACAAAAAATTATGATTTGAAATGACAGTCTACAGGTTAAAAAACAATCAGCAAATATGTATCCCTCGGAATAAGAACATTTTTCTGGATGAAATGTAACCTGTATCCTTTTCTGTACCGTTTCATGATGATATTGATAATCGGTGATTAGTTAAGGCGGGAAAGAGAAACAAGCAAATAAACTAACATTCGCATTTATAATTTTACTAGCAGCGCCTCGCGGTTTCACCCGCGAAAGTCCCGATGCCATGGGAGTTTCGGGATAAAAAGTAGTCTATGTGTTAATCCAGGTGTCCAGCTATCTACATACCAATCGCAAGTTTTTGCATGAAAGATTAACAAACATCCATACGTCCATACATCCATACTTCCTCACAAACTTTCACGTTTATAATATTAAAAGGATTAAAGTTAGGTAGTAAGTATGTGTAGATTTTTCAAAAAAATTTAAATAAAGTTTCTCGTTATGGGCTTTTTCAAGCTTAATATTTTTTTTTCTTAGAGAGCTTGGCCTAACTGTAACTCGAACTGGTTAGTTTGAGCTACATTATACGACCCTGGCCTGCTTGAACAATAGTTTATACTCCCTATCCCTTCCACTGCCTTCCCTTCTTACCTGCCATTCCGTTTTGTTATACTCCCAATTTTCACATCTTTAATTCCCAAAGTGCCCGGTTGACCGCAATAGGCTTCGCCCCCTATTAACTGAGTGGGGCTAAATTATATTTTGCAAAATGTAGGTGTTTAATACGCCTTTATCTACCCCTTAAGAGATAAAAGCGTGAGATACACTCAGAGAGATATACACGTATGTAATTATATCTCAATCATCGTTTAAACCCTTTGAACATCATTGTCACAATTATGTGACAAACGAACATTAATAACTTTTTTATAAAAGTAATGGTCACAGTGTTTATTTAATATTGTGATGCATCTCATTTGCCGTTGTCACATATATGTGAAAATTGCATTCAAAAGGTTACATATAAGACTGGAGTATTTGGGTAAATGTTAAAGTACCGCTTGTATCGGTATACTATCGGCATTTGCTGTAACTTATGTGTGTGTACAATCCTAATTAAAGATCGATAAAAGAAAATTACTGAGACATTAAATATAATCATACACGAAAAAATATATAGACTTTTTATAACTAAAATAAATCGTACGTTCACCTTATCTTATTTTCAAGAACTTATTATTAAAAGCAGTACGTCTATTTGAAGAAAATGTCAGAGAAACGCGAATATAGCAATCCAAACTTTCTCGAAATTAATACAGACATTATTAAACAATCGCGGTCTGAAATGGTGGAACACCTCTCAGTGAATACAATGCCGTATTTACATTACAAGTGGACTCTTCCGGATAGGGCCTCCTTGAGGTCGGCAGGCGTAATGTGAAAATCTTTTGTTGGGATCGACTTGACACAGACGTAGAAAAAAATGGATGAGTTTATTTGTACAAAACAGATTTGCTGAGATAAGTAGAATAAACAGAAAAATGTGTCTTTCTTTCTCTTCAATGAATTTCCTTAAAGCCATAACATTATTCGCTTTGTATATGGTTCTTTAGCTATTTTACTTTTACGCCACCTACTACTATCGCGTACCTGCGTCTAGTGTTCTATGCAATGGCAGACCAATTTACCAAATTTTGTAATTTACAAAATTATTGTTGGACGGTATAAAAGCTATGTCATCCAGAGATGACATAGCTGTTATACCGTCCAACAATAATTAATTCTAGATGCTCTATTTGTTATGTAGTATAACCCGCTGCTGAAATATGGTTTTATAAACACTTGGCGTAATGATTATATTTACATAGTCAGGTAAAGATAAAACGGTTTAGTAACTTTCTTTAACACGCTTCTTTTAACTTCGCGTGTAATGCAAACAAATACTGGAAGTCAATTTTAACCAACTTCTAATTGTCGTATAGAAATGAAACTTTGTATGTATATGTGGTACGGATGACAATACTTTAATTTGGCATGTTTTTTATGGTATAGGCGGCAAACAAGCAGGCGGGTCACCTGATGGTAAATGACTACCGCCACCCATGGGCACCTGCAACTCAAGAGTCACAAGTGCGTTGCCAGCCTTTTAAGGTGGGAGTAGGGGAAGAGGGGGAGGGGGAAAGGTATAGGGCCTCCAGCAACCTCACTCACGTGGCGAAAGCAATACAATCGTTGCTTCACTGCCGGTTTTCTGTGAGGCCGTGGTATCACTCCGGTCGAGCCGGCCTATACGTGCCGAAGCATGGCTCTCACACGAACAGAAATATGTCAGTTCAAGTTTTTGAATTAAATGAAACAAAAACACAAACAAAATCTTTGGGCGACCACTAGTTCACATTGCCTAAAAACTAGACTTCATACATCTCAAGCCAGTGTAAAGATCTTAGTCCTAACTATAAATACGAGTAGGTACCTACTGATACAGTAGCATGGTTCATCCGGTCACATCCAGCGAGTGAGACAATATTTATAGCCCAAACTGGCCTTTTGTTCGACCACCGCTTTGTTGTCGCTACCACAATAAGTGTTAAATGTCCCCCTCAGAATTAGGGTTGACAGTATCAGAATATAAAAAAAGAAAAATATATATACAAAAATAACTAAAATTATTTTGAACTCTTCTTGTTTTTTAAGCAAAACGTTGTGGTTTGTTGTAGATGTGGTGGGGAGATTATTATATTATGAGATATAAATATTTTCATTCTGAACATAACATGTCCTTTACTTGACTTCTTTCTTTCATTTAATTTTAGAAATGGCCATCGTTTCTTTCTTTTTTAACCTATTAAAAAAAGGAGGAGGTTCTCATTTGACTGAATATTGTTTTTTTATGTATGTTACGGGATTACAATCTGTATATTTTTAATTGAAGTGATTATACTCAAGGTTGGTCCCACTTATCTATATATTAGTACGTGAAGCGAAAACTTTGGATCCCTTTTTACGAAAATTGGGCCGACAGAAGAGTATGACATTTCGCACACTTATAGTTTATACAGAGAAGAAGTGACGAATGCTAAAATTTTTGAACAATATTTGCTACAAAGTTAAAAAAAATGCAAAAACGGGTACATACAACTATGAGTGTAAAGTATATATTTTGACCTGTCATGGTACAAAAGTCTATACAATGACAGGTCAAATAATATTGGCCAATGAAATAAACCATGGTCGAAATTCGATCACGACGCGATCTCTAGTTTATGTTAATATTCTACCTCTAAGTCGGTGATACTTTTTTAGCGTATTATTAGCTCTGGCAAACATTTCATCTAATATTAGGAACTTTATTTAGTCTATTACAGTGATGACGCTTTGTTATTTTCATTAAAAATCTCAAAAAGCTTCGCAGGAGGTACCTACTACGAGGAAGACCTATGTTAAGCATTTCCATTGTATTGTTACATTTTTTTCCTAATTCGGCCATTAGAGTTCCATGGTAAAGACAGAGAAATAGGGTTGACACCATGCTAGAGACATTAGCGGTGTTGCGAGTATTTATAGGTTCTAACAACAATTTAAAGTCACGCGGTTATTCGTTTCTTTGCCTACTCAGTAATTTTAACAAGCATAATTTATAATTTAAAATAGCCCCCACCACAAAAATCTCTTCTACAATTAGAAAGAGCTGATGATCTTGTGTTATAGCGAAGAACACTCTCGATCAAATCACCTTTTAAACAAAACAAAAAACTAAATATGTTCATTTGTTTAGGAGCTATAATGCTACAGATAGACACACAGATACACACGTTAAACTTAACTTCAAACACGTTAAAAATGATGAGTCAGACACCATATAGGTACATGTAATATATTCCTAATATTGTCAAAAACCTCGTTACTTCTAAATTTTGAATTGAACACTATTATTTGTTAAAGTGTCAACCCTATTCGTGCAGATGATCTCGCGAAAATACCCCTTTACAGCGAAAATACTGGTCCATCTCGTCAACTGTTCAAGACCACCTCCAGATATTTCACGTTCCATACAGGCTATAACTGAGATTTTAATTCTCTTTATGGTCCATATGATTTCCGAGAGTGGGTGGCTTGTGTCTCAAGGTAACTGCAAATAAATATGAACTTTATGTAGTCTGGTTAAAATTTAGATTTAAGATAGACATGCTGAGGCTTCGTCTTTATAGTGATGTTCTAAGTGGCGGTATCTTGAGGTGCTTTGTAACGGATTAAAACTACGTTTGAGTTAAGTGAGCTTAACATCTGGTATATACTGGTGTGAATCTGCTTAGTACAAAATGGTGACAGTTTGCCTATCTATGTTTTGTGACTGCACCGTTTTGAGTGTTTATCTTCATAAGACTTAGCCGGCCTTGTTTCCGCAGTCACTACTGATTCTAGGTCACAAAACTCTTAGTGCTAGGAACATAGTTGAGTTAAAACCTTTGTTGTTAGTATTTTAGTATAAACCCGTTTCTATCTATAGCTATTATAATCGTAAATTAATATTCTAAAATATAATCACAGCTATTTCTAGTTCCAAATGAAGTACAGCGTGTACGATTCGTTCTAGAACATGGGCAGAAATAGTCATAATAATAATAACTTCACACATCTCACACACGGCCGTCTGATCCCAAACTAGGCAGAGCCTGTACTATGGTAACCAGACTGCTAATAAACATACTTATATATTTCTAAATAGATACATATTATAGATAAATTACACCCAGACACAAAACAAATGATCATGCTCATCACACAATTATTTGTCCATGGTTGGAATCGAACCCACGACCTCTGGCTTAGCAGTCAGGGTCACTAAAAACTAGACCAACAGTCCAGTTAAGATAGACAGAGCTATATTTTAAATACATAAATAAAACACATAGAAACATCTAGACTTTTCTTAGACTAATTGGTTTTCTATAGGATTCACTTTGATGAGTGTGCAAAGGCTCTCTTCGAACAAATTGGACCCTCTTCATTCCTTCATCGGACGACTAGACGCAGACAAGGCTTTCATTATAGAAACACCAAAAAGTCGAACATAATGTTTGACAGTCACAGCTCCTTTTTGGTTCGAGTTTCCTGTGTGTGTTGATCTATAATTTTAAATCATAATAACTATATTTAAATTGACATTTTCAAATAATTGATGATCAATTTAATGAAATAAAAATATTTAATTTAAACTTGAGGGTCTGGAATGAATTGCCTGCGTCTATTTTCCCAGACATATATAATCTTCGAACGTTCAAGAGTAGAGTGAATAGGTATCTCTGAGATAGGCTTGGACCACCATCGTCTTCATAGGTGAGTTGGAAGACAAACGCCTATTCCATTACACATAAAAAAACTAATGCAAACAGATATCATCATGCACTAAGCGAGAATCGAACCCATTACCCTTGACGGTGCAATCGAATGCTTTTCAACCGCGCTCCAAACGCGTATGTTGGTCGTCAAACAATGTTAAAAAAATACTTTCGAAAGTGGTATTCACATTTGATTTAATTAAGGTCATACGGGTTTTATATTTAGAAAAACCGTATGACGGTTTTTCTCACGTGTGTATTTCGGGGAAGCCCTACTAGTTTTGGTCCCGACACGTCGGGGACACACGGCGCTACATTGGATTGGCACCGCCTCCAGCGATTTAGGTGACCTAAAGAGCGCGTGAGAGCAAAAATCCGAAACTATCATCCCCAAAATATACACGTGAGTAAAACCATGTTCTTATTATATGTCAAATAATTAGTGACATTCATATTGATAACTTCGATTACAGTCTCTCAGAAAGAGTCAAACTAGTATGATTATGATTACTAAAATACTTACAAAGAACAGGGTATAAGCGTATAAACAGTTAATCCAATGATATTATCATGTTATTGTGGATATTGTACTTCCAGCGAAATCGTATAAACAATCGTACGATTAGGTCATATACTATTCAAATTTGCGGAAACTGATTAATCGTTAATTGAGGGCTACTCAGTAACACAGCATTTACAGTGAGAGAGCCATGCTTCGGCTAGTATGGGCCGGCTCGACCGGAGTAATACTACAACGCCTCACAGGAAACCGGAAAAAGTGAAGCAATGCTTGGCCTTAACCCTTCCTTCTACCCTCTCCCCCTCTTCACCCCTTCCCTACTACCCCTACCTTAAAGGCTGGCAACGTACTTGTGACTCTTGAGTTGCAGTTCAACCATCCCATAAAAAAAAATACGTTTTCAATTCCAGTACTAACGAGGTTTCCACGAGGGAGCTTAGAAAGTGTCGTAAGTTGTGGCACTTCTTCTCTGCGTTAGTTTCTTCATTAAGTCCTCTTATAGAAGGAAAGGAGGAATGCTTTGCATGAATTTCAAGAAAGTTTTTGGCATCTTATGCATTTATTTTAACAAAATTATAATTTGTATGCGGGTTTGCAATGATACGACTGTGATCAAGTTCATGAATGTGAAAATATGTCTAAAAACTTTAAAAATAAAAACACAAAGACATGTATTATTATATTAATACTACTTTATATTTTTTACATCAATGCCACTTCCTGATAAACCAAATGATGTGGTTATGTGAAAATCACATCGATTAGTCCATACAATGTTCTTCAGCTACCTGAAGGCGGTCTATATCTATCTAATACATTTAAACGAGCAATTCTTGGATATACATAATCTGAATCTAGGAAACGGCTCCAACGATTTTGATAAAATTTTGTATACAGATACAGTTTTGCATTTTAAGTTCAACTGCATAGTTGTATTTTTTGTAAAAATGCAATATTACAAAAAAAATACGATTTTACAAAAAGCTACCGAGCAAAGCTCGGTCTCCTAGGTACTATGCCTTAATCGGATTATCACTCAACCTGGGAGATCTCGACCACTAGTAAAAATGCAGGCAGATGATCAGACATGATGAGGTTTCACTTGACATTTTGCGGTTTAAAGAGTAAGTAGAGATTAGAACTCGTGACTCCGCCGTTACAGCTAGAAAACTAGAAGCGTCAGTTAGGAAGACGAGCTCTAAGGTCAGTTCTATATTACTTTCTGTATCGCAGTTCTATGTTCATAGTTCATATTATTATTGATACTACAATTATATGTTTACATAAGTCTACGTTACGGAACATTTATCATCATTAAAAGTTTCTCAAGTAACAAATCTCCTTCCTTTACCAACTTCAATTTAACGAAGGAAGGTTTGGTTTATTGCGTATTTTACACTTAAACATCATTGAAACTTAACTGCAACATATGCGGAGTAGAAAAGGATGTACAACACGGGCTAATGGAATGTGTCAAGAATTCAATGAAAGAAGAATTCAATGTTTTAACAGTGACCTAGAGTTTTTGAATTATGTAGAGGATACAATGGGGTTGACATGTCTAAATAGACAAACACCGCTAATAAACAACTGAAAAAAATATATCAAAACTTAGTCTTTATTTGACATTATAAATAATTCTGTGTAACATCCGTGGTCTTAACCGTTAAGTCGCGAGTTCCTCATCCGATTTTTGGAGTATAGGTACTCCTTAAGAATCGATTTTAAAATTTAGTGATAGTATAAGACGCTTTGTTATGCGTTATTAAAGTTTATTCCTTATCCTCGACGCATGTAAGTAGATATGTGTATGCCTTTATGTTTTTTTTTCGTTTTTGTTACAGTACCTATATATATATATATATATATATATATATATATATATAGAATATATACTGTACAGCGTCTAAATTATGAGAGAGAGAGAGAGACTCTAGTAAATTCTCTAAAAAATTTAGTAAAATAAAATAAACTCCAGTCGAGTGTCGGAGCTGACACACACCTTTTTTTTACACATTTCTGTAGTCTGGTGTTCAATTTATTACTTAGAAAAGGCAACAGGGAACATAGAAGCAGTAAAAGTAAGTATTACTTACTTGCAATTTATAAGTTGTTTTACTTAATAGTTAATGAACGATTAATAAAATGTGGCACGTCTTCTAACAACATTGTTCATTGTTCAATCTTTACTATTACTATACTATATTTCACAAAATAAAGGCACTTGATATTTAAAATGAATATCTATCTTATCAACGCTGTGTTAACATTGTCCGAGCGGCTACGCAGAAACCCTGGTTACATTGTTGCGATCAAGCAATGCGCCATTAGAAATGCAAATAAATATCTTCAAAAATAGTTTTAATGTTTTGTTTATGTCTGCACGTTTATAAGTTTATAAGTATTTACTGTTAAGCTTTAATGTCATCCTGTTTCTATGCTTTGGTTATCTATATATTAATACGTGAAGCAAAAACTTTGGATCCCTTTTTACGAAAATTGGGCGGACGGAGGAGTATGAAATTTCGCACACTTATAGTTTATACACAGAAGAAGTGACGAATGCTAAAATTTTTAAACAATATTTGTTACAAAGTTAAAAAAAAAATGCAAAAACGGGTACATACAGCTATGGGTGTCCAGTATATATTTTGACCTGTCATGGTACAAAAGTCTTTACAATGACAGGTCAAGTAATATTGGCTAATAAAATAAACCATGGTCGAAATTCGACCACCACGCGATTTCTAGTTAATATAATTATTTCAATTTTATAAAGACAAACTAAAAGGTGGTTTAAATTGGTAAGAGCAAGACGACGTGTGATAGAATGCATAAAAAATCACCCCTTCCGTTAATTTTTATTTTATGAATATTGAGGTGTTTTTACTCCTGCTCCATTTGATCGCATGACTTCATCCTACATCCCTGTACCAATTTGCACAAATAATACTAAGATTTGACTAACAAAATGATGTTTATTTTACATAAATACGAAAGCCAGCTAGCTAAACCCATCTTAGCTGCGGACATTTTGCGGCTGATTCCCTAGATGTCTAATATAAATCCTGTACCATTGTTTCCGGTGCGTGCGAAATCGCTTGCGCGCAATTAGACTCGGCGCGTCGTTCAGAGTTATTGGTGTTTAAATCACCGTCGACAGCTTTATATCACAACTGAGCGAGTTTCTGGTGTAGTTCGCGTTGCTAGTAGGGGACTGGTTTATGATTTACACTGCTAATATTATGAGAGCTAAGTTTTACTTGTTGAAGGAGTTCACAGAGGTGTTCTGGTGGTTTGGACTCTTAGAAATGTTGCCATCGGAAGAAATTAGTTGTGATTATGTAGGCTCTACCCTTACATCTCACATCCATCCATCTCCTGCACGTCTTCATCACTACCACGTGTTCTCAAATTCGAACTCTTTCATACGTATCGCACTTCATTGCTCTCATCTTTAAAAATTAATCATTCCAACGAGAGATTTCGGTACACGCAGTTAAAAATACGTCGACAGTTATTTATTACTGCGTTGTGTTAATACTGTTCATGTGTTAAACATTGTATTTATATTCCGCCTCCATTCTATTTTTTCCGCTCTCGATCTTGCGTTTGTTGTACATAATTGTACATATAAACCTGTACCTACATACTTTAAGAATTTTATTCTCACTCCGTCCTGACCTACCGTCAAAATTGCATTCACACATCGTAAGTATCGCATTTGAATTACTTTATAAATGTTTTATGCATTTTAAGTTGACCAATTCACACAATGCCCGCTGGCTGGCACCGGTTACTGGTAGCTATGAACATACTTGTCATATATGGTGTCACTCACATGTTGCCCATTCCTTACACCCCCCCCCCCCCCTCCTTCATGAACCTCTTATGACCTACGTCAGAAGCACAAATAAAACATCAAGTGAAGAGTATATGGATGCTGCTTTTTATTTGTCTTTTTTATCATTATTGTGGTTACTGGTCCTGATTGCTGAGCCAGAGGTACCTTAACAAACTATATGCCTAAACCTTCCTCATGAATCGTTTTATCTATTGGTGAAAACCGCATGAAAATCCGTTCTGTAGTTTTTGAGTATATCGCGAACAGACAGACAGACGCGACGCGGGACTTTGTTTTATAATATCCTAGCAACCCGCCCCAGCTTCGCACGGGTAGCAGAGACATCTCCAACAACCATCAACATATTTCAATCAATTTACAGAAAATCTTAACAAATTATACACCGAAATCTTCCTCTGAATCACTCTGTCTATTAGTGAAAACCGCATGAAAATCCGTTCAGTAGTTTTTGAGTTTATCGCGAACAGACAAACAGACGTAGCGGGGTACATTGTTTTATAATATGTAGTGATATGTGTGTGTTTAGAAATATATAAGTAGATATGCTTATCAGCAGTCTGGTCACCATAGTACTTACAGGCTCTGCATAGATTGAGATCAGACGGATCTGAAATTGTTAAATTTTTATTATATACTGTGTAATTAATGCAATTGCTCGTACTTGCTGTATTATTTACATTATATTAATATTTTTATTATTGTAATAAAAGAAAAAAACATTAATCTAGTAGCGCTCACTAATCGCGGTTCTGAGTAAGGCAAAGGTACTATTCCAATTGGATTACCACAGCTCCAACTAGAACAGAAATCTCCTGGACTTGTGAACACTTTGTTTTCTGTACATGCTTATAAAAACAAATAGTAAATTTTGAAGGAAATTATTGAAAATTTAACAGTAATATACTAATTTAGATGCAACTCAAAAGTTCGTCAAAATATCCCTTCTTTTTGCGTTGGATTTTCCTGTACTAAACAAATCCGACAAGTCTCCCGTCAGTAACAAAAAATCAACGGCTCAAAACGAACAGTCAGGGAGCCATATATTTTTCCGATGCCCTGTTATCTGTCGATCAAGTGTCAAAAGTCGTGATGTATACCTAACATCATAACATCATAACCGTATATCATGGCAATGTCAAAAGCTGCATGGTGTTCCACTTTTCAACACCTCTATGAAAGCCTAGAGTAGAATATTTGGTCAACAAAACCATTTAATATCTGATCAAACAGCAGATGTAATGTGAAGTGTAATTTTCTTTTTTTTTTTTTTTTAAATACTATTAGTAACGTGGGTCACACATTACTAGTATTCTTATTAACCCCTCCAGCTAAGCTAAATGCTTGTGTTAGGCTTGGCTTCACGTCGGTAGTGCACTGGGTGGGGTTCAAACCCGCAACCACTCGATCGCAAGTTCGACGCCTTAGCCATTACGCTACCGCCGCTCAACTACTAAATTATGTAAAAGCACCTGTCCTAAATAGTGTCACTCACTTATTGATGACCCTATTATGGCGCTGTTGTTCCTTCGCTCTATTAATAAGTACTTGAGATCTCTACGCCTGGTGGTCGAATTCCTACCATAATTAATTAACTTTTAAATATTTTGTTTTACCTATAACATTGACCAGTATCGCTTGAACTGTCATTGAATAGACCTTTCGTACCATGACAGGTCATGTATATACTGGTTTGTAGCTTGATATAGCTGACTTCACGTATTTTTTTTTTAATTTGTAACACATTGCTTAAAGATGTTCCCTTTTTACACTTTTTAGACGCTTTATATTAGCTTCTCTTGTATGTTTCTTTGTAACCGACTCCTTTGGACGCGATTTTGACCCATTTTAAACGACCAAAATTTTTCCATTTTTAGTTGTATTTTCTATAAAAGCGTGTTTTTTTAGTTTTTTTAAACTACTATATTATTCTATGTATAAACTTTAAGTCCTCTCAATTTCAC
This sequence comes from Euplagia quadripunctaria, assembly GCA_963859945.1. Lineage (NCBI taxonomy): Eukaryota > Metazoa > Arthropoda > Insecta > Lepidoptera > Erebidae > Euplagia > Euplagia quadripunctaria. Next base: position 17,864,317 of record OY982577.1, on the reverse strand, counting down.
ATTCCTCCGTCCGCGAAATTTTCTTAACAATGCTTACAAAGATTTCTCTTTGAGTATGATATCTAACGACTGACCTGTAGGTCTTGTGGTTAGCGATCCTGACTGCTGAGCCAGGGGTCGTGGGTTCGATTCCCACCCAGGACAAATAATTGTATGATGAGCACGATCATTTGTTCTGTGTCTGGGTGTAATTTATCTATAATATGTATGTATTTAGAAATATATAAGTATGTTTATCAGCAGTCTGGTTACTATAATACAGGCTCTGTTTAGTTTGGGATCAGACGGCCGTGTGTGAGATGTGTGGAGAGATATTATTATTAAATAGATAGATCCTTTGCCCTGCCATCTCAAAAATTCTTACATTCTCTATTCTAATTTTACATGCTATCCCACTAATATTATAAATGTGAAAGTTTGGATGGATGGATAGATGGATGTTTGTTACTCTTTCACGCCAAAACCGTCCGTTGTTTGTATGTTTGTAAAGTCCCCCGCGACACAGGAGTAATTCCTAATGCGTGAGTTGTCTCAAAAACAAAAAAAGAAACAAAAAAAAAACCACTGAACTGAACCACTGAAACTTGGTATGTACCCATATAGCTGGAGACTTGGATTAACGCATAGGCTACTTTTTATCCCGATATTCCCACGAGATCGGGACTTACGCGGGTGAAAGCGCGGGGCGCTGCTAGTTATTAAATACATGGGGTACAAATGTCTACATTTCATAGCTCCTCAGTGTCAAGCTGCGCCTGTACTGGATATGGTCGATCGCAATATTTTTCTTTTTGGGTATGTGGAAACCTCCACTGGTCGACACCTCACTCGCTAGTTGAGTTTACAATAATTCTAATACATGTGACTTGTGTCAAATAGTAATGATGACGAATATTTTTAACAATAAGCTTGGTATTTTTCCTACTAATCCTACTAATATTATAAATGTGAAAGTTTCGATAGATGGACTGATGTATGGATGTTTGTTGCTCTTTCACGCAAAAACTACTGAACCGATTGCGATGAAACTTGGTATGTAGATAGCTGGAGACCTGGATTAACGCATAGGCTATTTTTTATCTCGGTTTTCCTACGTCATCGGGACTTACGCAGGTGAAACCGCGGGGCGCTGCTAGTATTTACATATGAATACAAGATTCAAGCGGACTGGGCTTGAAACTTGTTTCCATACATTACCTAGAACAAAGACTTCAGAATAACTGTAATTTTAAGTGCCTTTCATAAAACAATGAACAGTAAAAATTAAATAAATTACTTTACTATAAGTAGTTCTTAGAAATAATATCAATTGTGTCTGTGATGCGGCTTCGATGCTCACTTAGTCCATTTTTATTGTATGAATATTTATTTGCATTCCTATAGTTTTGTGTGTATTTACAAAAAAAAATGTATCTTAATATGTTTATCCGTATTCTGAAACCCATACTATAACTAGCTGTGCCCCGCGCGGTTTCGCTCGCTTGTACACATTTATATTTTTTGCACGGTTCCCTAATTCTTTTTCTTAAATAAAATATCTGCCAATGAAAATCCCGTGTAAATAGGTCTACCCGTGTCGGAGATTAGCCGAAACAAACACACACACAGACCGACAGACAGACAGACAAAAATTTTAATTTTTTTGTTTAAGTTCCGTGATGAGCTGTAAGACATTATAAACAAACACTTCATTTTTTTTATTTGGATATAAATCATTTTTAATTAAAAATTTATAATGAAATTTATGGAATCCAGCCAACTTTAGGACTTAATTATGACCGCAAACTTAAAATTTAGAAATCAAACAAAACAGATACATTTCACATGCACATTAATGCTAAGATGATTTAAAACTTTTCTTATGTGAAAGAGACTGCAAATATTTTTTACTGACAACTTTACGTTCCGAAGACAATAACTGACTCAATGTTGCTGGCAAATCAAAGTCAAGTGATCGCAAAATAGTGATAAACCTTATTGTCTGAGCATTAGAGTTTCAATTTAAAACAAAATCTTAGGGTACGTGAATAACTTGGAAACTTAACGGAGCCTACCTGAAGTGTAATTTTGATTTTACGATCGCACAAATAATAAGAAAATGTTATTACTGCCCCTTTTTCTAACTTAAAGGATGCAATTTTAAAATGTTGAACTGGTGGTGACGTCATTTAGTATATGAGGCAACGGTCAATTTTGTTCCCACAATAAAGCTCTTTCTTTGAAGCGAACGCATGTTTCCGAAATAACATTGGACTTAAATGTATCTACATAAATTAGCAATTCAGTACATTTTGCAGAAAATCATTGTAAATTTTATTAGAATGACATAATCGACAATTAATTGAGAGAAGACACAGCAGATTTTTGATAGAAATATACCCTCTGACTGAGGTAGTACGTTCAGGTATCAACTGTCCGTACGTACAACTGGCTTACCCTTGGTCTTCTGAAGGGTCATAAGATCAGGAATGAGCTAACGCTACTAACATAGTATTATTAACGTAAGTAGGTATGTAGTATTAGTTACGATGCTAGCGCTGTCTTACTAATTATTATAGTTATTTCACTCTATATATCTACCTGTATGTTTTCTGTGTACATTTATGTATGTTTATGTCTGTGTATATATATATATATATATTTAGATACTTCACGTACCCCTGATAAGTCGTATATAATTCGCTTTACCTAGATACTATATTTATTATTTCATTGTTCCCGTTCTAAATATTTTTGGTACGCCACCAGCTACCGATTATTTTCCTCTGTTATTTCCATACAAAGGTTGTCTGGAAGATATCGCTTTTGGCGATAAGACTGCCCATTGTACTTGTCGCTTAGTGTAAACTGTTACTAACTATGTTTAATTTCTGTCCAACTGTGGTGTATAATAAAGAATGTTCTATCTATCTATCTATAATGCCCGGTTCCTAGAATCAAGAAACAATTCGTTTTGCTTACGGACGGTAAAATTTTGTTGAAAATTCAAGGAAATTTTACCGTCCGTAAGCAAAACGAATCGTTCCTTGATTATTGCCCGGTTCCTATAAACAATGATGTCAAAGCGAGCGTCAACACCTGTCATCTGAACGTGACCTAAGTATTATAACTTACAGCATTTGGCTTTTCTCTAAATAGACTTTTCTAAGGTATCAACAACGTGACACACGTAAATAATAGGTAAACTCGGAACCAGTAAGTCCTAAACTGACTAAATAAGCGTCACCACTAATTCAGTTCTGTCCCTCAGGAGTTCCTCCGTTATCTATTATGTACGACAGCCCCGAGCCATAAATAATTGATGGCTCGCAACTAATTACGCGGATCTTTCATTAGTTCGCATTATCCAAAGGTCGGGAAAGTGATTGGTGATTTGTCAGACAAGTTCGTTGCTGTCGATGATTCTAAGACAATTTGCTAAGGAAATTATAATAATATTCTGGCACACAATGCACAGCGTTATATATACTTAAACTCGAACTTGACACATCTTACACACGGCCGTCTGATCACAAACTAGGCACAGCTTGTACTATGGTAATCAGACTGCTGATAAACATACTTATATATATCTAAATACATACATAATATTACGGATAAATTGCACGCAGACAAATGATTATTTGTGCACACAATTATTTGTTCTGGGTGGGAATCGAACCCACGACCTTTGGCTCAGCAGTCAAGGTCACTAACCACTAGACCAACGGGCCAGTCTAAAAAGTATACCAAAACCGCAGATAAAATAATAGTTTACGAACAGAAGCATAGCTTGTACTATGAGTTCCAAAACACGGTAAAATGTACCGAAATACATTTATTTTGTAAATACTTACATATTATAGATAGAAGTACCCAGACATACAATGCACGTCAGAAGTAAAAACATAACTTACACATTTATATAGGTATATATATATATACACATCTGTAAATATCTGTCTTGTCTCATATATTTCGGGGGTAGTGTATGCGACCGGCACGCCGCCGGTAAGCGCGGATTCGATATTAGTGCAAATTTTTGAAGTGATAACTTCTTTAGGCACGTTGGGCACTTTTGGTATGGGAAAAAAGTACAAAACTCTGACCATCAGATATATATAGTTTTATACAGATGTGTTTGTGTGTATACAGTGTGAAGTTATGTTTTCACTTCTGTCGTGCAGTCGTACGACTGATTTTAAATAAGAATTAATAGATGGGAGTGTTTATAACATGTTAATTTTGTATTTTATTTAAAAGGTGTACAATAAAGAGATAAACAAATAAATTATGCTCCTCTTGCCAATCTAGATTAAATAGTAGTAGTAACTTAAATGTAATGGTGATTTAAAAAGTGACCGTGAATTTGTTTGCCTGATTTGGAAATGGAACAATACACAGATATAAAATAACACAAGCAGATATAATATAATTTGTTTTATCCATTTTCTTTTTGATTTAACATTCGACAAAGCAACCTATTGTTGCTTTGACTCTGTGTGTAGATCTAAAATTATTAATTATAAAATGTTTTAAATTGACGATTTCGAATAATTGATGGCCAAATTTAATGAAGTAAAGAAATTGAATTTTAATTAAAGAAAATCAAAAACCAATAGTTAGTTTCATCGACATCGATGATGTTTTCACTCAACACTATTTAACACGTCACGTAACTGTTCGCTTTACTTAGTTTTTTTGCAATTTACCTACACCTCTAGGGGATCTAAATCACCTTGGTATGTAGTGTGAAAACGTTGATTAATTATGCAGGATCCTGCAAAGTTATTAGGTACTGTTTACAAATAATAAAAGCGAAGTCTAATAAACAACATGTCTGTTAATGTTTGAAGCTTGATAAGTGTTATAATCTGCGATAATAATTTCGATTCCTTCGAGGAAACTCTAATTTGGCACTTAAATTGGAAATTAGATTACGATGGCATTTAACCATTTCTTTACAAAAAGGTGGTTATGACGAGCATAAATGTTACCACTACATATTATAAAACAAAGTCCCCCGCCGCGTCTGTCTGTCTGTCTGTTCGCGATAAACTCAAATACTACTGAACGGATTTTCTTACGGTTTTCACCACTAGATAGAGCGATTCATGAGGAAGGTTTTGGTATATAATTTGTTAAGGTTTTGTGTAAATTGGTTGAAATATGATGATGATTGTTGAAGATGTCTCTGCTACCCGTGCGAAGCCGGGGCGTTTTACTAGTTTTGTATATAAATCAGTCATACCCGTATTCACATACGGTTATAATAGAAGAAATTTAGCTGCTCCTAAAGATCGTAGCTTGATGTTATAAAACCTAAAACCTTCCCCAAACAATTGTCTATCCTATACAAATAGAATTATTCAAATCTGACTGACAGTTCCAGAGATTAGTGCGTTTAAACAAACAAACAATCAAACAAAAACATTTTAGTTTTATTCTGTTAGTATACATGAATCGGATTGGAGTTTACAACTGTAGATTTTGTTATGATAATAAGACTTTTTGACAACTGCCAAAAAGTCTTATTATCATAACGAAATCTCTTTGTTATGATAATAAGACACAAAAGTCTTTTGAAACAATAGTTGCTAGAAAGATATAGAACGAGACTAGTTTAGTAGGGACGTGGCAAATAATACAATTGACACTATGTAGTATAAAGCGTAGTTCTGTAACCATTACGAGGATATCACAGTCGTGCCTATGCGTGGACAGTAGAGACCATAAACAACCGGCTTCCGACATTATCTGGTGCGTGGTGTAAGGTGTTATCAAAAAGCGGTGTTCAAAATAATATTAGTTTACGTACCACTTTATAACTATTATTAGAAACTAGCTGTTCTTCGCAGTTTCACCTCTTCTCCTAAGGGTTGTAGCGTGATGTTACATAGCCTATAATCTTCCTCAATGAATGCTCCATCCAATGGAAAAATAATTATTTAAATCGGGCTAATAGTTACAGAGATTTTCGCGATTTAATAAACAAACAGAAAAACTCTTCAGCTTTAATATATTGAGTATAGATACGATCAATAAGCAAGCATTAAAACTTTCGAAAAAGGTATCAGTAAAGAGGTAATAGTGTTTTTATTGTATCTCAGTAATTTCACATGATGAAATGTGAAAGAGAGATTAACACGCGCAGTGATCAAAAATGCTCTAGATTACCTGAATCTTAGGCGCCCATTACACGGTAGGTTTTGCTGTCAGTTTTGCCACAATCAAAACCTATCAAAACGGTGATTGACGAATAACCTCTCGTCGAATGCAGTGATTGACGGTTGCATGATGAGATTTTGATGTCAATATTATTTCATTAATCACCAACCAACATCCGTCAATCATGACTTTAGGTAATGATTTTACAACAGATTTAGGTAATTTAGTTAGAAAGTGTTTGTCACAAGCTAGTAAGCCCTTTGTCACTGACAACAAAGTAAATATGTATCTTAGTCGTATTCAAACCTTGACTAACTGACTGACTGTGAGTGACTCTTGAGTTGCAGGTGTCCATGGGCGGCGGTAGTCACTTACCATCGGGTGATATAACATATAAAAATCGAACAAAAAACTAGCTATAGCAATTAACGGTAAGGGCTTGTTTTTTACAATTACTTATCACAAAATATATTTAACACTGTTTCTGGCATTCTGTACGTGTTTTATCCTGTAAATTATATGTATTTTATAATATACTAGCTGCGCCCCGCGTTTTCACCCGCGTAAGTCCCTCGTTACGTTCTCTTTTTTGTGCAAACTTCACATAAACCATCTACTAAATAGTCCGAACAAAGCCTAAACATTTGGTTTGGATAGGTGAGCCCTTTCTTGAGTTATAAAATTAAAACGAAAAGTGGCATTGATTTTTATATATATGGATAGATATATGGTTCCAGTTGAAAATCAGCGCCGGATTCTCATCTAGCATTAAGCTGAACTGGACACCTATTTTGGTGCAAACGCGAGACATGTTATTGTTCTTTCACTGTTTCCTTTATTGTACTTATTGTATTTTCTGTATGACGATTTCTTATTTAATTTTTTTTATAGGTATAAGTATATTACTTAGAATAACTACTCTTTCTCTAGTGTCTTAGCACCAAAATAAATGGATTTTCTTTCTTCTTTCTTTCTTTCTATTTAATTATGTTTCCTGCACTTTTTACTTTGATATTTATACGTCATAAGCTAGTACGACTCTAAATTACTCAAAGGGAGGTATTTTTATATCTTTTTAAGCATTATCTAAAACAATAGTTATTTCGCGCTCGTATTTTGCAGCTAGATAAAGAACACAAAATAATCAGAACTGTTATTCAGAAATTAGTCAAATAGCCTTACAAGGTTATTAAAAAATTTCAGCAGGATTTTTGCGACGCATAACTAATTCCAAGTTCGTGGCATTTGTTTGTTCAAAGTGTGTCAAACTTGCTTAAACTCCGCATAATATAATAACTTTGAAACATAACATACACGAACACGCTAATTTCGTTCCCACACTTATTAAGGTCTGATATAAAAACTTAATATTAACAGAAAGTTTCCGCGGACGCTCATCACGAATGCCACGTTTACGAGCAACTCCGAGTTATGAGCTTCGGAGCTGTTACAATGCATCATACTGTTTGTTTCACAAAAATGTCTATGAGTATTGTGTAGACCTGACCTGGGGAGTCTTGCTAATAGTTTTGTGAACTGGGTCGTGTAGTCTTTCGGATACATAGGCCCTTGCATTTGTTGTAGTGTCATTTCTCATATGAATTACATTAGCTTGTAACTGTATACACTTGAAGCTTTCACTCACTCAAGATATGGCCTCCCGATGGTAAGAAGTTACATACTTATAACAGCAAGAGAACCACCGTTGTTGATGTCTATAGATATCTAGCTCCCCTCCTGGTTCTGGTGAAACCGTTCACCAGATGAGAAACAAGAAATGCTACTGTTTTCTCTACAGTAAGTTGAAAGAAATGCCCTAGAATTTGGAAATATATTTTCTTTTATTCCATTATAAACATTTAGTCGTACTGTAGACGTTTTCCATTATAAATATTAATTTGATTCTGAAGAAAAGTCAGAAATTTTGATCCATAGCTATTTGTATTTCCTTGGTATCACGTGAGTAAAGATTCAAACAGAAGTTCCTCTAGCTTTTGTTTTTTCTCTGTTTATCTTCTTTCTAGGTAACAACTGAGTAGCGACATTATTTCATACAGAATAATGAGGCAGAGAGTGACGTAGGCTTCCTTCTTCCGGTAAAAATACAGTTTAAATGTGAAGTCAAAAGAGGTGATAGAAGTAATAATTCTTTTAAAAAAACCGACTTAAAAAAAAACTATTCCATAAAAGACTTATATGGTTTTCTCATGTATGTCATTGTCAGAACTGGACCAAATTGAAATGGGACCGGACGGGAAACACCAGCTTTCATATAAAAAGGAAATAATAATAAGTAATAAAGGTAACAATATTTAAAAAAAGTCGAATGAAGAACTTCTTCCTTTTTTGAAGTCGGTTAAAAAGTGTCTTTGACACAACACACACACTCAGTTAAAAACCATTTTATCCTATGTTTGTCAAACAATTTTCTTTATTTTGTTTTGTATAGTAAACTATATGACAAGTTGAAAGTGAAATAATATTTTCTTTGGATCATATAGTTTTTTACACATACGTATACTCATAACTTGATCCTCGATATGGCATATTTTGCACACTAAAATTTGGTGCCATTAACGTAATAGGGGGCAAGTCAACCAGGCACTTTGGGAAATTAAAAATGAGAAAATTGGTAGGATATTGAATGGGAAAGGTAGTTCAGAAGGAAAGGCAATGGAAAGTAATGGATATTGCTTATACGGTTGGATTGGGGAAGTGTAAACAATAATTCGAGTAAGTTGAAACAAATTGACGCCTGCGGTATTTCCGGACCGATAAAACTTTTAAGAAAAGAGCGTTTTCCCATCTCAAAGGCCGGTAACGCACTTGTGACTCTTGAGTTGAAGGTCTCCATGGGCGACGGTAGTCACTTGTAATCAGGTGACCCGTCTGCTCATTTGCCCCCTAAAACAAAAAAAGGGGGGTCGGATACCTGCAACTCGAACTGACTGTTGCCGGGTAGTCCGAGCCCTCTGACATATTTTTAAATTATGTGTAAAAAAAAGATGAGATCCAATGATGTTGACCTGTCATTGTAGGGAAAATCTATACAATGAGAGGTCAAGTTATACTGGTCTTTTGGTCAATTAAATAGAACAGAACATTTGAAAAATGAATTATGTTTATAAAGGACGTACCTACGGTTTTACTCGGCCTGTGTTAGGCGCTACACTAGACTCTCTGACTGCGGTACGCCTGACACTGACGTGAAGGTTGCTCCACCCCTTGATAAAGGACTTCCGTCGGGTTCGAAACTAGTCGGGCATCGGAAATACACACGCGAGTAAAACCGTATGCCCTTAATATATTTAATATGAATACCACTCACGAAAGATTTTATTTTATTTTAATGAATTATGGTCGAAGTTCGACCACCAGGCGATCTCTAGTTTTTATGATTTGATTTTGAAAAAAAAAAACTACAATGAAATTTTATAATACCATAAATGTTACGCATTTGTCCTTATTTTAAATAGTTAAAAAAAAATCATTTTCCTTCAATATCGTTCATATCAACAGCCTCTCTAATTAAAACATTATAAAAGTCCAATGAAACTAAGTTAAAAATCAAGTTTCAAAGACTGACTTTTTTCTTTTATCGGACACTTCTTAAGAAAATTTAAGAGCCCATCATTGTCGTTCATAATAGGAACGTAATTTAATCAATGCTTTAGGGTTGTCACCATTTTAACTTAGTAAAAGCACTTTAGAATGTTGGTGCTTCAAACTCGAGAGAGAAACTTCGTTGTTAAGTCACTCGTAAAGTCGACGAATTTGGAGCTCATGAAAGAAATTAGACAGCTTCTTGTATCAGACGAATGAAGACGGAGAAGAGAAGACAAAATATAAGTTAATATTAAGGCATATGCTGACATTAATAAAAAGTAGATCTAGCCAGCAATTAGTTAGTAATAGTAGTAATGTGTGGGAGAGCCATGCTTCGGCACGTATGGGTCGGCTCGACTCCGCTCGTTACCACGGCCTCACAGAAAACCGGCCGTGAAGCAATGCTTGCATTGCATTTCGCCGCGTGAGTGAGGTTACCGGAGGCCCTAACCCTTCCCTTTCCCTTATTCCCGTCCTTCCCCTCTCTGCCCCCCTCCCCCTCTTCTCCTACTCCCACCTTAAAGGGCGGCAACGCACTAGTGACTCACGAGTTGCAGGTGCCCATGGGCGGCGGTAGTCATTTACCATCAGGTGACCCGTCTGCTCGTTTGATAGGGGGCAAACCATAAAAAAAAAAAAGTTCTTACCCAATTTCTATTGTAATTTTTTTTAGTCCTTGGAATAGTTAAAACTTTGGTGTAAATGGTAAACATCATTTTCTACGACGTACATACTATACAGGGTGTAAGAAACACCGTACCGAATATTGAAATAGTGTATTCAGACCATCATTCTGAGTTGAATGGAATTTTCTGCCGGAAAATTCGTATGTTTTAATTTAATTTTTTTTGGTTAAAAGTGATATCACAATAAGTAAACAGAACATTTTGCCGAAAAAAGAAATTAATAAATACCCCCTAAAGCCAAAAACTGCAATGTAATCAATTAAACAACATTTATGCAATCAGCTGCTTCGACGGCGCCATACGTTTATCTAATGTCATTCACTTTCTAAGACCTAATATAATATTATGAACTATGTATATTTTTGTTGCAACCCTGACGTAATTTGTAGATATGCAGTTACAAACTGCTGTCCCATCAATGTTTCTAAGAATAATTTAAACACATTTTATATAAACATTTACATTTAATGTTACTTCATTACGAATATCATAATTAGCCATAAATTTGTCCTAACAATTTTAATAATTACTTCATCGTACTAACCTCTTTGGTATGTCGCAGCTGGCGCTAGTTCTTGGCACGCACGAAATACAGTTAGATAAACTCATTGATTAGATTAAATGCTCGAAATTAAGGGCTGAAAATAAAAGAATGAAACGGGTGAACCGCATCTCGAAATTGTGATTGTATCATCTATTTTTTTTTATGGTATAGGGGGCAAACGAGCAGACGGATCACCTGATGGTAAATGACTACCGCCGCCCATGGGCACCTGTAACTCGAGAGTCACAAGTGCTTTGCTGCCCTTTAAGGTGGGAGTAGGAAAAGAGGGAGAGGGGGGAAGAGTGGGAAGAAGGGAGATGGGGGGAGGGGAAGGACGGGAATAGGGGAGAGGGATGGGTTAGGGCCTCCGGTAGCATTGCTTCACTGCTGGTTTTCTGTGAGGCTGTGGTATCGAGCGGAGTCGAGCCGGCCCATAAGTGCCGAAGCATGGCTCTAAGTTCATATAAAATATTGTATTTTTAGATGTGTAAACAATAAGGTGATATTGACAGTCCTTTTTATTACTTTACCAAGCATGCATGTATACCGATTTATGATCACTATTCCATATAAATATAAAATATATACATTAAAATTATAAAGTATTCTAATTTGCTTTAAATTGATGTCTAAACAACATAAACACAAAAAGATTTCTATGTATACGTACAGATACTAAAATGTTCTTATAGCTTTCATCGTTCCAGATACTCAATAAGCTCATTACTGCTCCCAAAAGCCGCTTATTTCTGTAAAATAAACCATTTGATTTTTTTGAGCTCCTTGTTGACAAATCGTCAAATATGGGTATTCAGTTGTATAAGTAATTCAATAATCATAAACTTGTTTATAGTAGAGGGAAAATTGTTGATATTTTAAGGTTAAGTCAACACAAGAAATATTGAAAGCGTTGTAATTTCTTATATCGAGGTTCAGAGATGTTCTTGACAGCTGGTAACTGATCTGTGTGTGCTCTTTAAGGTATGGTATTAGATGATATAAGCCTTAAAAGGTAGTGTAATATTTTTTCACAAGGAGTATTTATTCATCAGAAAAATAAAGATTACTATGATTCTTAATAAGACTTCTGGAACCCATAGTACAAGCTCAGTACAGTTTGGGCGTAGATAGCTATGTATAATTAGTCCAAGGACATTATTATTATTATTATTGTATTTTTTCTTTTTAACAACATATAATTTACATTTTTAAATACATGAATAAATATGTATTATATGTATATTATTTAAAAATATAAAAAATAGTTTGCGCTTGGGCTCTAAAGACAGTAACCTCCTCACTCTACGGGCCGTGTTGAGAAAAACTGCCTTCTGCGTCAGTCCCTTGATCCATTCCGATTATTATTATTACTTATTAATTACCAAAAAACTTTGAGTTTTTTGGAAATTTTGAATTACTCAATTTATCGTCAACTGGTTACTTATTAATATTAGCCCTGTTTGTAAACTGTAGGTACTCTACTGGGCATAATTACATATAGAAACATAACTTAGAGCATTAATGAGTTCGTAGATCAAACATCGAAATAAAAGTCTATAAGACGCTTTAACATAGTGAAACTAAATTTTAAAGTTTTCAGGTTTTCAATGACGACACACAAAGGATCAAACATCATTCAGAGACGCAGAATGAAACCATATTCTCCAACGGATGTAAAGCCATTACAAGCCAGATACAGTAGTTTCCGACTCGGTCGCATGCAAACAGACAGACGGACATCGTTTTATGGTGATATAAAACGAAGTGAATAAGTAAGAGCAATAAAGTCCGGATCTCGCCCACGGGCGGTGCGGCGATCGTGCAAACATCGCCAAAGTACTGCGTTGGGATCGTGGGCGGGGAAAGGTATGGCGCTTGTGTTAGCGACTTTAATAGTTATGCTAAATTTACTTAAAAACTTAAAACTAACAATTGGCCTTTATTATTTTTAGAAGTAATTTCAGTCGTTCACTCAAAAACATGAAAGGCACACGTATTTCATTTTTAAAGTGAAATCAATTTCTCTTTCAGACAAAATGAATCAAAACATCAATATTATGAGGTAAGTTTAATTAATGTTTGACTTCTACGGAATATTTAGTACTAAATAAAACGTAATAAAAGAAACCGGCGTTCTTTAACAAATCTTCACAAAATGACATGAGATACCGGAAATAAATTAATAATCTTAAAAGTAATCCTTTAAATTATATGCAAATAAATACGGACAATACACAATGAGGTAATGGGACTTCGTAATTGAATCATCTATTAATAAGAACAATGTGACCTCACATTGAGATGATGAGACTTTACAAGTGAATCATCTATCAATGAGACCCTACATGAAACGACTGACCAACACTTTGTAGCATATGAACAACGTTTTTATTGCATCGGTTGATAATTTACCATATTTTTTCTTGTATTTACATCTCATACTTCTACCCTTAAGTACGACGGTACAATAAAATTGTTACGTAATGGTTGGAACAAAAGTTATACTACACAGCGTGGGCAAGAAAGTGCAAATTGATTTTGTAAAATCGATACAAAGAATTTGCAAAGATGAACAAAATGTTTTGTAATACAATAAGTGACAAACAAGATGTACATAAGATTTAAAGGAATAAAGAATATAAGGTCTTAAATGTCCAATAGCTTAGATTTGTGTAGAATATTAAGCAGTTGGTGCTTCTTCTTTTTATTTCTGCTTGATGTAAATCGGACCTTGGAAATGGTCGAAATAAATAATCTTGTCCAGTATCCTATTAACTTATAAACCTTCTTTACTGTACTTGGTTTTCAATATCTTTGCTTCCATCCACATCATAATTCCCACAAAAATCAGCGCCTTTTAGATTGTCATCAATGTAGTACGTAGATGACATGATGGTAACGGGTTAGTCGATGTCCTGGATATTATTAATTCACAAGCACTTCCGATTTAGCATCTTAATTTAGCGGTGTGTAATTTCTTTACAGGGTTAGGCAACAAACATTGGCAAGGTGTAGAGCGAAATTAAGTGTAAAGGTCAAGATCGATCGCGATGGAGCTTTACTATGGACACCCTCTGCCTTATCCAAGAGACACAGTATATTAAGTCAAGTTTCTAGATACGTTTTGCAAAAATTCAGTGGATCTACAAATTTTTCATTTAAATGAATAATCACATCAAAGTAATTACTTTGAACTGAATAAGATCTAACATAAATGTGACAGCCCTGCCATAAATACTGGTACAAACACTGACAAGGATGGTATAAACGGCTATTATTAGGAACATAATACATTCAATAAACACAAAACATACACACACATATTATTAAAACAAATACGTGTAAATAACTACATAATTTGCTTGGTGAAAGGCATAATAACCGCATTAAATTCCAAGTAAACATTACGGATCACATCTGATTCAGAAAATTCTCTGCACACCCACGTCCGTAAGTTGCAATCGCCTGCGATATCGTCGGCTATCAACACGTCTGACACATTGTTTGATTATTGCAATTATCACTGCTTTTCATGTTGGAGCAACAGGAGCGAATGCAAAATACGCAACGGAGCTACTTGGAACTAAGTTAAAAGGAGGCCTTAAACGTGTACCTAGTAAATTTATTCTTCCAGATAATTATAATCCTGGAACGTTCAAGAGTATTGATAGATTTTTTTTGGAAACGTGTACCATCGTCGTCTTGAACATATTGAACATACAATTTTTTTTTAAGAGAAACAGTCTGACATTACATTACACCTTTATGTAACCTTAACGGTTTATGCAGCGCATTCCAAGAAAGCTCTCAGGCAGCAACAATTTTTCCCACTTACTAGACAATAACACAAACATTACAATATTTTCAGTAGTTTCGTTTGAAATACAAACATCCATTCATTTCCACAAACTTTCACTTTTATTATGGTAATAGGATAGGATAACATATATAATAATAATAATAACTTCATACATCTCACACGCGGCCGTCTGATCCCAAACTAGGCAGAGCCTGTACTATGGTAACCACACTGTTGATAAACATACCTATATATTTCTAAATGCATACATGTTATAGATAAATTACACCCAGACACAGAACAAATGATCATGCTCATCACACAATTATTTGTCCTGGGTGGGAATCGAACCCGCGACCTCTGGCTCAGCAGTCAGGGTCACTAACCACTAGACCAACAGGCCTGTCGATATATGTTTTATATTTTCTGACTTTCATATTACTGGACGGATAGCGCAATAACCTAAGATGACATTGGCGTGGCCGGTGCAATTTTATTGCCTTGTATTAACAGTCTCCTTTTTTTATGTTGACAAACAAGCACACTTATTGTACGCAGTCACCGATGCCTATAAACAGTCACCTATAAACACCAGTCGTATCAGTCGCATATAGGGAACGGAATAATTTGAATGCGATTTGTCGGAGGCCTTTGATCAACTAGTACAGAGAATATGACTGGATAATTACTACTAAAATTTCTTCCTGATGCCAATACTTTGTAGGACTCCCGTCTTATAACATTTAAGCATTGATGGTCTATTCTGTAAGTATTATATCCTCGAGTCGACATGTTGAATAGATCATAAATATTATTGGACAAGATTGTTAATTGCTCAGTAGATGTTCAGACTTAATTTTCAACTCTAAGATGAAGTGAAGATGTTATAGGTTTTACACGTGCAATACTATAAGAGGCTTGCTTTAATCTAAGCTAACTTCTTTGAAGATAAATAATGTACACCCTGTGACATCCCTGTGAAAATATGGACGTGAAAAACTTTCACCTTGAAGATATCGCAGCCATAGTAAACTTGAGTTGTGTTTATGTTAAATAAGAACTTTGCTTTTAAAAACGGAATTAACTTTCTTCCGTAATCTGTCGGATTAGCAACTGCTTTTTAAAATTAATTAACCAAAAAAATAAAAACAATGAGGAGGTGATGTTGAAGGAGAAAAGGCAGTTTAGTCATTACAAATGTCCCAAAAATGTACTTTTATTAAAATTGTTAAAATGTTAGAATTCCGACGAGTAATCTAAACTAGGCTAATTAGATTGTCATTCCAAGTGAGCACCTCTTTTACTTTAAACTTAAAACGTCACTGTTTTGCACCTAATTTAACGCTTGCAAGCGGTCAAGTTAAGTTTCCTTTGTACATTTTTGCTCCGTCAATAGTTTTGTTTTATAAATATTCATACATGGATGTCCCTGGAGGCGTAGATACGGATGTTTTACACCCATTTGTTACATAAGTTTATTACCGTCTAGCGGGTATATCTGTAGAGCCCGTGCTGTAACCGAGAAATTTTCACATCAACTTGTAAAGCCTGGAATTAGCGCATTGAAACAAACGAAGTAACTGTTTAGCTTTATTCCACAGTATAAAAAAAAGGTTAAACTTTCCTTATACTACGGTATTATAATTTATTAAGATAGATTACTATCTTTAATCTATGGCATATTTACAAGCATTTGCAAAAGGAACTAGACGAAGAGTTGCGGTTTTGTACGTGACTGAAATACTTAACTGGAAAGTTATACAAAGTATCGTTGTTTTTTTTTAAGTTTGAGAGATGATGCGGTCAAAACTTCTGTTTTAAGCGTACCAGCATGATTGCATTTAAATACCGTTACATGACAAATGGCTTCATGCGCATTGAAAATCTCGTAATCATGATCACGGCAGTTGTTCAGCAATATTCGGAATATGAATGTGTTTGACTATGAACGTTCATGGTAGTTCTACACATTTAAGTTGTTGTAGTTAGGGGATAATTCCTTCTTGTTCCTCAACCAATTTATATTTACAGAACAATGCGGTAAGACTATGAGTAAGCACGCTCTCTAAGAGAATGACACTAAATACGTCTGTTACTGCAAAACTCATATTTAATACCTATCATACCTATACTACCTTCAAATGCACTAGTTCGAAAATATACCTTATTTGTTTGTGTATATTACATGTTAGTTTTGCTTTTCAACCAATAGTCATTCGGTAATGATCACAGAAGTAATGGCATACGGACGTGTGTCAGCTGTTTATACCTTTATGTAAAGCTACAATTAAGAACTCTAAGTACATAGCTCCTAGTAAGTTAATACAGTAAAATACTACAATATAGTATCTCCTTATCTCTAATAAACAGATTACACAAGAGAAAAGGAATTGTGAGTTAATACTAGTCACTCTAATTTAGCTTACAAAAGAAGTTTTAAGAACAAAACATTTTACTCCCAGTAGCTCACATATTTATCTGTTTGAAAAAATAACAAAGAATAATGAAGAAGGTCTGCTTTTCTTCGTATTAAAAAGTTGACTTTGAAACAATTAAGAGTAAATGGTGAGTCCATTATTATTATTTAATAATTACTTAACCATCAGTCAAATGAAAACAAAATATACCAAGCAGTCTAGTTACAGTCCACATAAAACAATTATATCAATTCCAAAGTAATTTATCATAAAATTTCTTTATCGTCTCCAACAATTAAATAAGATTGGCCGCTATTCGGGTCAGTGAAGACATCAATTCATTAATAGTACAAAATGATAGAGCTTTCGACGCCCCAGGCGTCGCCAGTACTCGGCGCCTCTCGGTCGAATGCACTCTAAATCTCCAACCTGCATAGACAAAACCCCTACGGTCTGATGCAGCCGTTTCCCACCCCACCTGAGCGTCTATCCCTTTCTCTTCCCTACAGTTTCTCACCTATCTCGTTTACACCTCAAAATTATATTCGGCCGTTGTCGTTTGTGCTCGGATGCAATAGCCGGTGCGGCTCACAACTAAACATGATTTCAGCCAGTCGCTAACCGGCCGTCGGAGGAGTCCTATCGCTGCCGGCCGACATTCCCGCGTCCAAAACATCGCACGAAATGTTTGTATAGGGATGTTTGTTCTCAGATAGTGCGCCCCACAAACCTTTAATGGAAGGATTTCTTGTGTTGTGAGACTAAGTGCGAACCAAGTATTTAGTGAATGTGTCAAGTCGTTTGATGGTCAACCACGATGTTGCAATACGCACGCTAGACGGATGTGGCTAATGCAGTTAGATCTGTTTGATTGGCAAAAGTAAACATGTGTATGACAGACGTTATTAAAGCTATGTTGCCGTCTGCTGACATCGGATTAATGGAACATTTACAAACGGTAACGGAAACGTGCGATAAATTGCTTTCTAAGAAATGTTATGTTTCTAACATGTACACAAACATAACATTATTAGATATTTAGAGTTTTTGAAAGCTTAAACTTAACGATGCAAATCGTAAGTGTCGACGTAATTAAAGAACCTGTTAAATTATCAGAAGGTGATGATGAGGAAACAATTGTAGAACTAATTGATTTAATTTATTTGAAAAACTATGTGGGCGGAATAAAAGATAACAATGATCAGGCAGTTTTGTGTTGAACAAGTTACAAAACAATTCATTATAACAATAGAGCATTGTTTGTGATTGAGTTTGAGCTTTTTTGTTAGGAAATGAGTTTTTTATTTGTGTACGCCTGTTTAATATTTCAGTGGGCTGTTGAATAAGGCACGCTTTACGCCTTAATGAAACAATTCATAATTTGAGCTTGATCAATGGGTTTCTAATTGGGATTCAGTACTTTAATGGTCATTCTTACCGAGGAATTTGCACTAAACATTACATACTTGATTAAACTAAACATTGTTCAAATTGCTTTCTATTCAAATATAGTGCTACAAAAAGAATGTTAAAGTGTTGTACTAGATTCGGATTGTACAATAGACAAGCAACTACTGATACTGTTGAACGAAAATGGGTTTTTAACTTACAATGAAATATATTTAAAGCGACTTAGATTAGAATTTGAAAAAAAAAGAACAGTTCGAATAAAATAAAAGAAGTCATACACAGAATCGGTAAAAGTCCGTCGAACAGATCACACCCACGCGTCGAGTGACCATCAAACTGACCATTTTATTTTTACAGCTATAAGTAATTGATACGAAAAAAATCACTGACAGTTAAAAGTATTACGAAAGATAGTGACAAGGGATAACATTTGTAAACATTGGTATAAATGTGATGAAATTTTGCATAAAATAACGAATTGCTCAAGAAATACTTTGTCACGTGAGTAATTATTCCAGAATACAAACCTTTCCAGTTTCACTTTTATTACTTTAGAACTTTTGCTATTGTTGTTAGAAGAAATCCACTTGTCTTGTTACTCAGTAGCTTTCTGCACTATTATAATACTGTCAATTTCTTTCTTTACGCTCAGTACTATTGTTTAAATTATCAATAATGATTATACAATAATCATAATACTTGGAATGCTTACACGTAGTTTATGATTAACTTTTTGCTTTTGGTTCATAAAGTTTTTTTTTATTTTACTCAGAAAATGTAAAACAATGTTTAACTTAAGATTTTATTTACTAACTCACCGCTTCTCAGCCCACGTCGCCTCGCACGTTTGGTATTTAATAATTAGAAACTTTTCCTAGTATTTTTTTTGTTAAATATAGTATATAGTTATAGAAATAATAATATTTAAAACTATTTCAACCGTACAATTAGTACATGCGAATTTTATATACATATATTTTACACATACATTTATTATGTACTATTTTATCTTGTCGCGGGTGCGAGGTCGCTCCTAGAAGCCTGTGAACGCCCCAGGAGGTTTCTGTGCTTCTGGAAGGAGCTAGGATGGCTCTACTAGTCAGCTCATCTGAACGCATAGTGGACCGTCTATGAGTCTAAATGCGGAAACAGAGCTCTATACCAATTTCAATATGTACATTAAAGTTATTAAATTATTTTTTATTTGGTAAATTAAGCAGATGTTGCTTATTTTTGGGTATTTAAGTAGTGTAAAGAGATCTTTCATTTATGAGAGGTAATTACAGAGAATTTTCGATATATATTGTGTTCGTTTGAGAAATACAAGTGCCATCTCAATATTTAATTTTATATTGAATTTCAGTACATATAGTCTAACTTTTACAGTTTACGTGTACGATAAATGTCGACGATTTAATAAGTGGCACTGGTAGTGTCAAACTAATGTAGAAAATTGAGAATGTTTATAATAATACATTTAAACTCACACTAGCTGTGATCCTGTATACCACGTACAATTAAGTTAGAAAACGAGCTCACCGCTCGCCTGGTCTGAGCGTCACTTATCTGAGCACTGGTAGCTTGGTAGCTTTCATGAAGTGCTGTCTAACCGTAGTCTTCTATAATGTGAAGTTACTGGACAAGAAATCTGATGATCTCTTTGAAAATAATCCAATTTGGTACTAATTTTATATGCTACAGAATATAAAAGGGTTCCTACGTGGAATACTAATATTTAATAATAATAAAAAAGTAATAACATATATTTATTTATCTAAATAAATTACAGTTTATCATAGTTAAAAAAACATTTAAAACCAGGGCATTCTATGTAATTTGTGGGAGATCTGGTGTCTAAACAAGGCATTTTAGAGCACAAGGTCCCCCCATACACAATATCAGTTTTTGAACATTTTTTTTTTAAGACTACTCCCGCATTAGGAATATTCCTATGTCGCGTGGGCATTAAACAACTAGTAAAAATAATAAGTGTGAGTATGCGTGAGTGTGTGGTGTGTAAGTGTGTGTGTGTGATTGTGTGTGTGAGTGTGTATGTTTTTAAACATACACACTTAAATATAAATATAATATTGTTAAATAAGCCAGGCCTAATATCATAAATGTGAAAGTGTGTTTGTTTGTGTATTTGTTTGTTACGATTTCACTTAACTTACCTATTCAACTAATGCCTTAACTATTCAACTGATCATCATGAAATATTGCATGCACTTTTTCACGGGCACAGAAAAGTACATAGTGTACCTGTCATCCAGAAAAAAGTACTGCCCCGGGGGATTTAAAAAAAAGTACTGCCCCGGGGGATTTAAAAAAAAGTACTGCCCCGGGAATTTAATATTTTTTTAATTTAATAATTTTATACAAGATTGTCAATTTTTACGTATATTACACCCTTTTGAAAAGTGTTTTAATTTGAATAACAGTAAATAACTAGGAAATTTACTAAAATTTACTCAATCAGTAAGTGATATTAAAATGCATTTCAATTTTACATTTTAATTTACGCTTTTACTGCCGACATAACGTCACGAGAAATGAGCAACATGGCGGCTTGCGTTTCGCATATTTGTAGAAGAGATAAATACTGCAAACTTTGACAATATTAATTATGAAATTTAATTTCTAAATTTATGAATTGAAACTAACATTTTCCGATTACTTATTGCCTAAACTATCTTACCATAATATTTTTGATCATAACATTCATAGAGTAAAATACTCTATTACGTGGGTTTATAGTTTCGAGATCGATTGATTGACTGATTTACCACATAAAAGACAAATGTAAGTCGTTTGCTTTTCATGCGTACTATAGGCATATTGTCCATGCGAGCAGAACCGCGAACTTACCTAGTATCTTCAAAATACTCACAGAAAACGTCGACACGAAAACGTGTCCCATTTTCTTTAAAAATATCAAGAAAAAGGTTTTATAAAATTCCATACACCAAAAAGGTGGCTTTATTAAATTTCAGAACGATGATCTAAATAACTCAAGCAACTCTTTGCAAAAGAGATGCGCGTAAATTGTACCTTCTAACTGTATGTACATCTATTGTATATGCTGATACACTCTTCAGTCAACAGCAGCATACCTGACCGAGTTTGAATTTGATGGATGCGGCACGATCGCAATGCCATTATAGACGTTTTGTTAGAACGCTTTTGTATCTTCAATCTACATATTTAAGTACGTATAAACGATGAATGGGTAATATTTTCCTACGCATTACGTGGATATGAATTTTTTATTCATGTTTTAGAACGGCTTTGATATAAAGCTTTATTGTTTTTTGTAGAAATATAATACGCAAATCATTGCGAATGTGAGTTAGCTTGTTTATTACAATTTCACGCTTTAAATACCTTACTGATGATCATGATATTTTGCATTCATGTTGACAGGGTTACATAACCTTATCTGTAATATAAAAAACGAGTGAGGCGTCTTTGGGACGGTTAGAACGAAGTAGAAGTATATAATAATAATAATAACAGTGGTGATAGACCGATTAGAGCGAGCGAGCAATGATTATTGACATCACCATTCCCCATAAGGAACAATGTCTTAAAGGACGAAAAAGAGTTTGAAATAAAATATTTGGACTTAACTCAGCAGTCAGGATCGCTAACCACTAGACCTATACTAGACCAATAACTCGAAATTAAAATGCCGCCATCTGTAAAAGTTGCCATAACTAATTTAGGTACAGATAATTATTATACAAGATATACAGTAGTATTGATCAGAAACCAGAGATGGTGTGAAAATAAAATAGATCAACTCGTGGTCAGCATTTTTCGTTGCGCTAACACTTTTTTCCGACTAGCCGGCCGACGAGCGTCTGAAGTGTAACGTGCCATAATGAACTTCATTCCAATAATAATATAAGGTATCTTTTATCCAGAAAAAAGTAATGAATAGTTTTTATACAAATAATTTAATAAGTAAAGGCCAGTGGCGAAGAGTCGTTATAACAAGGTTCTACCGATCTTTGTGACCTACGAGTACTATCCTATAAAATAATATTTTTACATAG
Organism: Euplagia quadripunctaria; assembly: GCA_963859945.1. Lineage (NCBI taxonomy): Eukaryota > Metazoa > Arthropoda > Insecta > Lepidoptera > Erebidae > Euplagia > Euplagia quadripunctaria. The sequence goes on along the minus strand of OY982577.1, from coordinate 17,841,650 downwards.
TTAATGCTTCTTTATCAATCATGGGCTTATTTCAGAGTTAACTTGAATTTTAATGGATTAATCTCCCTTTAGTGTTGTTTATAATCAAATGCGAGGCTGCCTTTTGTTTAAGAGGCGGCCAAGTTCTGCCGGGGTTAATTTTTTATGGTATAGGACGAACGAGCAGATGGGTCACCTGATGGTAAATGACTACCGCCGCCCATGGGCACCTGCAACTCGAGAGTCACAAGTGCGTTGCCGGCCTTTAAGGTGGGAGTAGGGGAAGGGTGGAAAAGGGGGAGACGGGGGGGGGGAGGGAAGGGTTAGAGCTTCCGGTAACCTCACTCACTCGGCGAAAAGCAATGTAAGCATTGCTTCACTGCCGGTCTTCTGTGAGGCCGTAGTATCACTCCGGTCGAGCCGGCCGTAACGTGCCAAAGCATGGCTCTCCCACGATACTCTCTCGGGGACTTCCTTCCTAGGGTATACCCGAGTCCGTTACAATAGACTCTTTTGTAACGGAACACCGTGGGGCTTTAGTCGGTTCGATTCCGACACACCACTTCACCGGCAGCCCCGGTGGGGTGATAACCCGAGGGAATTTCCACACGAAAAAAAAACAGAGCTATCAAGCTATTACATTGCTTGTCAAGTATAATAATGACTATGTATTTATGCGGGAATTAGCGCGATCACGAAAAGGTATTACATACCTCTGAATTGCCTGACGTTTCGACCAGGTTGCGTTATTTCCGGATAAATACATAATTATATCATGGAACGCGAAAGTTTAAAAGTTAGTATAATAATGACGTTAACGAAAGTCCATCAGAACTATTTGATTCCGATTCATTTACTTATTGCCTAACAATTTATGTGAATGTACCATTTTCATACATTAAGAACTTTCTTTGAACAATAGTTCAAAAGGCACGTCAACTTTTTTCCTTTTAACTTTACACGATATGCTGATGTAACAACGAGAAAAGTTTCTTATTTGTTTGGGATTAGCAGAAAAACAGCTTACCCCAAAGACGAAACCTTTACAACAGGATTTATAATTTCATATCAGTCGGATGTTGTATTAAACATCTAAGTTTTTTTTACATATTCTTCAGATGAAAGGAAACAGTTCTTTTTGTGTTAACGCTTTTCAACTCACTGGTGAAATCATAACAAAGAATTTACAAATCTAAAATATATTACAGTGATTACATTTGTACCTATATTAGAGGGGCTCGTGGCTAAGTGGTAACCGAGTAGGTTAGCACATTACAAAGTTAAGTAATGCTAGCCAGGTCAGTCTAGGATGGGTGACCATTCTTAACACAGAGACACCTCCGTGCCTCGGAGAGCACGTTAAGTTATTTCGTTACGGGTACTTGGAGCCCTAAAAACTTCGATATCGCGTAGTACTTGGGTTGTGGAGGTCTGATGGTCGCTTCACGTAAAATATCAAATTTCGGCCATATCGTAGTTAGTCTGAAAGCCGACCCCAACTTAGAGGATGATGACATTTGTATCTATATTGTATGGTTTTCTTCCAACCCTTTTTCAAATTTAATCCTTATCAATACAAATAAATAAATTTAAAGTGTCTGTTGGTAATGTCAAAATAATAGTTTTTTTAGATCATAGTTATTTGCACGATATCTATGCCTAAGAATCAGTTTAAAAATTTTATGTGTCTGTCTGTTTGTTCCGGGCAATCACCGGAACGGGTGGACCGATTTCCACGGGACTTTCACTGTCGGATGGCTGGTGTTATACGGAGTAACTTAGGCTACTTATATTTTGTAAAAAGAATTAGGGTATCGCGTAAAATTTATAAATACGTACACGAGAGCGAAGCCGCGCGGAAACTGCTAGCTTATTATATACTAGCTGTTGACCGCGACTTGGTTCGCGTGGAAAAAGTTTTTAAAAATTTGGCAATTTTCTGCGCAATTTTCTTATTTTTTCATTCAAGAATTAGCGAAATCGGTCCAGCCGTTCACGCGTGATGTCGTGACCAAGGGAAATAGGGATTCATTTTTATATATATATGTAGGGTAGCTGCGCCCCGCTGTTTTACTCATGTAAGCCTTTCATTACGTTTTCTTAAATTTTCCCATTTTCCTTTTCCTGACAATACCAAACACAAAAAAAAGAATTAGCGAAATCGGTCCAGCCCTTCACGCGTGAAGCCGTGACCAAGGGAAATAGGGATTCATTTATATATTTATTTTTTGATTGATTTACAGTATGCTGTATCCCTGTCAACGTGTTTGCAAAATTTCATGTTGATCGGATGAATGGTACGGCAGCGCATAAAATACGAACAAACAGACATTGATTTTTATTTAGAGATTATAATTATCTACAATGTAAAGAGACTGCTCTGTGGTTGAACACTACCCTCCTCCCGTCATTAAAGAGGTTAGGTTTCTTATTATAGTTCACCACCCACCCTTAGTTCGCGAACTTTATATTTCGTATTAAATCTTTATTACCGAGAAATCTCAGCTATTTTGGTTTTCTTATGATATTTTCTTTACCAAAACAAGAGATAATTAATTTCTAATGCAATCACAAACTTTGTGCCAGAGATGTTTGACCACGACCAAAATGAAAATGTTGCCATAAGATGCTAATCACTCTGCTAACAACTCTGCTATCAGTTTAATATAGTTGGATACTAGCAACCCGCCTCGGCTTCGCACGGGTAGCAGAGACATCTTCAACAATCATCATCATATTTCAATCAATTTACACAAAATCTTAACAAATTATACACCTAAACCTTCCTCATGAATCACTCTGTCTTTTAGTAAAAATCGCATGAAAATCCGTTCAGTAGTTTTTCAGTTTATCGCGAATAGACAGACAGACGCGGCGGGGGACTTTGTTTTACAATATGTAGTGATTATCAGCTAATATCAGACACGAATATCTATTATTATACAGGCCTAGATCTAGTGATTAGTGATCCTGATTGTTGAGCCAGAGGTCGTGGGTTCGACCCACCCATAATTGTGTGATGAGCACTATTTGTTCTGTGTCTGGGTGTAATTTATCTATAACTATCAACCCGCCCCGGCTTCGCACGGGTACAAATTATACCCCAAAACCTTCCTCATGAATCACTCTGTCCATTAGTGAAAAACCGCATGAAAATCGGTTCGGTAGTTCTTCAGTTTATCGCGAACTGACAGACAGACGCGGCGCAGGACTTTGTTTTATAATATGTAGTGATATGTACATATTAAGTAATATATAAATATGTTTATCAGCAGTCTGGTTACTATAGTACAGGCTCTGCCTAGTTTGGGATCAGACGGCCGTGTGTGGGGTGTGTCAAGATATTATTATTTATACAGTCCGATTATGTTAACTTATATGACGCTGGTAGCTATCCTACTTCATCGTCTACTTGCATCGTAACTTTTTTTTTATGCCATGGGGGACAAACGAGCAGACGGGTCACCTGATGGTAAATTACTACCGCCGCCCATGGGCACCTGTAACTCGAGAGTCACAAGTGCTTTGCCGCCCTTTAAGGTGGGAGTAGGAGAAGAGGGGGAGGGGGGAAGAGTGGGTAGAGGGGAGAGGGGGAAGAGGGAAGGGTTAGGGCCTCCGGTAACCTCACTCACGCGGCGAAATGCAATGCAAGCATTGCTTAACTGCCGGTTTTCTGTGAGGCCGTGGTATCGAGCGGAGTCGAGCCGGCCCATATGTGCTGAAGCATGGCTCCCCACGTAACTTTTTACACCTAGTTAGTATGTTTATACAAGTAAGTATGTGTATTTATAATCCAGTAAGCTTATCCTAATATTGAATTACAAATACTGTTATTTATTATTCATTTAAATAATACGCAACTTAAGTGTTAAATTTATTTATTTGTGTATGATAATCTTACCTGCTTGTAGTCCCTTAGGCTAAATGGTACAAGTCGTCGCTTTACTATTATACAATTTATTTACTTAATTTTCTTTCAATATTAACAGCAATCAATTAACAAGACACTGAGTAGTTCTGCAAGTGTAGTTAAACTTAAAAACTAAATGTACTTTGTCAGTAGTGAGTCAAGTTAGTTACAGTTGGGCATCAATCAATTAAAATCGAATTTAATTGCAATTAATTTAATTGACATTTATATTAATCAAACTTAAACATTAGTTACACTTTATAATAAAATTATTTAGATTAAGCTTTATTAATTTTAAAACCAAATTAAATTAATCACAATTAACTTTTTAACTGTTTCCACAAAACAATTAAAATTAACAATTAATCTGCCCTGTGCCCGTCGTGCACTATGACAAACATAAAGATATATATAGATATACATTTAAGTGTGTATGTATATAGTTATTATAGAAATATAGATATGTATCTCTATATGTAAATCAAAATAAAAGTATTTTTCATCATATATTTGCAAATTAATAATTAATTATCAATAGTGATGGTTATAGTCACGATTAACAATTAATTATTTGTTAATTGCGGTAGTCACAATAATTAATTAATTAAGAGTTAATCGTGGTAGCCACAATTAACAATTTATCAATTGTTAATCTTTAATTGTGAGAACAATTTAACTTTGTCCAACGCTGAAGTCAGTATCGTTTATTTTTTCAGATTCGTTTGCAAAACATGGACTATGAGTAATAAAATACCCTTTATCTAAGTTCCCTGTTTGGTAGAGCAGTTAAATTGAGCTCTTCATAAACGCAGGCCTTGCATAATTGTTATTAAATCTCGAAACCTTACTCGTGTAAACTATATTTATGAAATATGCATAAAGGTATCATTGCAATACCCTTTGCGTATTAAAGGTCGATACGGCTTAAACTCTACAAATATACATCAAAATTAAGAATCTCAGTAATACAAAATGGTAAAACAAAAGATATTTTATTGATCCAGATCTCACAATCAGCATCGAACATAAAAATATACTGAACATGAACATGGGCACAGAAGATTTCTGATTGAATTGACCTCTGTCCTACAGAAGACCACGGTTAGATAAGAATTCTGGTGTATCATTTTTTTTTACACAACTGCACAAACAAGGGCTGTAATGTTTTCACAGTTCATGTTTGTAAGTACGAATATGTGAGTTTTTTTATTCCACCATAACTTCTAAATGCCTGAACATATTTAGATGTATTTGGTATCAATAGAATCCTTACATTATCCCTACTGATACTGGCTATAATTTTCTTTGGAAAAAAAATTTATAGCGAGTGTATGACGTCAGTTTCAAATGAAAAAAAGAACTTAATTTAGTTTTTTGGCAGTGGAGTCGTGTTTCCCTATTTTTTTTAAATCGCAACTTGTTTATCTAGTACAATAGTTAGTTGGCAACGCGTAAGTGACATCAATCATGTTACAAGTGGTTATAGATATCGGTAATCGCTTCAGCGTCATCCTATCAGCCGTTGTGAACTTGTTTGAACACTTATAGGTAAAAATAACGAGGTCTAATAGTTGAGGTATCAAAAAACAAATGAGGTTAACATGAAATCTAAAAAACTATCTTCTAGTAACTATTAAATATTTTCCTAATTTAATTTATTTAATCCTAACTAACATTACCATCAGGTGACCCGCCTGCTCGTTTGCCCCCAATAATATGACGAACGAACGAAATTGACGCGATCATCATACTCAACATTAAACACACTTAATGGCATTTTATATTCATATTGCATTCACGTTGCCAGTAGAGGTAAAGAGGTAGAGAAAAAGACATAGGGCACTTTCACCTTTTCCTTTCCTCTTTTTCCATCCCGAAAAAAGTACTTCCCGAAGAATACCTAAATTAATTGAAAAATAAGAGAAGCCGCGGGCAAAAGCTAGTATTATTATAAATGTGTATACGCCTTAACCTACCCACGTTATATCGTCGATCGATCAATCGTCGAATACAATTCGGATGGGCAACGTTTGGGAAACTCCGCTGCATCTATTCGTCCAAATTGCCTCAGTGCCTAAAAACAAAGGGTTTCGACCAGTGTGTGTTACCAGTGATATATGGATCCAAAACGTGATCTCTCACTATTGGCTTGATAAGCAAGCTCAGATTATTGAATCCACAGGCCGCTTCTAGCCGGTCTTCTTTCGAGTCATTAAGGGAGGCCTATGTCCAACAACGGACGGCCTATAGCTAAAATGGTGATGATGATGATACGCCTTAACTACTAAATTTATCGTTATAAAATTTTTCATACATACTGTCTTTTATTTAGAAAAAGTACTATCCCCAAGGGTTACCTGGATTGATCGTCAAAATGTCCATTAACAAAAACTAGTAGGCTTATAAAATGGATACTTACTTTCTAACATTTTAAATTAACCGAGTACACAAGTTTGGTATCAACTCAACATAAATCTTTCTATACTTCAACCTGTAAATTGAAATCGAAATTGCTGATAAATAAGCAATCAAACAGTTTCCACAAAACTCCTAATTACTTTTAGCTTAAACTAAGATCAAACGCATTTCTCAAATATCAGCAGAAATAAACTCTTTCAAGTTTATTTCTAGTATTTTATTTTGCTTCAAAATTGCTGGATATTTCCAAAGCATTCAATGCTGGAGCCACAGGTGCTTCTAAATCTGACCTTAAAAAGAATCCTTTTATATTTTCGTTCAGAGCCACTCAAGTATAAATAATAGATGGTCCATATTGAGATGAAACAGTGTCTGTTCTCGGTAAAAAATGAATGCTATATCGGCTTCTTTTCATTTAAGATCATTAGAGTTCGGGAGATGAAAAATGGAAAATAAATAAAAAACGTTCATTGTAGGCTTCCGAGTATATTTTGAAAATGGTGGAGATGCAAATAATTCATTCGGCTACCTTGCAAAAAGTCGTTTTATGTACATGTGAAAAAACTTCTTCAATTGTTGTATGAACATAATTAGGTGTGTGAAGATAATTTGAATAAAGAATTTAACTTTAGTTTAAACGTTGCATTTGTGAAAACTTGTGACTTAGTGTTTGTAGAATAATGTTAAACCAGTCGACTCGGAAATAGACAATAGTGTGTTAAATGTAAAATTTTAACTGCCTATGATAATAGAATAAAACAGAAATGTGCGAAAAAATGCAAAGGCGTTTCTATTATGATACTTGCATTAATGATATCTTCGGTACATGTACTAAATTTCGATAGAGATATTGTGTGTTAGCAGAATAAATGTTTCTTTCTTGCTTTCTCTTTCTTTCAGTATTTTTTATGGAATTTCTTAGCAAAGACTTACGTCTATGTATGAAAGTTGCTTTACAAAATTTATTAGACCATACCAACACGTAGGTTATGTAACTCATGACAACGATCGATTTCCAACCTACAACGTTAGGTAAACGAAAAGTACTTTAGGATAAAGTTAATAAAGTCTAAATTTCAACATAATAAGTCAACAAAAGATCTACTTTTGATAACCTACGCTTAAAGTGACTACGCTGATAATAATTAATTGATTTTTCTCATGTTTAATTGATTCAATGTCAATCATCAAAATAATTCGTTCAATATCCAGATTAACAATTTTGTTTTACTCAGTTACCCGGACGGGAAAAACTCAGTTGCAATCCCCAAATACAATAAGTTCGTCACCATACATAGGACCTTACAGCGTTATACACCTAATCTTTTTAAAGCAATGTCTCAGTTCTCTCCTCAAACAGTATACCACCAATATTGGACTTAAATTCTCACACGGCATAAGTCACTGGATCTGACCAACTTCGATATAAGCTAATACTTAATGTTATTCAAAAGGTGTCGTTACATTTATCCTAACAAGGAGATCTGGCACGACCCAGTGACAGCCAACTCCTTATAAATTTTAAGCGCGGGATATTTTAACTTGGTAATAGCCGGGAGCAAAGACGGTAAAGTAAAAATTTTCAAAATTGAAGATGTTTTATTGTATAATTGTGTGGTGACTTTCTTTGTAAACTTAGTGGATGGTAAATATTTATTTTAAAATAGTATTGAAGTGCAATTAAGGTTCGTTCACTTCTCGTTTTGGATTTTATTACTTAAAATTATTAATTTATTCTTGAAAATGTCACTTCGATATTTAAACTTAAACTTGGGTCGTTCATTAATAGTGTTCTGAACCCCTCTAAAGATAAAATATTAGTTACCTACACATTTCATTTTTTGTTAACTAGAAACAATTGAATAGTATCTAGTATTTTGCCACCCGGAAAAAAAATGTCATATCACAAAAAAGGAGCATTGCTTTTCGCCGAGTGAGTCAGGTTATTACCGGAGGCCTTAAACCTTTCCTCCCCTCTCATCCCCCTCTCCCCTCTTAACGCTTTTCCCCCCTCTCCCCTCTTAACGCTCTTCCCCCCTCTTTCCCTACTCCCACCTTAAAGGCCGGCAACGCACTTGTGACTTTTGAGTTGCAGGTGCCCATGGGCGGCGGTAGTTGCTTACCATCAGGTGCTCCATCTGCTCGTTTGCTATGTACTGTATCCCATAAATAAAAAATCGAAACGTATACAGCAGCAAAACTCAGCAGCTCTGAAGATGTAATGTTAATGTCATGAACGTATTAAAATAAAGGATATATATTGCACAAAAACTACTATCTCCTCAAGAAGTGCATCGTAAGCTAAGAAGTTCCTGCCTCGATAAAGCGGTGACATGGCATCTGCTTTGAATAGATGGCGTTGGGATAATGAGAGCTTGAAACGAGGACAGTCATTCACTAGACATAATCTATTTGTAGAAACAAAAGTGATACGTCGTAACTTCCTAGCAGTTCGAGCTCGATATAAAGAAGGCTTCTTTAATTCAGAAAAAAATGGCTTTAAGAATGAAAAATCTGTAAAAATTGTGATTTGTACATGAACGAAGAACAGGTAAAATGTGTCTCGAGTGTACGTGATGAACGATAGCATTAGTTAATTATTGCTATCTGGTCTGCTTTGAAATTTACTTGTAACTATATATTCACATATAAAAATATAATATATAAAATATGTCTGTCGTGCCTATGATAAAATAAATTACACATAGTAATATTTAGTTTTTTTTTTTTTAAATAGCGCGCGTTTCGCAGTGGGCCGACGAGTGCTCGAAGCGAATTATATAATGTAAAAAAAAACTGTCATGACTGTCATCTTTGAAGCTGATATTTGTTCGTATCGCCAATTATCGAATGTTCAAAGTAACAGTAATGACCAAGACATGACAGTTGCAGTTCATACCCACAAACATTCGAACCGCTTAAAAATCGAATACCTACTTTAGTTTTAAATCTTCATAAAAAGTAATATCCACAGCTGATCCAAAACTGTAAGTAAACGACGATTGATGACCCGTCTCTAATAAGAGTACAAAACAAACTTTGAAGTTCAATGTTGCGATAAAATAACGACAAAGCATCGCCTTTTAAATAGATAACACTTATATAGGGTTGTCACAGTAGTAACAAATATTTTCTATTTGAGTTACAAATTTTTTTTTTATGATATAGAGGCAAACGAGCAAATAGGTCACCTGATGGTAAATGTCTACTGCCGCCCATGGGCACGTCGTTGCAAGTGCATTGCTGGCCTTTACGGTGGGAGTAGGGGAAGGGGTAATGGGGGGGGGGGAAGGTTTAGGGCCTCCGATAACTTCACTCACTCGGCGAAAAGCAATGCAAGCATTACTTCACTGCCGGTTTTCTGTGAGGCCGTGGTATCACTACGGTCGAGCCGGCCCATACGTGCCGAAGCATGGCTCTCCCACGATTAACGTTTATGACAACTGGTAGCTACTGAACACTTTTGGAGAAGAAATACATAAAAATTAATACTATAATTATTCTTAATGACACTACGTTCCGTGATATCTTGGCTTAAATGGCTTGTATGTTAATGCAAAGAAATACGCACATTTGTTACTTTTTCTACAAATGTACTCAAGACATTGTTATAGTATTGATTGTACCAAAAGACAAACAAAAGAAGTAAACTGTTTATTTAAAGATAAATTAGTGTGTGGATATTGAGATTTATCATAATACTATATAATACTAAAATCACCTTAATCTGAACGATAACATAGGCAACAAGGTGTATGTATGGTTCAGAATGATTGCCTTGTGGTTTCCAAAGATTGCCAACCCTGTGTAGGATAATGATGCGATGCCTCGAATGAGGCCGGCCAGTCATTAGGAAGATTTAACTCGTGATTACCGAAGCTTGGATGGTAATGTTAGAACAGGACAATTTAAACTAGTTTATCCTAAAGATAGTAAGCCTACAAATTGACGATATTGTTTGGGTTTATACATACATACTTGTAATCTTTGCTAATAAACCTATTCTATATAAACAGCAATCCTATAATCAATAATCCGGTCAAATGTTTGTAGAACTCGGTCATACCATTTTCGGTGCGTGTCTTTGTCAGTTTCCGTTTTTCATGCAAAATTAAATATTTAAGATTTCATTTGCGATTTCTTCTGACTAGGAATGAATAGTCAATTTTCATAAAACTTCTTTGAATATTTTTTTACTACACTATATTACTATTTTTTTTTTGATGGGATAGAGGCAAATGAGCAGACGGGTCACCTGATGACAAGTGACTACCGCCACCCGTAGGCACCTGCAACTCAAGTCACAAGTGCGTTGCCAGCCTTTAAGGTGGGAGTAGGGAAAAAGGGGCGAAAGGGAACGGTTAGGTTAGTCCTTCAATTACCTTATTCACTCGGCGAAACACTACGCAAGCATGACTTGACCGCCAGTTTTTTGCCGTGGTATCACTCCGGTAGAGTCGCCCCAAAGATGATTTTTGTAGGTCTACGGTTCAAATTCGCAAAACGAGCCTCAATTAATCTTTACCCTTACACTTTAAAAAAAACAAAAGTCCACTAGGAGTCCTTATTAGTAATCCAAGAGTTACCGGAGCCGAATAATAAAATAGAGGCTATCGATATGATGGAAAAACTGTAATCTGTCACTACATATTATAACACAAAAAACAAAGTCCCCCGCCGCGTCTGTCTGTCTGTCTGTTCGCGATAAAGTGAAAAACTACTAAACGGATTTTCATGTGGTTTTCACTAATAGACAGAGTGATTCATGAGGAAGGTTTAAGTGTATAATTTGTTAAGATTTTATGTAAATTTATTGAAATATGTTGATTATTGTTGAAGATGTCTCTGCTACCCGCGCGAAGCCAGGGCGGGTATATAAAAATGAATCCCTATTTCCCTTGGCCACGCCATAACTCGAGGACGACTTAATCGATTTTATTCATTTTTTTTATTTATGTTTTCTAATACTTTGTAGAATGTTCTTACGGAACGAAAAATTAAGAAAATTGAGCAAAAAAGTCCCGTGGGATAAAGTTGAATTTCCACGCGAATGAAGTCCCGGGCAATAGCTAGTGATAATATATAATAGCCTATTTACTTAGATAGCTCAATACAACAATAGGTAATGAAATTACTTAAAATATTTTCCCATAACTATTCAAGAGTTAGAAAGCAAAAATAGAAATCTGTCTAGTGGTGGGTACTAATCTTCACTTGCTCATTGTAAAATGTTACTGTGAGTCACTTATATGCAAAGTAATCACTAGTATGATGATGACGACAAACTTATTCATAATCATTGATGTATAAAGACAGTATGATTAAAGCGTACAGTCACTATGGTAAGATCTACAATAGATATAATTATTTAAAAAAAAAACCGACTTCAAAGAAAAACTATTCCATAAAAGACTTGTATGGTTTTCTCATAGATGCCATTGTCAGAACTAGACCAAATTGAAATGGGACCACACGGGAAGCACCAGCTTTCTTGAAGTCGGTTAAAAAATAATTCTGAACGCAGGTCAATAGTATTTTAGGGCCGTTTTTTTTTTTATCGTGTGGAAACTCCCACGGGTCATCACTTCACCGGGGCTAGCGGTGAAGTGGCATGTCGGAATCGAACCGACTAAAACCACACGGTGTTCCGACATAAGTGGGTCTATTGCAAGGGACTCGGGTATATCCTAGGAAGGAAGTCCCCGAGAACCCCGGCAGACCTTGGCTGCCTATTAAATAATAGGCAGCCACACCAAAACGTACGGGGGGCCTCGCCCCCCTTCTATCAGAGGCGCGCGCGGAACACATCGCGACACCATCTCAGGCCTGCTTCTGCTAGGGTAACGAGCAGCCTTACCCGTCACCCCCAGGACAGCGCTCATGAAAGTCGGAGATCATTTTGCGATCTCCGTCGCCTGGTGCCTCTTCTGCAGGACGGGAGAGTACTAGCTCTCTCCCGTTCCCTTTCCGCCGCCTCTTTAGCGGACATCACTTCCTCGCAAAACGAGGCGGCAGAATCCCAAGCACTCTCACTTTGGACCATGGACAGAACCATGGTCTCTAGCGAGAGGCTTCCCACACCAATAGCAGTCGCGAGGTCGCACCGCTGCTGCACCCACGCTGAGCACTCTACTAGAGTGTGGAGTGCAGTGTCCTCGCAACCGCCCCCGCAATGATGGCACACAGACGTTCGCTCTCGGCCTATTCGATACAGATAATTTCCGAAGAAGCCGTGTCCAGTCAGCACCTGTGTCAGCCGGTAGGAGAGGCTGCCGTGTCGCCTCTTAAGTCAATCCTCCATGATGGGTCTAACCGCCGCAATGGTGGCGTGCCCTGCGCTCGATCGCTCTAGTCGTTCTGTCCACTCGGCCATTAGAACCTGGCGAATCTGGGACCGTTGCGATTCGATTTCGCGAGGTGCGGGTCTCAGGTTCCGTTGTAGTGCCTCCTTGCGCAATTTAATAATTAATTTGCGCTAATTGGTGTAACGACGCAAGGCTTCAATTTTAGATTTAATTCGATTCAATTTACACAAACCTAGAAACAACGTAAACAAAATAAACCAACTTTTTTTATATATTATAGGGGGAAAACGAGCAGACAGGTCACCTGCCTCTCAAGAGTCACAAGTGCGTTGCCCGGCCTTTGAGATAAAAGTACGCTCTTTTCTTGAAGGTCGTATCGGTCCGGAAATATACTTCGGATGACTATCTGTGAATAATACTTTTTTTACAACTTAAGTAGTTTGCGAGTTCACTCCACTATTTACTTCTAATCTTTCACACCTGACGAATATTTTCTTTTTATTTTCATACATTTGACAACATTTAAGATTTTTATGGTGATAATCTAGGTATAGTATAATGATCTCCATTTTCAAACAGTTATTATGATTTAAAAAAAATTCGCGATGAACACTAACTAAACTAATGAACCAATTTTGAAGAGTTTTTATCTCACTTTATAGTCAGAATATTTTTTATTGCACATCAATAAGCGAAAGCAATGCGTGGCCGGGTAGCTAGTATAATATATAGAATATTCTGACGAGGGAATGGATACAAATATTTGTATACTTTAATCAATCATAAAAATGAATCTCAACAACAAAATAATCTCATTTGAAAGTTTCGAATACAAAGTTTTCAAAGCCGGAAGTGATGTTAAAAGTAAAGTTAACTTGACACGTGTATGATTAGCAGCCTTGAACGAAGTGTCTAAAAACTTCGGCTTTCAAAGATAAGTGAAGTATCTTCAAACCCACGCACTCGAGGGAGATGAGTAATGAATTATAAGTGATGGAGCTACTGAGAATTTGGCAGTTCAATGTCGGCAAAAATATACATACTGCTAACATAAGTAGCAACAACAAAATAAAACTCATAATTATTTTATTATTCCAGTTACTTACTGTCTTACTTCTTATCTTGCATGCTACCAAAATGAAAAACAAGCACCCGACCCGCTTAGTGATACGTGATTACTGATTTTGACTCTGAATACATACAATGATAATTGCAATATCACTGAAGTCGCTAACGTGTTGGCATCGGTGCACGCTGGGAGCTTTATGGGAAGAGGCAATTCCTCTGCCCCTGAAGCTTTGAAGATACTGCTTTTAACCCAAACACACAATATTACGCTAGTAGTGTGCTACCGGTTTTCTAACCCAATCGGTCGGGATCCAATATTGCTAAAAAATGTAAAAAAATGGTTTTAATGTCCAGATGACTGAGTAGATACAGCAAGACTTGACTATACGTGCTTCGCTTCCAGTGAGACTCAATAACTTTTGGAGATATCAGTAATCTTGAATGTCAGACAAATGGATGTAAATTAACGTTAAGCATATTTTTTATATTTAGCAAACAAGAACACTGGTTGACGGTCACTTTTGTGTTTCTACGCCAAGAGACCTTCTTCTCATATCTAATGAGGTAGTTTCAGTTTAAAGCATGACATGCTTTTCCGTTTTATTTTTTATAGTGTAAGGAGGCTAATATGACTCTCTTGACCTGGAAAGATAGAGAGTTTTATCCAACCGGAAAAATAAACAGTTTTTGCGTACGCTTATAAAACTGCCATAGCATTTTAAAAATAATTTTGCTTTGAGATCCAAAACCATCGCACTTTTCCTATTAAGTTGAAAATTTATTCGAATTTATCCAGAAAACAGATTCAGCTCAAACGCCTTCATATATTCCAAAGATGGACCAGTAATTTCAGAGTTCCAAACTTTCAAACGACGTTACTTAAAAGTTTTCACCATATTTAATGAATCAACATAGAAAGTTGTATTCTTTCTTTTTAAATTTTAATGGTTTATGTCTCTTGATGAACTTCATTTTGAGTTGGTAGGCTTATTAAAGTAATATGAATTAGTTGCTGTTTTTCAGTATGTCAGAACTCCTAGTACGCGTTTTTACAGTTCAAGTGATCGACCGAAGTCGTCGTTAAAGTTGTTTAAATGTTTTCATGGGTAACATCTCACAACACGCGCAACAACACAACGGTAAAACCTCACTATAATATTATTTCAATAGCTAAACTCTTGAACGTTACAGTGATCCATTCATTTCACGTTTAGGTAAAATATTCAAATTAGCAACAAACCTGAATATTTTACTAAAGATTATAATTTTATTTAATCAGTCTTTTCCATTCTGAAAACAGTGAAGTAAAATGTATGGTTTCACTTACCACTTAATTTTGTCTTATCATCAATTCAAATTCCAAACAAACTTTCCTCCGTTCTTGCTGAATTAGCATTAACTTTCTTCTCTCAAGTTAGTGAATGTACCTTTACTGTTTGTTTTAATTTAAATCAGCGTCAACTTTTTTCCTTGTTCAATTTTGTAAATTTACGGCGTTCAAGGACTAGATGGGTGGAATATTCACAAGGCCTTCTCAGAGATTTGTCGTGTAAAATGTTTCAATATAGAGTGAGATCAGCATCACAAAAACTTGTAACTTCTGTGGTGGTGCGAGAGCCAAAGTTTTTTAATAAAATATGTACCGACCGAAGAAGTGTCGTTTATATTTTATGACGTCATCTCGGTTTTATTATCCGCAATTTGTGTACGTCGTATTTTTGGACTTGTTTTAATTTAATTTTATAATCGATTTGACTGACTGAACATAACGTTAGCAATGTTTGAATGTTACATCACCATTATATACTTGGCGTCTTATTACATGAGTAAACGAACTGATTATATTTTACTTATTGACAATAAAGCAATCTCTTATAATATTTTTAACAGTAAATAGAAGCATTGAATAGAATCCGGCTCTTAAGTCGATTGACGGTTGATATTGTTTGCTTGGATATGGTTTCAAAAAATCCCTTAACTCCTCTATTTAAATGTTTTATTATAACTTAATCTCTTACATTAAATCTATATTGTAAATCAATACATATAGAATATATCGTCCATTTACGACCATAATTGCTTACAGTCGCGTCAGTATTTCTCTTTAAAATTGTTTATAACGGTCATAATTTAATCAGGGCTGTAATATAATACCGGGGAAATTTCGAATAGAGGCACAAAGCAATAAAGCCTGCTTTACGACAAATTTTGTTCAATATTTGTGTCATAAATCACATCCATGATCTGGTTTTGTGATGCTCTCGGACGGAAGTTTGATCTGTCTGGCGGTACAGTAGCTGCTTTAGATGCTTCGTCTTGTGACATAAAAATAACTCCTTTATCGTTAAAAGTTAAACGTTGGGGAGTTAGAAATTCAACTACGAAGTGTTTTAACTCGATTGAAAAATATGTACTCAGTCAAATATGTAATTTTCTGTGCAGGATTTTTAATTGTTTGTTTTAAATATTCTGCAATTGATGTATGTGTACATAAACTGGTGCTGTTTTTATTGAATATAGAACATATCAACTATTATCAGCGTTACAGGTTAAACTAGAAAATACACTGTGTAATAGTAAACAAGTTAACTGAAAACAAACGAGAAAGGAACATCACTAATAAACGTCATCAATACGATCTTTTATACGTAGATACTAATCTATCTCCACGCAATACGCATTAAAATTCCTTATACGTTAACCGAAATGATCACAGAGGGATCAAAGAGCCAAAATTAGAAAGTTTCAAAGCTAAACGCTGGACTCGATAAATGTTTTCAAATTTATATATGTATACAGACATCAGTTGCAGAATATTTGAATGAGTCTGAAACGTTTACGACCGAAACTTTTAAAATAACTTTTAGTATTGTGAAAACTAGTTGACACAATGGAACGTTATTTATACCTGTTATTGAATTTCAAGAAACAATTGTTGAACAGATATCGATTATTTTTTTTTTTATGGGTCGTGTCACCTGATGGTAAATGACTACCTCCGCCCATGGGCACTTGCAATTCAAGAGTCACAAGTGCGTTGCCGGCCTTTAAGGAGTAAGGGGAGAGGGGTGAAGAGCGTTAAGAGGGGAGAGGGGGAAGAGGGAAGGGTTAGGGCTTGCGAAAACCTCACTCACGTGGCAAAAAGCAATGCAAGTATTGCTTCACTGCCGGTTTTCTGTGAGGCCGTGGTATCGTAGCCGGCCCATACGTGCCGAAGCATGGCTTTTTTATTATTATCAAGAAATATTGCTCTATCGGACAGCCCAAAACCTCGATCGAGACTCTTATTATTTCGTCATTAATATTAAAATTGGAGTGCTTGGACAGGGAACCTCTTTGTGATATATCCTTACAACGGGAAGAGTAACGTCTTCTCTTAGGGAGAGACGTTGTCTGTTTCCATTTTATGTTCTGCCACGTTAAAAGTGCTCAGTTCGTACGCATGTTCCTTTTATATACAGAGGAGCATCGGCAAGGGGTGGATGGTTTCACCATCTCGGGACTCGTTTAGAGCGGTTTAAATGGCCTGACACATACCAAAACTTTTTTTGCTGTTATGTAACTTTAATGTTTGTCAACCCCTATCTGTATCTCACAATAAAAAAAATAATAATTGAAAAAAAAATTTTAATCAAAAAGTACTTGCGATCACTTTTGATAGGCCAGAATTGTATGTCCCTATTAATAATCTAAAAATAATAAACATTACATTTAAAAAAAAACGATAGAAGTAGTGATCGCACCGTGAGATTCAACGCAGAGTGAATCAAAGCTATCAAGAACGTTACACACTTTTTATCTTGCCAAACTCAGTTATTCTTACTGCCATCTGCTATATTTACATACATCAACCAATTATAAAAGTAAAAATTGTATCGCCTTGGACACAAATTTATTTTCAAAAGTAATATTTCATGCCAGTTTGTATGTTTTTGTGTAACAGATGCGAATATTTAAGGTGCAGACAGCCGATGATGATTTTAATGAGCGCTCTTGATTTATGGTTTTCTGAACATAAACGTTTCGATGAAATATCAGATGACAAAGACTTTTTTTGGTGAATGTAATGTTTGAATAATTTAAATTTTCTAACTTTATCTTTATGATGGTTTTAAATAAAATATAATCTATAATCGGAATCTTGTATCATTTATTGATACAAGATTCAGATTACAGATGCACATTTGATATAGTTTACTACTCATCTTTATTTTCTACCGTTAGTAAGGTAAGTTACACCATTGCAGACATTTGCATTACATGTATTAAAACATAGAGAAGTAAAGTTATCTAATTGAAATCTTGAAAAGAAATTAATATGTATCAACAAAGATGTTCACAGTTAATCTTCTTTTACCAAATTTGAATCACAAATTACTTGAAGAGGAAACCTGAGATACTGTTAAAACATTCGTCAACCAAGTTGAAGTTAATTATCACTTAATTAAGTTAATTAAAATACTTTAAGTGAGGTACTTTCAACATTTAGACTCACACACTACCCAAACATAATTGTAGGTATTTTGATTTTTAAACAGATTGCAACATTTTTGCCGCAGTATCATTTCTTTAACAGAAAACAAAAAATCATGAACTAAGTTTTTATTAATACAAAAACAATTATTTGGCAATAATAGAAATAAAAATAAAATCGAAGTGTAGTTATCTCTATATCTCTATAGAGTTTTAAACATCTCTAAGTAGCACATTTTCATAAAATAACAAAACTATCTAAAATACCCAAGAAAACATTCTATAATATCGGATATCTCAAACCAATAACGGTAGCGTTCCAACCAACAGTTACTATTGTGGCAAGCTTTACAAGTGCTAATAAAACAGCGACGCCACTGGTTTCATTGTAAATATCGTTTTTTTAAAGCACTACCATCAAACAGAAGCAGTAAAACTATTTAATAGGAAACGTTCTATTAAACTCCTTTCACTATTTTATGGGTTTCTCATACTCTAATGAGGTGGTGATAATTGAAACTTCCTTTAGGATGTTTATAAAACATCGGACCCTTTAACTTGGTTTTGTGTTACGTTTGCCCAGTGAGTCGGTGTTTGGATGGCCTTAATTAGGGCTATTGCTTGTAATGTTTCGTAATGTATCACCTTAACATTTTAAAACATTATTTCAGTTATGAGAATGCAGATGGGTTTAAATTAGGGGGAGATTTGTGTAAATAGTTTTGACGCTAGGCATATTATTTCTCAATGATAACAAAATTAAATAAAGAATAAATTTAGCATCATTAACGGTTAATTTTTATTTATACTAGCTACGCCCCGCGGTTTATTAAGCGTTAAATTTTCTGAAATTTTCCACCAATAACAAACACAAAAAAAATAATTAGAGAAATCGGTCCAGCCATTCAGGCGTGATGCCGTGACCAAGGGTAATAGGGATTCATTTTTATGTATATATATAGATGAACGGCCATTATTATAAAATTGCAAAAACTGCCGTAAGGTGTCATCAAATTAAAATAATAATAATAACTTGACACATTTCACACACGGCCGTCTGATCCCCAACTAGGCAGAGCTTGTAATATGGTAACCAAACTGCTGATAAACATACTTACATACGTTCTTCTCCATAGGATCTACGTTTTGGAACAGGCAACTAGCTTCACGACCTACTTATACTGACTGACTCCTCCTGACAATTCAAAAATACCTACAATGGGTTTACTTGAAATAAATAATTTTGATTTATATATTTCTAAATATATACATATTATTATAGAAAAATTACACCCAGACACGGAACAAATAATCATGCTCATCTCACAATTATTTGCCCTGGGTGGGAATCAAACCGTCTTGGGTTTGGCTCTGGCTCAGCAGTCAGGATCACTAACCATTAAACCAACAAGGCCATGTTGATCAGAAGGTCAGAAAATATATAATTAGTAAATTTTATAATTTTATGTTACAAAAACATACAAATAGTTAATTGAAAACTATTTACTATAAGAATTCTCTCTTTTGTTTGTGTTTATTTTCAAATTATCTAATTTTAATTAAAACAGTTAATATCCTAATGAACCTTCTTCGATTGCATACAAATTTCTTCTTTAACATAATTAGGCAGTTTTCATTTTATATTTACAATTACTTTCAGAACAATCTTTGGAAGATTGCTTTTCTTATCTTATACTTATCTGTTCAACGTGGCATTTAGTTTTAGGTGGTTTTTATCTGTAAATTGTAACTTTATTTTTCTGACGATCGTAATATTATTTTCTCTTATTAAATTTTATCGTTTTTGGTTTTGCTAACATTTATTTCATTTTTAGGTAAGTTGTAAGTATTGGATTAAAAATTTTCTTGTCATATACCTATATTAAAGACTAGCTTTTGCATGTGGCTTCGCTTGCGTACGCAAAAGCTTGCGAATAGGAATTATTTGCTGGACGAAAGGTTATGTTCTTTCCTGTATCTCTGGCAACGTATATGTAAAAACAAACAAACACACTGAGTTTCTCATTTGTAATTATTTATCTCATTTATTTATCTATATATTAATACGTGAAGCGAAAACTTTGGATCCCTTTTTACGAAAATTGGGCGGACGGAATAGTATGAAATTTCGCACACTTATACATTATACAGAGAAGAAGTGACGAATGCTAAAATCTTTGAACAATATTTGCTACAAAGTTAAAAAAACTGCAAAAACGGGTACAGACAGCTATGAGAGTCCAGTATATATTTTGACCTGTCATGGTACAAAAGTCTATACAATGGCAGGTCAAGGAATATTAGCCAATGAAATAAACCATGCTCGAAATTCGACCACCACGCGATCTCTAGTTTTATTTAGTACACAACAATATTGATTGCCCGGATCTGCTATGAAAATTTAAATTCAATATCCCTCACAAATATCCTTGAAAACCAATTATGCTCCTACATATTCCTTTTTGAAAGTCAGTTTTAAGCTCCAACTCGCCTGTTTCACGGCAAGAAACACAATCACATACTTATACAATTACATGTGCCAACACAATATTTCAACGATTTAAGAACCGAGTCTATAATCTTACTATCTATTAACCAACTCTAATTACTGTCCTATTTAGAGATAGGTACTATGTTATAAGTTTTGTTTCATTTGTTTCCTCGCTTTTTGGATAGCCTATGTCAACAGTTATTTTCTAAATTATATTAGATTTTATGCATGTGGTGTTTAAATACATAACGTTTTGTAACGAATGTTCTAGTGTAATAACTGCTGGTTAACAATTAAATAAATAATAAATAAAATGTTATTTAGAAAATACGATTTGTACTCACTTGGGTCTGTGGAGAAACGGGTGCTATGTCCCTCCAACGAGGTTAACATGCCTGGCGGACCGCGGCCCAACGGTTGATGTTGGGAAGTTGTATATACATTATATACTTACTACTTGGCGCGAGAACATTCATAGCGAGATCCAGGATTAGTAGTTACTTCGTAGTTCGATGTGCTTTCGCTAGATGGCATTGAAGAATGTTTTTCGCTGTATGTGGAAGTCGCCACAGTCTGCGTATTTGACAGATGGCTTCACCCCTTGATAAATGGTCCCTCTCAGACCCCTAACTAGATGGATATCCGGACATCTTCAAAATACACTCATGAGTACAACCGTTTATAATCCAATCTTTATAAAGTTGTTAACGAACGTCATAAATAACGTTTAAAAAGAAATCCAATTTTGCATTTTGTAAACTTCATAATAAATTAATAAAAAAACCTATACCAATTAGTTTCTAAATGGAACTATTGATTTTCCTTGCAAATTCCTGTTATTCTTTGTAAAAAAGCACTTTATGAGATAAAATGTTTAATTTTTATGCAAAATAGCTGATATGTGAGCCAATATAAAGAAAGCGGGCGTTCTTAGTATCGGCATATCAGTATGTTCGGAAAAGGGGATACGTGAATTTGTTGTATGGGTATTTCGTTATTAGATTTCTATAAGATTATATTATTTTATAAACTTGTTTCAGGCAAGCATAGTAGAGTACACCACCCAATTTCAATAACATTCACTCTGTGTAGTTAAGTAGATAGGTATTAGATATTGCAAAGACGGGGGAAACTTCGGTTTCCGGTTCGATAGGGTCTCTATCGAGAGGAAACTAAATAAAAGATTAGGCAGACACAACTGGCACTATAATCAGACTCAAAATGATTATACAACAGCAAATTGCAATACATCAAATAAATTAGTATTTCTTGAGCAATCCGTGCATCCAGCACGAAGTCCGTCACATCAGTCTTCAAAAACGATTGTCCTTTTTTCTTCTATTTCGAATCTTATCAAAATTATTTTGAATCATAAGCCATTCGCCTCCGTGCCTTTTTCAAGAAGTTTTCATTCCAATGGAAGTACATATCACGACAATATGTACTCCGTGAAAATCTGTTGAGCCGTTCGAAGATCATCAGCTCCTTTGTAATCATGGAAGGGATTTTCGAGTCGGGGGTATTTTAATTTTATGATTATTCCATTATGCGTCTAAGGTCCCTTTTTCTGTGCGTGTGGAACTTCCCTTGGGCTCACCCCACCGGGGTTTTCGGTGGAGCGGTGTGTCGGAATTGAACCGACTAAAACCATACGGTATCTTTAATAAGAGGGATCCGAGAACAACTTTTATTAAGTCATCCAGACCCGCGTCTAAGGCCCTTACCGCAGCTTACAAAAGTGATGATGATCTTGAAACGGCTTACGTAGTAACTACTTAGTAATCTGTGAAACGGCTGAACCGATTTTGATAAAAAATATCTAAGAACCACCGCTATCCAAATGGGTTCACTCGTTTAAGAGCTCGTAATCGTGAGAGAGCCGTGCTTCGGCACGTATAAGCTGGCTCGACCGGATGATACCACTGCCTCACAGAAAACCGGCAGTGAAGCAATGCTTGCATTACTTTTCGCCGAGTGAGTGAGGTTACCGGAGGCCCTAACCCTTCCCTCACCCCTCCCTTCCTCCTCTTCTACCCTTCCCCTACTCCCACCTTAAAGGCTGGCAATGCACTTGTGACTCTTGAGTTGCAGGTGAACATGGGCAGCGGTAGTCCTTTACCATCAGGTGACCGGTCTGCTCGTTTGCCCCCTATACCAAAAAAAAATGCCATAGACAGACACACACACACACTTAGTGGTCAAACTTATAACATCCCTTTTTGCGTCAGGGGTTAAAAATGTATAACTATATAGTACCAAGTCGTAAACACTATCTTGTAGGACGCTTATAGGGGAGGGGGGGTTATGCTGAGTATGAGATCGTCTGGTGGTCAAATTTAGATCATGATTCATGTTTTTCACTCATGAGAGTTATTTGCAGTGACTTTTGCTTAAGATTTGACTTTAACGAAACGAAAAGAATTTAGCTGCGTGGGTCCCACAATACTGGTATTCTTTTTAACCTCTCCAGCTAAGCTAACTGCTTGTGTTAGGAGTAGGATCTCTCCGGCAATGCACTGGGTGGGATTCAAACCCGCAACCGCTTGATCGCAAGTCCGATACCTTGGCAATTACGCTACAGCCGCTTCATTCAAACATTCACCACACTCATCTTGCGAAAATTTGCACTAAATGTATCTTACGACCTGTGTACATGTAATAGTGGGACTTTCACTACCTATTATTTTAATTATCTTCATTTGGTTGTCACAGATTGTTCATTACCCTTTAGTTCACAATGCGTCATTATAATAAACGTATTACCGCGTCACGCGACGCCACAGTTACCACGTCATCCGTTACTGATTATAAATTATAATACACACAATCATGCAATGAAACCGAAGCTACCGATTAAATACCTGTTTTCAAACGTATCGTCCTGATGACTTTAATGTTTTTCATATTCCATTCAAGTGGAATACGAATATATATTAGTCGACTTTTGATGACTAAATATTTAGTATCTGGGAGACCGAGTTTTGCTCGGTAGCTTTTTGTAAAATCGTATTTTTTTTGTAATATTGCATTTTTACAGGAAATACAACTATGCAGTTGAATTTAAAATGCAAAACTGTATCTGTATACAAAATTTCATCAAATTCATTGGAGCGGTTTCCTAGATTCAGGTTAAATATATACATATATACAAGAACTAGTAGTGCCCTGCGGTTTAAATATCGGGATAAAGAGTAGCCTATGCGTTAATCCAGGTCTCCAGCTATCTACATACCAAGTTTCATCGCAATCGGTTCAGTAGCTTTTGCGTGAAAGAGTAACAAACATCCACCCATCCATCCATCCATCCAAACTTTCACATTTATAATATTAGTGGGATTGCTCGTTTAAAGGTATTAGATAGATAAAGACCTACAAGCTGATATAATTCCATTATAAGCGTTCTTCCTGCCTTATTTGTGGAAGTTGTTTCACAAATAAAATGTACACTGAATAGAAGAATGAAAAGAAATACTAGAAGAAAATCGTTAAATACGATAAGATTGCCTTGAGTTATAATTTGTCATAGAGAGTTAAGTAAATAAATGTTTGTCTTGTCTTTAAGGGCTCTTGCACAAAAATGTGATAGGTAAGATTTTATTTTGCCATTTACTAAATACAAAGAATTAGCAGTAAACTAAATTTCTCTCGAACCTTCTATCGATAATGCAGTAAAGTAAAAGTAATAAATCATATCAAAGCTACCTGAACTATAAATATGTTTATAGCAAATTGCAGATCTCAGATGAACTTGTTCTAAAACTTATTAGCCGCTTAGATATCGTAAGTTCTCCCTAATGAACGAGTACACGAGTTACTGTGCAATTACTGGTGACTATTTGCATAAAATCTATTCAGTTACGGCTTATGCATTAAGAAACTTACACGGAAGTATGCTTGCTGGAAAATGCCATTCTGAAATATGCACGCTATAATCCTTTACAATGAATTCTCTGTAAGAATTTTTGTTATAAACTTTATTCGTAGAAATATAATAGTAATTAGAATTCACGATGTTAATGGAAATGTCTCGGGTAAGAATATTGGGGTTTAAATCGATGATCCTCCAATAAAGTATAAAAGAAATGAAAATAGAATATAAAAATCCGAAAAACAAAAAAAAAAGTCTTCGTAAGCAAATAAAATTCAGAAAATTAATCGTAACACCGTAACATCGTGGATGCTTTATTTTGTACCATTGATGGAGTCAATCACGCGCTTTGTAGGTTATTTTCACAATTTATTACAATTGAGTCTTTTATAGATTTTTTTAAAATAAGCAATTACCTATCAACAGGACGCTTACTACTTATAACTAAATACAAAATATTTTTTTACTCCCGACACAAGAAGTCGGAGTGCTTTGAGTTTAAGATACGTGTGTATCTGTGTGTCTGATATCTGATAGCTTCTAAACCGATTCTTCTAAACAGATTTTAATTTAGCTTTTTCAAAGTTTAAAAGGTGACTTGATCGAGAGTGTTTTTGGCTATATGTAATTCAAGAAAATCGGTTCAGCCGTTCGAATATCATCAGTTCTTTTCTAATCTTTAAGGGTTTTTTTTTTAAGTTGGGTATATTTTTAATGTATACTTGTATAATAAGTGGATACCAGTACCGGTAACCTAACCTAACCCTTCCCTCCCCCCCCCTTTCCCACTCTTCCCCTACTCTCCTACTCCCACCTTAAAGGCGGGCTAAATAGCACTTGTGACTCTTGAGTTGCAGGTGCCCATGGGCGGTGTTAGTCATTTACCATCAGGTGAACCGTCTGCTAGAATTGCCCCCCATACGATAAAAAAAAATTATATTCAGTAAAATTAAAAGTGCTATAGCTGATAATTCTTACCTTAGATTGTTTTGTGTAAGTTTTTTAGTAATCATATTACACTAGTTTGACTCTTCCTGAGCGACTGTAATCAATGCTGACGTTGAATTAGACCGGCTTAACATCAAGACCGAGTGCCTCTACAGCAACGGACTCAATAAAATTAGGCTAGTGTGGTACCAAATATATCTCGAGTGACTCACTTAGTACTCTAGAAATGTATGTTTACTGTCTTCACTATCACTACCGGGCTCGATACGGGAGATTACGTCACCATGTTATCGTTGCCTTGTGGTTTGTTGTGTACTTGTCCAATTTAACGGTTGCCTGCAATAAGGCGAGCAACTGTGCCAATTAAGTTGATAAGGTTTAGGAGGTATAGGTAAGGATTTTGTTTTAATAAAAAAAAACAGTCAGTCGTAACTTCACAATGTATTTGCATATACATACACACACACACACACATCTGTATATATATATAATTAGGTTAAAAATAAGAAGTAGCTAATAACATATGTAAATGTATTCATAGGGTACACTGGAAGTTCTGCGCTCCTGGCCGCTCATAAATGTTTGAATTTCGAATGTTATATTTTTTTAAATATAAGAAACTCGGCTCCGTCTTACGAATTTTCGATCAGGTCACGTGTCCTGACGCGAGTTTAACATTGTTTACCCATCCCAAAAAGTGCACAACGCCGCTAAAGAAGTTTTCAATTCAAAAATATAATCTGTTTTCTAAAGATTTCAATTTCAACGTTTAGCTGTTGTGTTTGTCAAATATTTTTATGTCGTTTGAAATACAAATCTTTGAAGTTTCAAATACAATACAAAAAAATATCTTAGGATGTATATCCGTGTTCTAAAACCTACAGCTACAAGCTCCGCTTAGTTTGAGTATAAATAGCGTTGTATAGTATGTCCCAGTATATTATTATTATCTATTAATATTATCAACTATTACTGAAGTTTTCAACCATCACAAAGACGGTCAACGTCCTAGTTTTTTATTTACAAAATAATGCACTGCCTCTGAAACTTGCACTAAAGTTAAGAACTGTTAACCAAACTATGCCTTTTCAAGACGTAATTAAAAATTCCAGTTTATTCCAGTTATATTTTAGTACATAAATGAGCAGCCTTTATTTAATAAGCGTAGCTTACATTCTAGCAAATAGTACAGACCTGCAAAATATTATCACAACATTTACTTGCTCATGTCTCAGTCTCTCATGTGTAGATAAGGACCTCATTTTTATTTTCAAGCAATCTAAAATAACCAAGTTACACAAAGTCTTTTAAATCGTCTGGTTCGAAAGAACTTTAAAATCAAATCTTTTTAAATTCTTATCCAGATAATAAATCTAGCAAATCACCAATAAATAAACCAACACAATCAGCTTAATAGAAAAAAAGAGTGAAATAATACGCATTGTTATTTACTCCCATCCAAACCTAATGTGAGTATTCGATAAAACGAAAACGTAGCTAACGTTGCGATAAACCTTTGTTACAGCCATCCTACCCTCAGTGAGTTTAATAGTGATGGGCCTACTCGAGTAGATTAGATGATTGGGTATCGAGTTGATCCTAGTAATTGACTTGAGTACATAATCATGTGCATTGAATTCAGTAAAATAATTGCATATAAATTCATTTTGGGAAAATAATTCTTAAATCGAATTGGAATGGTAATAAAAATGTATTTTTTTTGTTATATTGTTCTTAAAATGGAATTATAACTACAGACAGTGTATTTTGGGTGAATAATACTATAACACACACGCTAGTTGAAGGCATAGCTAATATGCGTGTCGTACATTGCTTGTATTCTCATTAATTCTTACAACTATTTAAAAAGATAATATATATTTATATATTCCTTTGTTCTCGTATTTTATTACGTGTATTCCAAGGTTTCCTTCAACGATATATTAGAAATAGTAGCACGTTCTATAAAGAACATTAAACCACTACTGTGCAGGTTGTCATAACATTTTTCTAACGAGTTAGACTCGTTGACATAAAGTTTAAAATTACAGTTAGCAGCTAACCAATTACGCTAGTTAATTATAGTTAAATATACCTAATTCTGAACCCACATTTTAATGACTAACTTGTTTAAAGTAATACTTTCAGGGCATATTCCCCGCACTAGAATTCCCTAAAACGAGGACGTAAAGTAAATTGCACACATCCTTATCTGAAATGTTGGGCCCTTCACCGCTTCCCGCTAAGTTATGAATTTTCAATACGACCCTAATGTAATACCAATCAGATATCCGCGCATTAACATGTATCTCGTACGTGAGCAATCAAATTATCGTTTGCTTTTTATATATGTAAATGTTTTATCTACAAATACATTTTATGTACATAATTTTATTTTTCTTATTAAAATGCATTACAGGTACACAATGTATGATGAATATTATTCGGACATTAATGAACATTGTTTATTTTGTCTTCGAAGTGTTAAATTTAGTCTAGTTAGTGGTTTGTGATCCTGACTATCGAATCAGGTCGTTTGTATGATAATTGTGTGATGAGCACGATGTGTGTCTGGGTGTAATTTATCTATAATATTTATGTAAGTTTATCAGCAGTGTTTTTACCATAGTACAGACGCTGCCTAATTTGGGATCAGACTACCGTCTGCCCGTGTGTGAGGTGTAATAATAATACTATTATTATATATTTAAAATCCTTAATAGTATGGTTAATTAACAAACTTATGTTTGCATGCCTTTCTTGGTAAAATGTGTTTCGTACCTATATTTTTAAATAAATATATAATATAAACAAAAAAAAAATTATGTACCTCCTTTTTGTACCACATTTCACAATTAATAATTATTGTTATTTCTTCTTTAACTTTAATTTATCGGAAGGTTAAAATGAAAAGAACCACTCTACGTCATTAGGTGTTACATTCCGCATTGGCATTATTAACCTTCTGACATTTTAGTGCTAAAAATCCAACGACTGTTCATTTATGTACTTTTAATTATTTTTTTCTGCAAAATGTGACAGAGAAAATATACAACTAATTTTGTGCATGGTATAGAAATATGTATTAAGTGCATGGGTAAGGATGAGCTATACTAAGTATTTAATCATATCAGATATATTATATCGTCATATCATAGGCATCAGTTGCTGATGGTTATACAATCAAAAGGTAGTAGTAACCAAACCAAAAATCAGCACATATAGTAATTTATGATACCCACTGCTTCTCCGAGGTAGTTGTTATTTTTTTATTTATTATATTGTCTATGTCCAATTTAAGTTTTATTTTAGAGACATTTTTCAGCTTTATGGTCTCAATAATCACCAAAAGCAAAGATAATATTTTTTTTAATATTTATGGTTTGGTATCTGTTGGTACCGGAAAACGTTTGTAAAAATTCTTTTGGCATCTTATCGTCACATTAGTCTACGTTGAACGTATTCTAAAAAAACTAAACTACTACTCATTTGCATAACTTGTAAACTTTTACAAATTAGTTCTAATGTTTTGATGATTAAAGAAATTACAGTTATAAATTTAGAAATATAAAACATGTTAACTGAATAAAAATTCTAAAAATTCTTTACCCACGTGTGCTAGTACATTCCTTAAGTAAAATAAACTGGATATCAAGTTTCAATTAGAGATTGAACTGATAATCATCTAATCTACCCAATTCTTGATGACCTTCTACTATATGATCATATAAAAGCAGGCAATATATATTTTATACATTTGGACGACCGATCGAAGGTCTTTCTAAATAAGTTGATTATAACGATACGTTCCCAAAACCAGTTGCTATTTATAAGACCTTCATAATATTTTAGATAAGCTACTAAATTGAGGAGACGTTTTGTTCATGTGAAATAGGTATTAATATTATCTGTAATGCTTATCATTGCTATAAAATTGTATCGGAGCTGGGAACATCACTATTACCTATTGATTCAAATCTGTTTGAGTACTAACTCTGATGTGTTAGTATGGCGTTTGTAATTATGTTCAAATATTGTAAAGTAATAGAGTATTCATGTTTATCGACATAGAAACATACTTCGTTTTTATGGTGGTCAGTACTGAAGGAGGCACGTTATGCACGAAGCTACGTTAGAAACAATTGCATTCTTTCGTGCACGCAATGCGGTTTCCACATAATTATAAATAATCGTGGTTATTATATTATTCGATAACTTCTTTAGGCTACCTAGAATTTATTTTGCATTTTATTTAGTAATTAGTAAGCACTCAACAAAGTAATGTGGAATAATTAACATTCCTCTTTTACCGTGTTAACAAACGAATGGTAAATTAAAAGGGATTCTTTTCCGGGAACAGTCACCAATTACATTAATAAGAAAGTATTAGTTTTGGTTTTCTTATCTTCAAGTATCAATTTTGCTTTATGTATTCTAGAGAGAAAGATGGATGACACGACGAATTGCAGTATATAATCATACTTTTCACTTATTTAAATTTTCCAACTTGAGGGAATTTTCGAGACGGGGGACTCGAAAACTCCTTCAACGATTAGAAAATAGCTCGAACCACTCAACATATTTTCTTAAATTATAGCTAAGAATATTCTCGATCAAGTCATCTATCAAAAAAAAAACTACACACACATACACACGTTAATTTTGTATCAATGCAATCCAACACACAATTACACAAATAATTGTCAAAAGTCGAGATTGAACTAGCACCATTCGTAGCAGTTGACGTGGTGACTCTCTACGAACCTCCCTCTGCTAACAGCCTACGGTACTTCCAGCATAAGAGTCCTTCAAAATGTTCAATATTATTCGTATTGATCGAAAACATAAGTCTGGATTCTAAGAGCCATTAATGAGTATCATCAAAGGGCCTTACAGATAGATACGTGATGATCCCAGATTACCGGCCCTCGCCTCTTAAGGCGCTAGTCGACAAGCCGAACTCATGTTAACACCAAATTGATATCACGCATAAGTTTGAACGTACAATCTCAGATAGTCATGTTATCAATCAGCCTCCAAAGCTTACATGGAAAAATATCCATTGGCAGGCAACCTTGAAGAAAAGAAAATAGGTATTGTCAACCATCCGTGGAAAAAGTCTGTCAAGTTCACAGTTTAAATATAGAAAGAACATCTTGGTTCAGAATGTGTTATTTGAAGGTCATATTATGTGATATAAGTTTTACATTTAATGCCTTCTAACATAAACTAAAAGGTGTTATATAATTAGTATAGAAGTGGAAATTGTTTTAACATATTTGCAATAGACAAGTTGTTTCTTGGAACAAAGAAGCGGCGAGATTAACTTAATGTAGTTTACTGACGGAAAAAATAAACAGGGACAGGAGTAAGATCATATTATGTGATAAAAGTATTACATTTTGGCGCTAACTCCTTCTAACAGAAACTAAAAGGTGTTATGTAATTAGTGTATAAGTGGAAATTGTTATAACATATTTGCTATACACAAGTTCTTTTTTGGAACAAAGAAGCGGCGAGATTAACTTAATTTTGTTTACTGACGGAAAAAATAAACAGGAGCAGGAGTAATTTAGTTAATTTCATGTAGTATTAGAGACTTTTGGAATTTTTATTCGTTAAAAAGCTGTTTCAGGAATCCAATACTTGAAAAACAAGGAGTCGAACATTATGCTTTTACGATTGCCGTTCGAGTTTCCTATATGCATACTATACCAGTTATAAATGTATCTTTATTTTCACCGTGTATGTTTTCGATAATCCCAGTTCCGGTAATCTCAAAATTTCTGTAAATATACCTGTAATTTTATTTAATTTATTTAATAGCCGTCATTATTTTGTAAACAATAAATTTACCACAGAAATACGGTAAAAAATAAAAGACTGAACCGCAATGCGAGAATGTAAGTAAGTTACACATCCCACTAATATTATAAATGTGAAAGTTTGGATGGATGGATGGATGGATGTTTGTTTCTCTTCACGCCTAAACTACTGAACCGATTGCGATGAAACTTGGTATGTAGATAGCTGGAGACCTGGAATAACATACAAGCTACTTTTTATCCAGATATTCCCACGGGATCGAGACTTACGCGAGTGAAACCGCAGGGCACTGCTAGTATCTACATAAATCTACGATATTATTTGGTATTGTATTAACAACTGTCATACTAAATTTATTTATTAATAATGCCATAGATTAACAATGCTACTTAAAATAACACCCTTTAATTCCATTTGTCCAATTTCAAGTTAAATATTTAAAAAAAAATTAAGCCAATTACCATGCAATGAGTAAATTTTTTAACATCGAGATGTAATATCTTCCTATTTGTCAATTTATTTTCATGAATAACGATTGCCTTAATATAAAGTATTTCTATGTTTGCTACCCATACCCAGGCGCCTATGATACTTTACAAGCAAACTTTTACTCGGTGCTCTGATTACCTCAAAATATAGGCTTACTATGCTCATAATTTTAAACTTTGGCAGTTTGCCTGGCATAAATTGAGATTATTTTTTATCCAAGCTGTTGTTTCTACTTTTATATTCCTTATTTAATGAAATATGAATAGGATCTTTTTGTAGCTGGGTTTTTGTGGAATTGGCAGTAGTTATTTTCTTGTAAAATTGTTCTTACAAATTACTGTCTGTTATGAACCAGCAGAGTAATAAAGTGGCATACATTCGAGTAGATGATCATAACAAGAGAAAACCTGAAGCATTTTATGCCAAAAAAAAACTTAAGAATACTGCTACAGTAACCCTTTGGTAGACTTGCAAGTCAAGGTACGAGAGACTTGCACTTACTCGTAGGTCCCCGTCTTGCTTCCTTTTCCAGACTTGCTTTACTGTGCTGCGGACGATAACTGTTAAGCCTTTTTACCAACCAAAGTTACCGAAGTGAACCAGCTTCTACAACACACTTTGGACAACTCGCTTGACATAGAGTTACTATTGTACATAATCTCGAACTTTTACGATCTTTTACCAATAACTTTTGGTGTCTTTCGATTATTCTTTTTATTTTTATTTATTATTTGATTTTAATATAGTGGAATCTTATATACCTGACACTCTTGTTCAGAAGTTTTCTCTATTAAAAACTCTTTCTTTAAACTATATCATTATCCAAAAATACATCCAGTCAAGTAGTAGTTCCCAGCATGTGCCACTTACATGTTCTTTAAGATCTCTTCTTTTCTGGACCTGATCTGTTTGACTCAGACTTGGCTTACTACCAAGGCGACGGCTAGACGTCAAACAGGCTAAAACGATATTAGGTCTCTAACATATTGAGTGGCTAAGAGATAACCCTTACCAGACCGTGGCCACTGCCTCCAAACGAATCCACAGACAGTGGACCCACTATTCACACAGGGATAATTTTATCATCCTGGCAACTTCAAAGAGGCGTAGTTCCCGGTCATTACTATTACTGCTCAGGGTTGTGGTCTGAGCCATACGGACGTCTGCATTGGAAGATATCTACCACTTTGCAAGCGCCATGAGCAGGCAGCGAATGACACGCTTTTAACGGCTGCAAATATTGACCACGTCTCCTTTCATTGCATTAGCTGCTAACAGATCCGTCTCTCCCAAAAAAAAAAGAAAACAAGTGCAACCACTTTCTCTTTAAGATCTTGCCTTGGGTTTAATAGCCAAATACCATGCAATCTACAAAGCCAAAAGACACTTTTCTTTTAAGTCTCTACTATTACTACTACTACTATAATGTACATTACTTCTTCTATATACACTCAACCACCTTGTTTCAGAAATCAAAACTTTTATATCAGTCTGTAACAAAAACAGTTTCAAGTTATATCTATTCAATACAATTTGAAGTACGTCAAAGTACGTTTCAAGAATTAATAAGTCTGCAAAGAGTAATGGATTGGAAATTATTGGACTCAAAGTAATATTCGACGACCCGGCAATTCCGCGTCCATCTTTAAGATGCAATTAAAGTACTTTATTTCTTTCATTAGATCGAAGTTCTAAAGCACTTTTTATTTATGATGGCAAAGTTTAAGTACCTATTATGGTGGATACATTATTATTAGAAGGGTGGCTTCTTATATTCTATTTACCATTACTGTAGATGGAGCCCAAAAATGTTAGCAGTGTTATATATAATTTGCAATTAGGTTTTTTCTTAATTTAGTTTTTAATTACTTAATTTGAATATTAATATTAGTATATATCTCTTTTGTCATCTGATAATAGTATAATATAATATTATATTCCCTGCAAATTATTGTAAGAAGGTAATTTTTGTGTTGCATACAAAATTTTTAATTCAATTTTTGAGTGTTAAAAGAATTCTATCTATACATACCCATTTTTTTTTGTAAGTGGCAATTAATTTAATATGAAATCTTCTTGAAGAGCAACGCAGTAAAAATCTTTAATAATAGTTGTCCAGGTTGTTGGAGCAAGAGATTAAATGCTTAAAGCAAATTACACTTGCAATATGACGATATTCTTGAAAGCTAAAAGTTACATTACAAGGACTTGTGTTGTGGAGGTTATATTTGATAAAAGAATAAATTTTTTAGCAAGCACAAGATTCATCAATTCTTATGAAAACGACTATGTTATATATTTACGAAAAATATTAAGATGAAGATCTTATTAACGAAATGGTACTTGAAAGCTCTCAAAAGAAATTGATCCTTTTGGTTTCAAAGTTCTTTTTTAAATTATATTATTATGTATATTAAAGATAGGTATACTGCGATATGCTCAGGGGTGAAAAGAAGGACCTGATTTTCTAGAGAGAGATGAATAAATGATTATGCGAAGCAACTTAGGTTTTTACTGAAACCTTTAAAACATTACATTCACTTTTAAAAAGAACAAATAACTTCAACAATCGTATCACATTATAAATATATCTTCAAGATTCGTGTGTCCTCGCGGACAATCGTTCCCCAAGGCCTCTTAGCTGGGAGTCCTCTTGTTTTTTCATCGTTCAAATACGAATTCAAATCTTGAGTACAAAGTCGCCAGCAAGACTTTCACGCGTCCAAGAAGTTTTAATCGTCAATCCACGAAGGTTGCAAGAGGCCGCGTGGAGTCCAGACTCCACAATACATACGGTTTTACACACGTGTGTCTTTCGGGGATGGGTGACTATTGTCGGGCACGACAACCAGGCTCTTTAGGGGTCACCTGCCGCAGTAAATTCGTATATCTTGAATAAACATAAATACTACTTGCAAAAGTTTCTATTCTACTATTATTTGTAAAAAAATATGTGTACTTACTCGTGTATAAGATGATTATTTTATAATAGTTCAGTACAGAAGATACTTTTGATAAGATTTTCTTGTGGTATTAGAATATATTGCTTTTCACCGCACCCTGTTCTAGATAAACCATCATATTAATAATTGCTACACCATTGCCTGATATCTATAACTACGTAATTCTGTCATAAGATCTGTCTGCCTGCAAACTGACTGCAAATGGTAGCTTTAGCTTCAGGATTTTAAAACTAAATGGTAAACTTATACGTATCATAGGAATTCGAGGTATTAATACCGTTTGATCAACTGCTGGCCCAGTCCAAACTATACGAACTATGATATTTTTTCTAAGAAATTTAACTAAAACTAGTTCCGTTACATAAAGATGATGGTCGCAGGTTTCGTAATAAAATATTTAATTCATATTAGATGTGTAACCCGGGCGATAATATTTATAAGGTCAATACCTTGTTTTGTTACCCAACGTTTCGGTGGAGTCCACCCGTGACAACGATCGGTGCAAGTCGATCGCGATTAAGTTCCCAATTACACATCTACCATATAGGTATACAAGTCGCGAAAGTTTAAAAACAATTAGATATTTAATTCGTTTACATCATACCACTATTACTATAGTCATAGACCTGAGCCGAGTGTTAAATAATTTAAATTTTTCATTGTCTGCCTAATTATGAATCCAAATGATATGCTATTATGGCTTATATATTACTAGCAACCCGCCCCGGCTTCGCACGGGTACAAATTATACACCTAAACCTTCCTCGTGAATCACGCTATCTATTAGTGAAAACCGTATGAAAATCCGTTCAGTAGTTTTTCAGTTTATCGCGAACACACAGACAGACGACTTTGTTTTATAATATGTAGTGATTATATCTAAGCGATAGGGCACATGGTATCTCGGACTTTAATTACCCAATATTTTTGTAGGACATTGTATTTACGTATAACTAACCATTATAACAGCGCACGCGGATAAAGCCAGGAGCGCTTTTCTACCGACTTACTTAACAAAAATCAGTATTTAAGGACAGCTGATAGCTGTAGCCTTAATCGTCGAAATCTATTTCTTTATTGATCTTGCTATCATATACAAAAATACTGACTGGTATTTCCAGGGATTAGCTCGTTTAAACAAACAATCAAGAAAAATTAGCATATGTAGATAGCACAGAACTGAGAATATGTACTTATTTAGAAATGCTATCAGCTGTATTTTGTTCGAAACCATGTGCGGCCAGTTGCACATGCTTTGACGATAATCATTATTTTACACACATACAGAACTCTACGCTAATTCGTCACAGAAGATTTATTAAATAAGAATCCTAAACGGCATTTATAATACATCCTTACACTGATCAGTATAAGGTAGCACTTCGTAGACTTACTTGCCAGCCGTTACGTCCGAGACAGCGGTACAGCAATAGAGAGCTAACGAGTGTGCATCTTAACAGTTACCAAATATTTTCGTGCCAAATGTATAGCATTATTCTTGTAAGCAATGTAGTTCATTGCGTGCTCTCTTAGTTCCAATATAGCCGAGTCTCAATGTAGATGAGATCTTAAATTACATAATACTTTGTGAATTTTTGTCAACATTACTTAAAAATATACATTTTTGGACTCACCGACGAAATTATGTTCTTACTTTGGAAACACTGCAGTCCTAAATTCTTTCTTGGTGCATAATTAACGCGCAACTCGGCATGATTATTATTTTTCCACCCAGCTACGTCCATGGCGAAAGTATATACGTGTACGAAAATGTTTGCACGTGTTCGCCCCGCCCACACCACGCTTCTTACTTATTCTCAGTTCCTTGGTAGATAGGCGCGAGAAACCTAATAACTAGACTTGCAACGAATAGTGTATCCGGCCACATGTCGAATACCGAATATTCTGCAGGCTTCCTGGCCGAATAGCCGATTATTCGGCAAAAGTATTCGGCTGACGCGTGGCAGGAAACTTTTATCAACATTTTTGTTTCTTGTTTCTACTTTAGACTATTTTAACGCCTCCCGCAATGACCCACCCAAGAGCATCTATCATCTATATATTTACGAAGAGTCTTCTGCAGAGAAAGCATAGCCCATATCGAGACATTGAAAGATAAAACTCAGTTACAACTATTGCCGGGAAATTCAGAAATATTAGTTCTGCAGCACAACTTTCCACTGCAAAATTTTTATTACGATTCAAATGCACGGACAGATGTTGTTTTTTTTTCACGTTATGGAAGTTAATTATGTTTGAGTATTTCATTAGAATGAGTATTTCATTGAATAAAAAAAGAAGAGCACATTTTTTCTTTAATTAAACTACTTAATTGTTTTCTTTTACCAATTATCACACTAAAAAACATTTAAAAATTACTGTCATCAGACTATTCTTAGCCCTTCTTCAGTATACTGCCGATCTGGACAGTATACGTCATTCGAGGCCTACTCGCACCGAGTCAGCCACTCACAGCAGTCACTAACAAAAAAACGTAGTATTCGGTATTCGGCCGAATAGTATGAAAGTAGCCGAATAGGCCGAATACCGAATATTTGCCGAATATTCGTTGCAAGCCTATTAAAAACATAAATCATTTTAAATCCCTTCTGTTAAAAACCAAACCTTTGCATCGTATTATAAAATTATATCTATTACATGTTTTATATGGCCCATAATTTTCCATCATAACATTACCAAAAATGAATAGCTAAATGTATTGACACAAACCTTAATAGGACTTAGTCACGCCGCTAAGTTCAAACCGCGTTTCTCTCGCACACCATCTGAGCCGACCGATCTCAACTCTCCCTCGAATACTAATAAGTTAATCTTTTATATCACGTTTTCGTGAAACAAAGAGATGAGGGCAAGTACGAGATAAAACGCCCAAAAAGACTTGACCCCTTGTTAACCATAGCGATTCACCTATTGCTACATACTTTGTTTCAACGAGGGGGCTGTGAAAGCTCTTCAAATATGGTTTTGAATTGCGGTGGTCGAGTATGAGGCCGTATTAAATAGCAAGGGAATTATGAACCATGTGCTTTTTGAATACTAAACGACCATTTCCAAAGGCGGTGTGGTGGAAATAAGCCACACGGCTTTCAATCTAGGGATGCGACTAATGTTTTTTTAGGTTCTCGTCTGACATATTCATATGGTAATCAAGGTGATTGGGGAAACAGATAGGCAGAAGCTGAAAAAAAATCTTTTATAATTGAAATCTATTTGTCTAATACACTAATATTTTTTGTGCTACTGGCTAAAGACGGATTTGTATTTAATGTGTACACAAATTGATTGTTTTCTTTTTGATGGTACAACTGTTTTGATTTTTATGTATGGTTCTATTATGCTTTATTTTTTATTAAGCTATATTTATTAAGCTGAACTGGGCTCCCATTTTGGTGCGACCGCGAGATGACTACTTCTCGTCTTGTAAACTTAAGCTAGGTACATCTCCTAAAACTCAGCTATATGTTTAGAATTTGATAACTGTTTCACTCTG
The DNA here is from genome assembly GCA_963859945.1 of Euplagia quadripunctaria. Taxonomy (NCBI): domain Eukaryota; kingdom Metazoa; phylum Arthropoda; class Insecta; order Lepidoptera; family Erebidae; genus Euplagia; species Euplagia quadripunctaria. Next base: position 17,803,401 of record OY982577.1, on the reverse strand, counting down.
TTAGCGTCTCGTTTAGTTGTACCAGAATAAACGTATTTTCTTTCTTTCTTTCTTTCTTCTTATGGTATTATAAATATTATGGTAAGCGAGGAGACGGGTTACCTGGTGGTAAATGACTAAAGCCGCAGATGGGTACGTGCAACTAAAGAGTCACAAGTGCGTTGCCGGCCGTTAAAGTCCCATCTTAAAGGCCGGCAACGCACTTGTGACGACTGTAGAGCCTATAGGACTTCACATTATTCTATATCATATTGTAAATAAAATATTATTTAAGCACTCTATTTATTTGAATTAGCTTTCTGCAAGGAGTAAGCCTTGCAGAAGAATTTAAAATAAAAAAAGCTCTTCAAACTGAAACCAGATAATATCAAAAGAATTCTTTCTCATTTGTATGAGCGCTGCGTCAGTAAACGGCTGTACTGTTTTGAATAAATCTTTAACTTAAATACTAACTCAATAAGAGCTCGTTTGCTGTCGAGAGTTAACGCTCGGTGAATTGAAAAAGGTTAACTAATTTGCATTTGACTAGACGTATTTTGGGATCTTGAATTGACTTGAAGGGCTCTTATTTGAAACGTTGTAAACCTTAATACGTAATTAGTCTATTTTAGGATCTTATTTGTAGAATAATAATCCTGTACATATATGTATTAAGTTTAGGTTAAAGCCCGAATTGTCACGTTACTGCGTTAGCGAAATTTCTTGAAAAGGGGTACAAGGAATTATTAAAGGAAGCCGAAGAGTTTATTTGTTTCTTTGTTTGAAACGCGCTAATCTCAGGAACTACCGGTTCGAATTGAAAAATTCTTTTAGTATTGTATAGCTTATTTATCGAGGAAGGCTATATAACATCACGCTACGACTAATAACTAATAGGAGCGGAGCAGTTACCATAAACGCAGGTGAAACTGCGGGGCCCGGCTAGTTTCTTATAAGACTACAACAAAGAATAATATAAAAAAATACAAGACTCTGTATGTTAAAACATGCCTTCTATCATCATTAGTAACCCCTAAAATAAAAATATTTCAACTATGACACATGGTAATGATTAATCGACGAACACATCGTTAACTATTTTTTAAACTGTATACAAAACATTACTTATTACATTGGTTAAGTTGCTATTGAAAACGTGTGACTAAACACGCAAAAAAAAGTAATTTAAAAACCACAAATTTACACCAAAAATTATGAAAATCAAGAAAAGGAAATACCTAAAATATGACTCTGTACCTAATTATCGTCATTACCAACCTGTTGAAGTGTGTTTCTTTTATTAAATCAAACAAAATAAGTAAATTTACGTGAAACCTGACAAGCATGAAAGGCCAGTGACCACAAAGATAACGAAATTACGCACAAAATAAACAGAGGAAATACCAAGCTTGAGTTTATCATTACCTACATTCATTACCGTAAGAAACGCTGACTCACACACTACAATGACTCCTAATGAATTGTCTAATTTCTTTTACTACACTGACGGCATATTAATAGGCCACATTTGTCTGTCTGTGTGCTTAACACTTTGTTAAGACCGGTGTGGTATGTGGGGTCTTGTAATATTGTTTTTGAAGAGCTGTTCTACGTAGTTATTTTAAAATAAGATTCAGGTGATCGTTTCTTTGAAGTTTTTGATAAGCGCCTCACACACAGCCGTCTGATCCCAAACTAGGCAGAGCCTGTACTACCGGACTGCTGATAAACTTACTTTTATATTATTAAATACATACGTACATATTAGAGATAAATTACACCCAGACACAGGACAAAATAATGATCGTGCTCATCACACAATCATTTGTCCAGGTTGGAAATTGAATCTACGACCTTTGGTGCAGCAGTAAGGGTCACTAACTACTAGAACGATAGGCTCATCCACCTCTCCGTCCATATCTCACTTTAGCATTTAAAGGAAATTAAAATTCAGTTACTCTGAGTATTTATTTATTATTTTAATAAAGATAGATACATTTTTGTTTTTAGAGTTCAGGAGATTGTTCGACTGGCATAAAAGGTTTTCCTTTTTGTAATTTAAACACAAAACTTTTTCTAAGCTTCAGAGTCGCTTAACGAGCTATGAAAGGGCTGTGCTTGGTGTTTCTCTGCGCGATCGAATAAAAATGAGGAGATACGCAGACGAACGAATGTTACCGACATAGCGGAACGGGTCAGTAAATTGAAGTGGCTATGGGCGGGGTACATAGCACGTAGAACGGATGGTCGATGGGCCCGAAAAGTCCTTAAATGGAGACCACGGACCGGAAAGCACAGCGTAGGACGCCCATTATCGCAGTGGGCAGACGACCTAGTAAAGATCGCAGGACGTCGGTGGTTGCAGGCCGCCTTTAACCGGTCTTCTTGAAAGTCATTAAGGGAGGCCTATGTCTAGCAGTGGACGTCCTATGGCTGAAACGATGATGACGATGATGAAACTTCTAATAAGACTTGTGCTCGAACTGGATCTTATTGGTATAATAACTTATAGGATAGAGTTTATAACATAAAACACCAATTTGGTGTTTTGTGTTTATAAGCACTGGTAACCGGTTGCCATCAGGCGACGCATGTGCTTGTTCGAAAAAAATATTATATATTAACTCGAAGTTAGTTGTGATGCTTTCTAGAAACTAAGAATCAATACAGCTTATAAACGCTCCCCCCGCCGCAACAATCTGTCTGTCACCTGTTTGCGATGAAATTAAAAAAAAACGACTGAACGGATTTTCATGCGCTTTTCACCAATAGCCAGAGTGACTCATGAGGAAGATTTAGTATAATATGTTAAGGTTTTGTGTAAAATGGCTGAATGTTGATGATGTTAAAAATCAACATCTCTGTTACCCGTGCGAACCCGGGGCGAGTTGCAATATAAATATAAGATGAACAATAATCCAATAAAACGATACAATGATCGCCAGAAGTTTCAAAGTGTAGCCGAAAATAATAAACATAAAAAGAAAATAATCGCACCCATCATTATCAGCCATCACTCCGAACCGCAATCCTTCAAACAAATAGTTTCGTCTTTCTCACAATCAATTGGACGTAAATGAAGACGTTGCTGGCGTATCGGCACTCGATCTGAGATAATCATTACACGATCGTTGTACCGTTCGCGGAATGACTTGACTATTTCTTTTGTACTACCTCTGTTTTGTGGTAAAAGTAGTTTTGATTGACGATTAGTTCTTATAACTTATTGGTGTTTTTTTACTTCAGTTGTTCATAAAGAGTAATCAAAATTTTGCAGGTAAAAAGAGGAGTGGATGAAATTTGCGTTTTATTTTCGTCATTGTTATCATAAAAAATATTATGCTTAAACATTTTTCTATTTAGGATGATAAATGCTAGCCCAATATGCAAAATATACTATCCATAAAAATAATTGTGATTCATATTTTGTTTTTTAAAGTAAAGTAATTTTATAATTCTAAAATTGCCAAATCTGTATCAAAATCTCTGTGGCGTGGTGGTAGTTCATTCGACTACCACGCCAGGAATTGCGGGTTCATTTCCCGCTCTGTGCAAATATTTGTATGCACAATTATGTCTATAAAATGACAGTTCAATTTATACTGGCCATTGAAAGACTATGGTCGAAATTCAACCATAAGGCGATCTCTAGTTATTATTATTATCTATAAATAAGAAAAGAAAAAAAGTTGAGTATCTTTTTGTGAAATTTGTGTCGTGACAAAGGAATATTCACAAACATTCAAACAACGGACACAAAGAACACCCAGACTCGAGATAACTATTTGTGGATCACACAAACTTTTGTCCTGTGTGGATTGAGCCCACAACACTCGGCGTGGCATAGTGGCGAGGTGACCACTTAAACCATTGCGCCATCCATGCAGTCAAATTTGTCAGCTGATTACCTTTGTTTGTTTGTTTAGTAGCTATTGACGAGCTGTAGTGTTATTAATAACAATAAAAATATAAATAGTTTTTTTTCTATATCTTAGACATTGATTTCTTTAACGATCGATTCCACTAGTAACTTTAATAATGTTGCTTTATAAGCTTAACGAAATAAAAACAGTAACAAACTTAGGAAATCTCTCACAAATCCTGTCTATTCTATGTTATTTCCTAGCACGTACACAACATACATGTATAACTAACACAAATCTATAGGCCCAAAAGTTTGTATCGAATACTAATAAGCTGATAGGAAGGGCGGCTGGAGGATTGCTACAAACTATAAAACCGGTCTAAACTTTCTTCCAAACCTTGTATCATTACTGTATTTCTCGCCAGAATAATGCTTAGGGTTCAAGGCTTTGAAAATTTAATAGTCGACAATCCTATTTTTACAGTACTATCTACAATCCAATTAATTGTACTCCTATACTCCAGGATCAAGCTAAGGAAACACCATACATGACACTCGACAAGTCCAAAGGAAAGTTGAGCTGTGTAATTTAGAAGTAAATTGGATGAGTACGAAATTAATAATTTCTTTCCCTTCCTTATAAAAACTAGACTAAAAAGCAACAATGGTTAAAGTATGCTATATTAGATACCAAAAAATGTATATCAGAAACGCCTTACCTGTTTTGATGGGTCTTCTTCGTAGATGTTGTATCTACGAAGAAGACCGATCTACCTTTTTAATATCATACCAGTCCAGATGTCACCTGCGAACTATGAAGAACGGTATAACATTAAACCACGCTCTGTGACAATGGCTGACAGCTTCGATCATATATAACATAGATGTTTGATCGGTGTTTGAAGATTGTGTATCTATAGTATATTTGATATAAGGCTAGTTCATAATTTCATAATTTGACCATACCTGTCCTGGAAGTTACTTTGACTAGGAAGAAAATAAATGAGCGTCAAAGTGATTCATTTTACGCAAATATCCTTGATAGCTTTTAGCAAACGAATGGAAAGAGCTGGTGAAGATGGCATTTTAGGGTGGTGGTGGTGGCTTAGCGCTGTTGCCGTCCGTCTATAATGTCATAAACAAGAAACTGCTGCTGAAAAGTAGTGAAGCAATTTTATCTTTTATCGCGATCTTGTGCAGTTAATAAACTAACCTCCAATTTTAAGGTCGTTCGTCATGTCGTCCTAAAACAAACTCGGACCTTTGGGACGAGTTGACGAACGAATTTGAAATTCGTCAACTCGTCCCAATGGGCCGAGTTTGTTGAGTTTGTTGTGCATAGTTTTATATAATAAGACATGAAGTAAGTTCGTTGTTATAAGCGGCTTAAAAGTATATAATTTGGATATGCTATTTTACAACTTCATCAATTACCCGACTGATTTAAGCTATAACCGTAACTGGATCCAGCTTAGAGAAATGTTGGCAAGAAATATATTTATTGGTATCGCTTGAGGCTGCGGAGAAATAATCTGTGCTTACCATCCCACGCAATTATCATAGTCAAATATGGGTAATAATGGATTAACTACGTGGTTCGTAGGCGATGGAATGTCAAGCTATCATTTGAAATGTGTAATAAATTTACAGAGCTAACATAGAATTTACTGAATTTGACTGATCCTTGCTATCAACTATACCGGTAACAGTCGTAAATAAGAAATTCAAGTTAAAAATACAAGAAAAATATTAAAAGTCTTACATTATTTATAAAAGGTCCCAGATCCGAGACATCAAATCAAAACGTTAAAACAGACAATCAGACTTCTTACAAATGTTTAACACGAAACAAAACTAAAAACAAAGAAGCAATCAACAAGAGAATACAAGTCTTTTGTATAGGCACTCGAAAACTTTCTGCGTATTGTGAAAAAAACTTATTCAACATTTCAACATTCCATATTAACAGACATCTATGACATGTACAAGTGTTTCTGGCAACATAAAATTTGGTAACGAAAATTTTTGTACTTTTGAAAAATTGTTTTTAAAACTATAGCGATAAGGTCTTTATTCCTGGCAACTGTGGAATACAGGTCACATATCGAATTTTGTTCTCAGAAGGGCCATTGAGACTTGTCCGCGGTACAAAGACAATGAGCTATACAAAACTCTCTCAGCGAGTGGTCAGAATTTCTTTACGTCATTCTGTAGCAGTTACACCGTTACTTCAAACGTGACTAATGTCGACCACTTGTTACACTGTGCCGTAACTGCCGTAACTAAAAAAATCTTTTGATTTCGTGAATAAGTTTCCGGAGTCAAGTGGATATGGTAGGATTTTTTTAAGCTACATTTGTGACAATTTTAAGGAAATATCTATCTTTTGATATAAATATATTTTAAAAATATTATATGTGTTTTGAACTTAAAATATTATGAAGTTGTTACTACATATTTATGTTAATAATAATGTGACTACATGGATGGTTTAATGATTTAAATGAACTCCACATGTTGTCATCATTTTTGTGAGATTTTCAAAATGATTATTCTAAGTGTGGGTGTATTGATTTATGTTAATTATAAAAAAGTATACCTGGACACAAAAAATAGAGAGAGAATTGGCACTCGGTGTAAAAGAAATAATGACTTGGCTGGCCTATTGGCTTAGTGGTTAGTAACCCTGACTGCTATGCCATAGGTCGTGGGTTCGATTCCCACCCGAGTCTGAATGTTCTTTGCGTCCGTTGTTTGTATGTTTGTAAAGTCCCCCGCGACACAGGAGTAATTCCTAAAGCGGGAGCAATCTTATTAAAAAAAAATACTATTAGCAACTTATTTGAAGTATCTTATCTCATTTACAATATTTACCTAACTTAGTTATTCCTAATAATACTTACCACGCAAATATACTATAATTACACTTCTGTCGCAGAAGAAACATTGACAGAGCAATTTATCATAATTTTATCAACACTAATGCTAAGCTGACGATTTATAGAGATAGATTCTTTAATAAACCATCGTGACTGCTCCTCGGTAAGTGTATCACGTTTTGTGAATACGACTTGAGGGTCGTGATCTCTTTCTTTGGTAATGATTGTTAAGGTAATTTGTGCACTAGACCGGTATGGCCCTTAGGTGAAACTTAAAGAAGAAGTATCTATTAATCTCGTCAATATCATTTCCACGATTAAGACTAATTATACACTAATAGGTTGATAAAATAAGGTAAAAAACAAAATATTAAAAAAAAAATACCTATAACAAAACGCCCGAAATCTGAGTTTAAATGAACTTAAAAGAAAAATTAATCATAAACTATAAATGCAAATTTAACGCAAAGTTCAATAATATAATTAGAATTATCATAATCTATAAAAAAAAACAAATAAGTGCATGTATTTCTAAAAATTACAACGTCGTCAGAAAAAGAAGGAACAAAAATATCTGCGAGTTTTATAAAATGTTTGTGTAAAGTGTTTTTTGAACCTTGCGATACTAAATTTTTTATTTAACACAATGTTTGATTACAATAACCATTTAACGCACATTTCTGCCATTTGTCTTGTATTAGACCACTTAAGACACATTGCGTGACCTGGACTGACGACGAACGTTTAAGTAATAATTTTTCATCACTTAAAAACGATTAAGTCCTGTACTTTTGATAGACCAAGTTAAAAAAAAAAATTACTAGGTACTTACACAATATTTATTAAACTTTAAAATAAAAGTACAAGCAGATTCCAATTTCAATGACATTGAGAACAATGTTTGAGATGGTTTTGTTAGTGAGAACAGACAAATTAAATGAGGGAGGCGGAGTCATCATGTAACCCGATATATTTGCCATTCAGCAAAAGGGCACTCGAGACCAATGTTCTGGACCCAACGACGACTGTCCCTTTTGGGTAATATCAATTTTCTAAAATGGTTGGTTGTTATGATAATTATATTTAAAAGCATCTAGTGAAAATAGTTTTCTTCCTACATTAAAGGCCGTTGTAAATATGTACCAGTAATATTCTGGGATATTACACAGACCTAACTAGGCCCGAACGTAGCATAACTTGTACCACTACAGGTTTTAGAACACACCTAAAAATACTTGGATAATTGTTTGTAGATATATTTATATGATATATATACTTATAAAAAAGTATCTAAGCGCCAGTAGATGAAAGTTGAGGAGCAACAGATTATCATGGTATGGTATGTGATGCGGAACGATGAGCAAAATGTGATGAAGACAGTTTTATTTATGGAAATTGACGGATATAAGAGTAGTGGAATACCAAAGAAAAGATGGATGGACTGCGTGAAAGAGGATATGGCTAGAAAGGGAGTAAGCAGTGAACTAACAAGTGATAGAGGAGAATGGTAAAAGAAAACACATTGCTCCAACCCCAAATAAAGTTGGAAAAAGATTGCAAGAAGACGATGATGATTATTTATATAATACACTAGCAGTGCCCCGTGGTTTCACCCGTGTAAGTTCCGTGGGAATATCGGGATAAAAAGTAGCCCATATGTTAATCCAGGTCTCCAGCTATCTACATACCAAGTTTCATCGCAATCGGTTCAGTAGTTTTAGCGTGAAAGAGTAACATACATCCATCCATCCAAACTTTCACGTTTATAATATTAGCGGGATAAAATAACTTTACATTTCATTACATCTTTATAAAATTACTAAATTCTTATCTTTTTTTTTTTATGGTATAGGGGGCAAACGAGCAGACGGGTCACCTGATGGTAAATGACTACCGCCGCCCATAGGCACCTGTAACTCAAGAGTTACAAGTGCGTTGCCGCCCTTTAAGGTGGGAATAGGGGAAGAGGGGGAGAGGGGGGAAGACGGGAAAGGAGGATTAGAGGGGAGGAGAGGGAAAGTACGGGAATAGGGGAGAGGGAAGGGTTAGGGCTTCCGGTAACCTCACTCACAGATAAATTATACATACTTCTTTAATATATTCTCTAGCTATATCCCAACCCCATACTTAAGTCATTGGTAGATCTGATTAGATTGCAAAAAAGAAGGAACAACTCAAGACTAACCTGTCTGGTTTTAGATAAAAAATAGATGTAAGCGTCTTCAGAGGCGTATCAGTCTAGTTTGCAACATCCTTTATTTATACAGCATGTGATTTATGATGATAGTTCTGTAATGAATTTATTAAGTCTGAACGCGGCTCGAACTGTGCTAAGCATTGATTTTTTTTTTTAGCTTTCATTGACTTTTCTAAATAGTCTAAGTAGTCAACTTTAGTAGCATAATATTTGAGTAAGGAAAATTTGTAAGTGGAATTTTAAACCACTATGTTCAAATATCTCAAAAAACTATATCATATTGCAAATATTAGGTAGTTTTAAATCGTATATTCTTTCAAGTCGGACTTCCATTTTAGCTTAAACACATAAAAATAATTTGAGCCGTGACCTAAATGGCTCATTTTTTTAGTACCTACGTGTTTTTAAGATTTCTTTTTAAAGATAATGGTTTATATTTATTTTCACTAGTTTCTCATTTTAATGATTAAAACTTTTCTCATTTTACCAAAAAAGGATTTTATAGTGAGAATAAGCCAAATATAATATTGCTAGTCTATACATATATACAAATAAATAAAATTGAAGTGTATTTTTGTAATGTCATAGTAACATCATTTTACTAAATACATCCTTTACACGGAACATATATCAAAAAATCAATTTTTAAGGTTTTTGTCGGTGTGTCTGTCGGTTGTTCCCGCTATTCTCTGGAATGGGTAGACCGGTTTCCACGGGACTTTGACTGGCAGATAGCTGATGTTATAAGGAGTAACTTAGGCTACTTTTATTATGAAAAAAGAATTAGGGTTCCGCGCAAGATTTATAAATATGTACGTACACGCGAGCGAAGCCGGTCAAAATATAATTTACAGGTGAAGTGATAAACGAACCCTCTATCAATTCAGAATATTCCAGAACTGTAGGTTCATTGTTCCACATTATTGTACTGCATTATTTTTTAATACATAACTTGTAAAATACAATTATGTATTATTAGCGACTCGCCCCAGCTTCGCACGGGTGTAATGTAGATACTAATGTGGTGAACAATTATCGTCATATCATTAAACAAATTAACACAAAACAATATTAAACTATACGTATAAACCTTCCTCTTGAATCGCTCTATCTATTGGTGAAAACCGAATTAAAATCCGTTTCGTAGTTTAAAAGATCTAAGCGTAAAAACGGCGGAAGCGACTTTGTTTTATACTATGGAAAGATTCAGATTTAATTGTCAAATCAACAACATTACGTAGACATGCGCATATTATAAATTAATAAGCCATACTCAAAAGAATGTTTTGCAGACATGAAAAAATTTAAGAGGCCTTTCAACACGTTTGGCAATCAAATTTATCTGCTCAAGCAAGAACATCATAGGATTACTCTTGTTTCTTTTACATTAGGTTAAACCTTTTTAAACTGTGCACAGGTCACGGAGGAACGAAGAAAAGTAAAAAACATAATTCAAAGGTTTTTTTGAAGACTGATTTAGCGTGAAAGCGAATTTAACCCCAAGCGGATCAGCCCTTAAAAAACTTGGGACTACCTGAGACTTTGAATTATTAAAACTTATTTGTGCATTAAGGTTTTAGTTCGTTACAAGGTTTGAAAATATTTTAAACCACTTTAGATGAAAAGTTGATTTAGATGAAAGGGACATAGCCAGGCGTTACTAATCGCGAAGGTACTACATCTGCACTGAGCACCTTACTAATCCAACTGCTAGCCTAGTAATATTTTTCTGGAGGTGAGTAAGATCGCCATCGCTCAACGGGACGGAATAAGTGACAGCGCTGTTTTTTTTTGTACATATACTTAGGAGTTCGTTGCTCGCAGGCAGGTCGAGGGTTTGTTTGTATATAAAGCTGCATGAAAGAAAAAAATGAAGTGAAAACTGTTAATGATATTATGTTTTTTCTGTTTGCAGATTTCGTCGTAAGGCTGTTGGATGCTTAAGCTTGGTAAGTTAATTTTTGTATACTTATAATTAAGTGCTACATAAAGGCTACATTTCTGAAGCGAAAACAATTTTTTTCCTTCAAATGTACGGTTGTTTGTGATACCTGATCCAAACTTTATCAGATTTTACACCAAAAATTTCATAATCATAAAGAAAAAAAAACTTTACCAAAACAACAGATAGTACAACAATCTATAGAGTTATATTACAATCTTCAGATGATATTTGAGATTACGAATATGGTAGCTAAAGTATCATAGCAAAATAAGGACATAAAAACATTCAATGTATAGGCAAGTACAATATTGAGATATTCGACGCCCGTATCGCACTCTGTTTACGTTACCCTGCACAGCCTTTTGTTCGACAATCCCGGATGCTTATAAAATATTTACGATTTCAGAGATTTTACGTCATTTACAAGGGTCTGTTAAAAGTTCAATAGATTCATAAAGAAAGTGTGACGGCGTCAGGAGCATTAGGCTGGTTCGAATATGTTTTTTGGTAATCAAATAATAATAATAATAACTTCACATATCTCAGACACGGCCGTCTGATCTGACTAAGCAGAGCCAGTAAGTACTATCGTAACCAGACTGCTGATAAACATACTTATATATTTCTAAAAACATACATATTATAGATAAATTACACTCAGATAAAACAAATGATCACGCTCTTCACTCAATTATTTGCCCTGGGTGGGAACCGAACCCATGACCTCTAGGTCAGCAGTCATGGTCACTTACCACTAGACCAACAGGTCAGTCAATCCCTTAAAAGCAGACTGTATTGTTATGAAAGAATAACTTGTAAATTAGTCCGTTATCTCCATGCCAGTGGAAAAAAAGGTGTGTGTTAGCTCCGATGCACAACTAGAGTTTACAATTTACTAGAGTCTTTCTCTCCCTCTCTCTCTCTCTCTCTCTCTATCTCTCTCATCATTTGTAGACGCTGTACAGTATATATTCTATATATGTATATAACATAAAGCGAAGAACTTACAAAAACGGCTTTCTTTGGATACTTATCACAATGCAAAAGTCAGTTCATCATAAAAGTGCGAAATTAAGGATTTATACGCAATGTATTTTTGTGCGGTACGGTGAATGACCTTAAACGTTTGGCGCCGTCGAAGCAGCTGATTATAATGTTGTTTAATTGATTACATTGCAGTTTTCGGCAGAATTATTGTCTGAATCTATTATTTCAAGATTCGGCAGGCCATTTCTTACGCCCGTTACAGGGTATTTCAAAAGTAAACTAATATTAAATTAATTAACATTCAATTTGAATGAAATAATCTTAAGTCGTATTTATACTAGGTTAACTTTTTAACGACATTTTACAGGAATGCATTTTTTCTTTGACTCCTTCCCAAATGTTTTGCTTTTTTCCTATTTTCGGAGACACGGAAGAATTCGTCTCATCTTTTTTGTTCGTTACAACATCGCCACTGGTCAAAATTCGTCTCTACTGTTAAATATGTCTAAGGTTATCATGTTAACTATCATAAAACAAGCTTAAAACTTTCATTGATTCTCATAGCGCTATAAAGCTAAGGTTAAAAATTTTGTGAACCTCCGACAAAATATAAACATAAAATTTTAGATTCAACTTAAAAAATAAAACCCTTTAAGCCGTCTTGGAGCCCGTAATACCATCTTAACCTTGCCTCTTGAAATAAAAATTTAAACTCGACGGAATTATTCAAATCATCCCAGTAGTTTCTAAGATTATCTCAAAAATAGAGATACACAAACAAACACAGTTTATTTCTTTATAATATTCGTATAAAATTTATAACTGTACAAATAGTATGCTTTAAAATTTATGGACTTCTAGTGTGGGTGGGGTTAAATACAGTTTGTATTGTAACTGACGTCATTATTCGTATCTCAAATTATATTTCTACATCACATCATATTTATGTTGTTTTTGATGGTCCATGTTATTATGAAATACCATTGTATACTGCATTGCTGTTTTATAACGTCCCTTTTTTAAGAACGGTTATATTCTATCATCATCAGTATAGAGTCACCTATCGGGAACTATGATCATAAAATAATTGAACTATATGGCCAATTATTTATAGACTTTAATAGTACTAGTGATTAGGCTCAAAATAGGTCTAGCTAGCCTAATTCGCGTTATGGTCGTACGATCATTAGGTTTTTATAATTTGTGTGTCTCGGCGCGCGATTAAGATCAAACCTTAATGCACCTGTTTTAAGAGTTTAATTTACTAATTTAAATTTACAATATTATTTTATATTTAAAGTTAGCAATCTGTTTAATCATTAATTAATCTGTGACCTTGTTGATATTCTGACCAATTGAGACCAGAGTAAACAGCAATTCTTTTAGATGATTTATTGGAATCTAAGAAACGCGTGGTGGAGCTTTACAAATGTGTATGATATAAGACATAACGTTCACCGAGAGTTCCCGATTAGTCACAAAAATAGTGCCATGAAAACAGCATAATTTAACGTTCCATTCAAAATCTTAACTTTTGGTTAAAGTGTTATTACAAAGTAACTTTAAAATATTAAATACAGTTCCAGTAATTATGAGACAAGAGAAGTTACTAGCTCCTTTCTGAATTTTTAAATTTCAACTACGCTTTTCTTTCACGGTCCATTTTCTTCAGACTGTTTAAAACTTTTTTCTAGTTTAAATCTTACAAAGTGATAAAATATCAGAGTCATTTTTAACAGTGAACTATCATTTTAGTTTTGGTTTAGATGTTAGATTATTAAAAAAAATAGATAATCCACATAATGTTGATGTAGAAGCTCTCATTATAGAAATCTAGCTTTTTATGCGTAGGTTTTTCATTTTGTTTTTATAGGCAAAAGTGAGTAAGGGTACACCTGAGGCCCTGGTAATATGGACTGTGATGGAACACCGTGTGGTTTTAGTCGTAGTGTAGTGGGGGTTTCCAAACGTAAAAAAAAAAGGCAAAAGTGTCCCTTATTGTTATAAATAACACTTTACTAGTAGTAAATGGATAGATACCTAATGATGTCATGTTCCTCGTAAGTATATTATATATGTTTTCTATGATTCTTTTTTCTTATAAGATCCTTTTTGTTTTAAGATCGAATTATATCTCTCACTATCAATGGCTTCTCCAAGTTTTTCTTCTAAATTCACCCGCGTAAGTCCCTCGTTAAGTTTTCTGAAATTTTTGAATTTTCAGCGCAATTTTCTTAATTTTGTAACAAACACAAAAAAAGAATTAGCGAAATTAGTTCAGCCGTTCACGTTGACGCGTATATATATATATATATATATATATATATATATATATATATATATATATATATATATATATATATACATATATATATATATATATGTATATGTATATGTGTGTGTATATAGGTATATGAATAGTCAAGACAAAGCAGTTAAGAATGATTTACACCTATGTTTGTTAATCGATTCTTTTTGTTTAGTATAGGTATAGAGGACTTTATAAATTTATTTTTTTGGATCAGGGAGGTTTTTCTTTTTAAATTATGTGAAAACATGGGTCCAGTAAATGTTGACCTATCATGCTACAGAAAGAGTCTGAACTGACAGTTCAAGTTAAACTGGGCATAGAAATACGATTAAAATTCGACCAGGTGCTCTCTAGTAGTTATAAATATCTTAATGATTCAATGATTTTTGCTATAATTTTTTCTTCTTTTTTAAAAAGACATCAAGTCATTAGGAATCACTCTTGTGTCGCGGGGGACCCAGACTCGGGTGGGAAGCGAACCCACGACCTATGGCGTAGAAGTCTGGGTCACTAACCACTATGCCAGCAGGCCTGGCAATTTAACATTTAATTTAAATAATATATCTGGTATGAAACTAAATTATACCTATGACGTTAGAGTATTATTTAAAGATTATTTTTACAATAAAGTGCTACAACAATACACACGCTCAAACAGCGCACTTTTATTCCAACTCAACCCCACCCTTACTAAATTCTTTCTTTCAGTAACTACTCAACTAATTCACTTTCAACAAGTTTCTATTAATAGCTTCTCTACAGTACACTTTGAGTTCACACGCTACTTTGCAGGATCTGGTCCAATCTCGCCCATTGTCCCGCATGTCACTGTTTGTTGACTTTATTAGAGTTGTCAGATTATATTGTCCTGTTTGCACTGTTAAGATTGCTTGAAGTGGACTTTAAAACAATTTGACTCTGCAGTGCTATTAAAAGGTCAGTCACTCCAGCAGTTTTACAAAATCATTTTTTTATTATTTGACTGCACGGATGGCGCAATGGTTTAGGTAGTCACCTCGCCACTACGCTGCGCCGAGTGCTCTGGATTAAAAAAATTGTATGATGCACAAATAGTTGTCCCGAGTCTGGGTGTTCATTGTTTGAATGTTTGTGAAGACCCCCGTGACACAGGAATATTCCTAATGCGGGAGTTGTCTACTAAAAAAGAAAAAAAAATGGGGTGAATTTGAATACCTAGGTGTAATTTCGCCTTTCGAAGTGACACAACCGGTGTTCAAAGTGTTTACAACTTCTGGTAACTGTTTACCGTCAGACCGCCGAATATTTGTTTGTCAATTTAGTTGTATAAAAAAGAGATATTAAGAGAAGGCGCACAGATGCGTCCTCTTAGCGCCGCGTCGGGACAGTTGATATAAACAGAACGGATATCGAAATAAAATGTATAGGTGTGTATAACGTGTTTTCTTACTGCAAATACAGGGTACAATGGGGTTCTATGGCCAGTATAATAGCGTCGGTAAATGACTCGACACATGTAACTCGATTCCGTGGTGTAATGCTGTTTTGCCATCGGGGTGAGATGGGGAGACACACTATCTTTTGTCCTGGATTCGCAGCATATTTCATGGACGGTCTGCAAAAGAATTTGTACCACTTATTCTAATGAAAAAAGAAAAATCAAGGAATTGATATGGCAAAATTTTTGTTATGTAGTAGGTAAGGTAAGGGAGGTAAGTTACTGTTTTAACTTACCTTCTTATGTAAGTTGACCTATCTAGGTGTGCACATCTCATTTAATAAAATTATCACTTCACTTGTTATACTTGGGTCTGTGTAGACGGCAGTGTTGGTAACGTAGAGATTATCCAACTAGATTTGATGAAAAAAAACTCGTAGTTTTTTTAGAAGGAAATACTTAATTTAGTGTTTTTTTTAGTGGGTTTATAGATATAGATAGATTTTAAGAGATAACTGAAGCGAGGTGTATAAATATTACTATAAACTACAAATAAAACTAACCAATTGACATTACGAGGACACCAAATTCAGGAGACAGCAACAATAATACGCCATGAAAACTGACAAAACCACAGTAAAATACGTTAATAAAATTTCATTCTAATATCTTAGACAAAGGGTGTATTAGTTGTTCTTATTTTAAAAAAACTTTCATATGCTTAAAAAAGAATAAGAAATAAAAAACAAGAACGACTTAAAGAATTTTACAAATTGGCTTAGTCGAAATTATGGCAACGAACACAAATCCTTTCAATATCATTTTTATTTCATCATACGATACTATTTGATGATACTTGGATAAAATAAATATTTGTGAACGTATTTATTCCAACCGTACTTTCAACCCTCTTAAATATGACACCAGCCGAAGTGGATTGCTAACAAAAGCTCGCCGATTTTGTTTTGACTAAAATCTTGACTATGGAAATATCTTATTTCAGTAAACCTGCTTCAATTGATATGCCTTTATTATTATTTTGATTGAAGCCTTCACTAATCCCTTGATGCCATTGTTTTGATACGAAACCAGAGATCTGAATGTATTCAATTTGATTGTTATTTCTTTTAAGATACCTACGAAAACTCTGCTTATATTTACCCGGGAATTCGTTCGTCTGGAAATTTTAGCGAAATCTATCTCATGAGATCCGAAAATTGTGCCGGGATAAAAGTTGCCTGTTTTGGCGATAAAATCGCCGATGTTAATCATGTCGATTCCTGCTCAGAGAAAATATTTTTATGCATGAAAATGTGTGTTTTTTCATTGTTTCTACACATAATATAATAATAATAATAACTTAAGACATTTTACACACCGTATCATCCCAAACTAGGCAGAGTCTGTAGTATGGTGGAGCCTGCTGCTGATAACATACTTATATATTACTAAATACATACATATTATATATAAATTACACCCAGACACAGAACAAATGATCATGTACATCACACAATTATTTGTCGTGGGTGGGAATCGTGCCCACGACCTGGTTCAGCAGTCAGGATCACTAACCACGAGACCAACAGGCCCTTCATATGTATGTATTTACAAACAAAAATGTAAATATAAATCTGTTTGTCTGTGTTCCAAATCTCCAGAACTATTGATTTAAAATAAACTTTTTTTAAGGGACGTCTGATATGCTCACATTTATTTTTAGGCAAATAATCTACACTGATATATAAAGCTGAAGAGTTTGTTTGTTTGTTTGCTTGAACGCGCTAATCTCAGGAACTACTGGTCCGATTTGAAAAAGTCTTTCAGTGTTAGATAGCCCATTTATCGAGGAAGGCTATAGGTTATATATCATCACGCCACGACCAATAGGAGCGGAGCAGTGACCATTAACGCAAGTGAAACTGCGGGGACGGCTGGTATAAGAATATATTAATGAAACGTATTAAAATGTTCAAGCATATATACTTTTTTACTCTTAATTAAAATTTATTCAAAGATCAAGTTTAATTATCTGTAGAAAAATCAGGTTTCGAACTTAAGAAAAAAGTTTTATTATTACAACATTAAAACTATTGATAATATCATGTTACATTTTATGGTTGATATTGCTAGCATGGCAATCATAAAAATAAATTATAGATAACATCTTTTTGGTATGATAACAGAAAATATTAAAGTTCTGTAGTATTTTAAATAAAAACTTGTGGATTACATTTTTAATTGAGATTTTGGTCTTATATCTTATTATCTGTGGCCTCGCCCATGGTTACCTATGCCTATTACTTCATATAAAATATAGAGTTGTGCAGGTATGGGCTGGCTCGACCGGAGTGATACCACGGCCTCTCAGAAAACCGGCCGTGAATCAATGATTGCGTTGCGCCGAATGGGTGAGGTTACTGGAGGTTAACCCCCTCAGGTCCTTCCCTTAATCCCACCTTAAAGGCCAGCAATGCACTTGTGACAAAGACAAGAGTCTTGAGTTGCAAGTGTCCATGGGGGCGGTAGTCACTTACCATCAGGTGACCCGTCTGCTCGTTTGCCCCACATCCCATAAAAAAGCAGGAAGGTATATGATTTTTGACCGTTTCAGTAAGCTTCAAAATTTATTGACTACAAACAAATAATGACGACTCTATGGCGAGGCGGTAGTGCATTCGACTGCCACGCCCGGGGCACGAGATCGATTCCCGCTCAGTGCACATATTTGTATGCATGAATATGTCTATTTGGTGTGGGTGTTTCTATGTATGTATATATGTATCCGTGACCTAGGACACATCAGTTTAGATAGGTATGTGTAATAATACTAACTTGAGACACACGGCCGTCTGATCCCCCACTAGGCAGAGCCTGTACTATGGTAACCAGACTGTTGATAAACATACTTATATATCACTAAATACATACATATTATAGATGAATTACACCCAGACACAGAACAAGTGATCATGCTCATCACACAATTATTTGACCTTTGACTCAGACTGGACCAGACTAACCACTAGACCAATAGGCAATTTATGTCCCAAGATATTATTATTAATAATTATTTCCTCTTTATAATATTAGTACAGATACTATAATATATCGGCCCAATTAATGTCATTAATTTTGTTCACGAAAGAATTCATAAAAAAATATTTTTTGCCTATTTTCTATAAGAAAAAAAGATGTTTCTGCCTAAAACTTAACAGCCAAAAATAAAAATATTTGAAGATGCGTAATTTTTTTTCTGATTCCGATTATGGTTGTAAGTTTTTAACTCAATTTCGCAAAAAAATGTCAGTTCGTCTTTTTTCCTTACGACGACGGTACCATTGCTTGTGTAACTTTATTAAATATACCTATTTGAATAGTTTTTCAATACACTACACACGAATTATACATATTTTAATTGAGAATTGCAAACATTTAATCGGCTTTCTGCTTAAACAGCTTTGAAAACAAAACAAAAAAACTGAAATAATTATTATTATAATACTGACTAATAACGTCTATTTTAAAAATGAAAAAACTTTTCTTAATATAAATTTGAAGTTTGATTTTTATTATTCTAAAGTGGTTAACAAATATATATTTAATTAAAGTAGTAAAGGTATATACGATGCGAATACAATATTTACAAAAAAGAGGAAATATAAATCATCATACAATATAAAACGTCTCTCAGGATCTTCGCAAATTTGTTTCCAGTGACCCAATATTTTATTTGTTGTTTCCACTACAAATGGACCGGTACCTTCAATGTTGTGGTTAGTTACTTTAAACGCAACTTTTGTCATTATTCTCAAGCATGAAGAAAGGCCCGGAAGTCCGCGGGACGTTGACATAATCCTCAGATTTCGCATAAAATGTATAAATGACAGCAAATAAAGTTTCTTCATTGATATCAACAATGGGTGATATGAATAGTCCCATGTTGGGTTCACCTCGTTTTGTGTACCGCTTCCTTTGGTTATCTCTTCCTTTTTTGTATGAGGCCAGGTGATGTTTCCTTTTTTGATGGATTTGTATCAATTGGTTTATTTCCTTTTGTATCAAACTGCCGGGGGTTGGAATTTTAAATCGCTTTTATAGAAGAATTTAAGTTCATGATTTTTGATGGCGTCTTCGGAAGTTATCACATTAAGTAAAGCTTTCAATTAATATAAGCTTAATGTTGGTGTCATTATCTTATTTGAAGATATTTACATCTAATTTTTAAGTACGCACTTGTTCTAAAATACCTAAAAATTCACCATAAAGATCTTCGAGATATGTCACATGTTGCCTGTTATGGGTCGCCCATACTCTGCTATCGTCATTGTATTTCATATTATTTGTTGTACTTAGATACAAGATACATTATGAAAAGAGATTTCATATAGTTTATTATTTGATTTTAAAAAAGATGGATAGACGTTCTAAATATTAACGATGCATAGTAAAAAAATCAATACTGGAATACCTTCAATGATGGTGGTTTATTAGCATACTTTTTAAGATGTGAATGTCTACTATGTACTTACATAATTATCTAGCTATAAATGTAAAAGCAAGCAATTGCTTAACATTTCATACTTTGTCCAGACAGGCTACATTCATTATATCAATGCGACGCTAATGAAATGTGATGATGTCCAAAGCTTAGTTTTGATGACCGTAAAACAATGATTTACATTTTTAATTGACAGTTAAATTAATGAACAATAATTTACCATACCATAAATATACAAAATAACAAAATTTAAGTATTAAATCGTAAATTATATGTTAATTCTTTAAAATTATTGAGACATAGAACTGAATGTTTTCATATTCAAGTTACTATATTTTCTCGTTTAATAATTTAATTGTTTTCACCGATCATAACTAATCAAACGCATTTTTTTTAATAAATATTAACAAAATCAGGTTACTGGGGGTTTCTGTGGGTGGTGGTTCTCTTGTAACAACGTTGCATTATATAAGTATACTAGCAACCCGCCCCATCTTCGCTCGGGTAGCAGAAACATCTTCAACAATCATCATCATATTTCAACCAATTGTCTGTTGGTCTAGTGGTTAGTGACCCTGACTGCTAAACCAGAGGTCGTGGGTTCGATTCCCACTCAGGACAAATAATTGTGTGATGAGCACGATAATTTGTTCTGTGTCTGTGTGTAATTTATCTATATTATGTATGTATTTAGAAATATAAAAGCATGTTTATCAGCAGTCTGGTTGCCATAGTACAGGTTCTGCTTAGTTTGGGATCAGACGGCCGTGTGTGAGATATATTATATGTGAGTGTATATATTATATTAATTTACACAAAACCAAGGTGTAGGTTTAGGTGTATATAAATACACATAAACCTTCCTCATGAATCACTCTGTCTATTTTCAGTTTATCGCGAACAGACAGACAGACGCGGCGGGGGACTTCTCACTTAACTTCTCATTTAACTGTATTACGCATATTCACTTTAACTTATGTAAATATTAAGCTAAAGAAAATTTAGATTTAGAGCACAACATAACAAACCTTTAATTCTTTCAAACAGTTTTTTAACAGATTAAATAATTAAGAAGTCGCTTCCTCTTTAAGCATCTGCTCAAAGATACTTAAAATAACCAGTACCTATTTATGTATAATTTATTACTACTTATTATACACACTTTTATTTCAAGTGTTCTAGCAACAGACGCTTTGAATGGCCCCTGCCTTGTTAAAGCTCCTGATAAGAAATTAAAACAATTTTAATAACTTATTATTATGCTAAAAATAGTATCCCATTTCAGTTTTAACTTTTTTTTCTTATTTGATGAGAACAATAACATTTTTATGAAAAGGAACAAATTGATTTAATTAATATTTTTAACACGTATTTTTGTATATTATATTAATGTAGTTCGGATGACAATACTATAATTTGGTATCTTGGAGCTGATCTAATGATGGAGTCATGAGGTAGATAGTGGATCTCTTCACTGGTTACGTGATTAATAGGAATTTGAATGTTGTTGCCTAGTAAATCTAATCAACATTCGTCATTAAAATATAACGAAATCTGTCTGCTTGTTTGTTAACCTATGTAGTACTAGCTGCGCCCCGTGGTTTCACCCGCGTAAGTCCCGATGCCGTGGTCCAGGTCTCCAGCTATCTACATACCAAGTTTCATCGCGATCGGTTCAGTAGTTTTTGCGTGAAAGAGTAACAAACATCCATACATCCGCACAGTATGTGGGGATGTATGGATGTTTGTTACTCACACGTTTATAATATTGGTAGGATATAAAAGATGAACTTAACGAAAAAATTCTACATTAATTATAATAATATTGATAACTAGCTACTACAAGTCTGAATACCGTTAAAAATACATCCCGCAAATGTGGTACGAGGGTAAATTGAGTTATTTATGTTTATAAATAATTCAATTTACCCTCGTACCACAAACAAAATAAAATCAATTATTAACAGCAACACAAGTAATGAGCGGAATGGTTGCCAATTAAACTGTCTTTTAAGTCAAATTGGATATCTAAATAAACCAATTACACTCATTACTTCGGCCGAATCAACCAATTTACTTATTTTCTGTAGTTTTCATAAAACGATTCCCTTCCTATTATTGGAATAGATCTCAATTAAGTGATTTTAATATACTATACTGTTATGTTTCAACGTAATTGAATAAACAATTCTTAGCAGATAAAAGACAGGCTGCTTTAAATGATTACTTATGGAGCAGAAAGAGAAAATATAAATGGATTTTATAGGCTTTTATGATACTTGAAATAACCCTGTAATCGTGTTACTGATGTCAATATACGAAAAGGCTTCGGTAGCTAACAAAACATTTCATTTTGTACTCAATACGGATTTGATGATTCAATCAAATCATTCGTATTAAGTATAAAAACTAATTTTTTTGTCAAAAGTAAATTATAACTTTACAAGCAACTTATCAAATTATCAAATGCGGTATTTCCGGACCGATACGACCTTCAAACCTTCAAGAAAAGAGCGTACTTCCATCTCAAAGGCTGGCAACGCACTTTTGACTCTTGAGTTGCAGGTGTCCATGAGCGACGGTAGTCACTTACCATCAGGTGACCCATCTGCTCGTTTGCTCCCTATAATATAAAAAAGCAACTCGTACCGGCTTCGCACGGGTAGTAGAGACACCTTCAACAATCATGATCATATTAGTTAAAATAAACGGTTTTACTCAAGTGTATAGTATATTTCGGGGATGCCCGACTAGTATAAAATAGAAATATACACGTGAGTAAAATCGTATATCTTAACTAATATGAATACCACTCACGAAAGTTTTTATTCGAGCAATCATCATCATATTTCAACCAATTTACACAAAACGTTAACAAATTATACACCTAAACCTTCCTCATGAATCACTCTGTTTATTGGTGAAAACTGCATGACTTTGATTTATAATATGTAGTGATTGTTTTTTACTGTAATTGTCTAGTTGTTTTAGTGTAATTGGTTTATTTCTCAGAGGTCTCAGTTTCCATGGAACTTATCATTTTGCATCTTACTACTATTATAAATGCGAAAGTTTGGATAGATGGATGTTTGATACTCAATCATGCTAGAACCGAACGGGTCTCGATGAAGTTCGGCACAGAGACAGATTATAATCTGGAATAGCATATAGGCTAATTTATACACCGGAAAAAAACCAACGTTCCCGTAGGAATTCTCGAATATCCACGCGAACGAATAATGAGAGGTTAGTTTCACTGGCCTGAAAGGAAAAAGTTTACATATGATTCCAGCAAATTGTACAAAATAAAATCTCGTTAGTTCATTTTAAATGAAATAATACGCATAGTGTTGTAATTTAAAGTTATTATAACATGGTTGGCCGCAGTACAGCCTATTAGTTTAAAAATTAACTGAGCATGCATAATGAATGAATGTGTTTTGATATTTTGTTCACTGCTCGGATAATGACATGTTGAATGTTGTCAGTGAAAACATTACAATGCTGTAACGAGTGAGGTTTATGTTATTATTAAGCTGGTACTGATTGACAATTGGTTATAACGAATTGGTTAAATTTATTGACATGACTATGCAGTATCAATGTTTATTAAAGACTAGTGGCACCAAGCATGCGTTGCAATGCCATTTTCTTTTTATATAGATTTTTGGGCCAAGAACCCTCGCGTCTTCAGAACACAGTACCAAAGTTTGATCATAATCTGATCAATGGTTTCAGAACGCATAGAGACAAACATACAAACATTGATATTTATTTATAAATATAATAATATAGAAGAAGAAATACAGGGTGCAAGGCTAGTTTTGGGCTTGAGGAGGATCCTTTATCAAATAGTGAAGCAACCACCCACCGTTGGGTACAGCTACTTGATAGCAAAATTAATAAGTATGGATGGGCAAAGTAATCGTAAATAATTAGAAAAATGTTACGTTGAAAAGTCACTGTCTTATTCGTCGCCGTCTCGCTGGCTCGCCCGTCCGTCCTTATAAAAATTTAATAAAGCAAAATTCTTCAATTATATATATAATCAAAGGAAAAATGATATAATCAATATCTACACCATTTTTAATACTATACTATACTTACAACAACTAATAGTATTATATTTTATATGATAGGCACACAGTTACGGTAAGAGCTTATTCTTTGCAATTATCAATTATCACAAAATATATTTAACACTGTTTTTTGGCATTCTGTACGTGTTTTATTCTGTAAATTGTATGTATTTTATAGTGTATGTGTGCATGTATGTGTACGTATATGTGTGTGTATATATGTGTACATACGTATATATGTACGTACACTTTATGTACATTTCATTTAAAGGTTCCAGTTGAAAATCAGCGCCTGATTTTCATCTGGCATTAAGCTGAACTGGACACCTATTTTGGTGCAAACGCGAGACATGTTATTGTTCCTCCACTGTTTCTTTTAATGTACTTATTGCATTTTCTGTATATCGATTTCTGTTTCATTATTTTTTTATAGATATAAGTATATTATTTGGAATAACTACTTGTATCTTAGCACCAAAAGAAATGGATTTTCTTTCTTCTTTCTTCTTCTTTCTCTTATTGTCTGTTCTATCTGTTAGAGTTCGCGTGGAAATTTTTATGAAGTTTAGTAACTATGTACTATTCTAAACTATAATCTGTCCGTGTGCCCAATTTCATCCAGATCCGTTCAGCCGTTTTTGCGTGATAGAGTCACAAACATCCATCCATTCTCATAAACTTTCATCTTTTTATTATTAGTAAGATTATTGTTAATGCCAGAATATTCTTAAGTTGCTTTTGCTCGCAGCAACAGTCCTTTTGTTGGATGAAAGATACTCTGTCACTTTCTATACCCCTCAAAGTAGCAAGATTTCATGATCATCGATTAACTAGTTAAAACGTGAAAATAACAAACTCATATTCGCATTTATAACATTATATTGTTATTGACATTTAAGGTGATAGTTCAAACTAAAGTCTAACAAAATTTTTCGTTGCGATCGAAGCAAACTTTAAAAATACGACGCGTCTAGTGGTCGCCCACGCTGTTTAAAAACACATTCCATGCATAAGAAATTAGATTAACAATAAACCGAAAACGGACAGATAGAAATGTTTTAAGGAAATTAAAGAAGCATTTTATATCCTGTCTTCAGACAGGAACCGAATTCAAGTAGCGTTAGATATTAAGCTGATGTGTCTGTTTTGGCGACACGATAGATAAACAATTGAACTTGTGCCAAGTAGAGCAGCTTTGTGTAGAAATAGATGGTACGTAACATTCACGTTTGCAGTAGAAAAAATTGTATTTAATTGATAAAAGGAGTGATTTCATAATCAACTGTTCGTATCCTTCAAACATTTTTAGGTACTTTAATAAGATCACGTTTATCTTTAGAAAATCACCAGGTGACTTTCCACTATCCCATTGATCCCACTAATATTATAAATGTGAAAGTTTGAATAGATGGATGGATATGGAAACTTGGTATGCAGATAGCTGGAGACCTGAATTAACGCATGGACTACTTTTTATCCCGATATTCCCACGGTATCGGGACTTACGCGGGTGAAACCGCGGGACGGTGCTAGATTTAAATGTTAATGAGAAGTTTTGTTCTTTTGTCTCCTGCTTTGCTAAGGAAGGAAGTGGATTTATAATATTTGTAGTTCCTTAAATACACTTCTGACTTAATTCGTTGCGGGAGAACCGGCATTTAATTTTCTCTCGGTAGACGATGACAGTTAAATTTTCCCTCGGACTCAACTCAAGGTTTCTCGTTTTTAACTATGACTGACTGACTGACTGACTATTTTACATTAATCCCAACTAATAATCATAAATTTAAAACACCGGTGACTTGAAAATTCCTTCAACTATTAGAAAAGAGCTGATGATCTTCCAACGGTTAAACAGATTTTCTTGAATTGAATTGATGCGGCGGTAGTGTAATGGCTAAGGCGTCGGACTTGCGATCCAGTGGTTGCGGGTTCGGACCCCACCCACTCCTAACACAAGCATTTAGCTTAGCTAGAGGGGTTAACAAGAATACTAGTTATGTGTGACCCACGTTACTAGTAGTCTTTCATTAAAAATCTCTGTCGAGCAAGTCACCTTTCAAACAAAAAAAACGCTCTTAAATTGGTTCATTCGTTTGGGAGCTACGATGCCACAGACAGACACACTGAAACAAAGACACACAGACACGTCAAACTTATAACATAACATCGCTCTCTTTTTGCGTCGGGGGTTAAAAAATACGCTGATGGATCATAAAAAAAACGATTTTGAACAAATATAATTACTTATTTATTAATTACACATAAAATAAGAATTCTAGAAACACCCTCATCAACGTTTAGGAAACTTTTCATATGAAACTTCTGACACGTCAACCAAACTGACTGGAAACTGACAATGCCGATATATGTCATCCATTATGACCAAAGCAAATTGTCAAGACAGAGTGTCAGTTTTTGTCCTCCGTCATTCCCCGTCGATGTTGACACTTTGACGCATGACATATGAGTATTATTCTCTTTATAAATCCAGGTAGATCTACGATTATATGCAGTAGCGGTTTGGTGTATTAGTAAAGATTATTTTAAATAAAAATAACCTATTCTCTGTTACAAATGTGTATTTCTTTACCTATAAATATTTTCTTTTTTTCGTTTTTGCCCAATGTTGAAAAGAAGGTAGGTACTTTATTCTTTTGAAAATTCTCTAAGAACTTTGATAATCTGAAGTATCAAATACCATCGTGTATAATAATAATATCCTAGAATGTATTAGATAGCGTTATTTAGACTCACATAGCTTGTACTACAAGTATATACTAACTGATATTGACACACTCAGACCTGGTCTTAATACATACAAACTTTTGTAAAGGAATCGTACTACCATTGCACCATAGAGGTTCCTTTGACACAAATTGTAATGCGAATGAAAACAGTCTTTAAAACGTAAAATTAATATAATTTAATACATTTACCGCTGGTTTACCTATTAAGTGAACCATGGGCACTACATTTAATACATTTACCCGTGGTTTACCTATTGGGTAAACCATGGGTACAAAATGTTAACCGTGGTTCACCTAGGTGAACCACGTAGGTAGACCACGGGTAATAAACCTAAGAAAAGTATATTAGAATATAAATAAACATATGTATTAATAACACAATACGTGAGTCAGTCAGATATACACACAGTAAATGTACAAAGGAGGTGTAAAAGTGTCGTTTCTGAAATCTGAGACTCTTGTCATCCCATAGGGATTTAGGTCGGGGTCAGTTGCTTAGCCCTCTTAGAAGTGGGACAGCCTCACAAAAGACAAACACCTGCCAACAGTAGTTATAACGATACACGAGTTGGTTCATTGTTTATGGGATAAAGGAGGTGTTTCAAGTCAAATTGAAATAGACAGTCTTTATAAAGTTTGTTCTTGTCCAAGTTTATTTTATTATGAAGTTTCATGAGTTATGAGATGTGGTCTTTATGTTATTTGCTGAAAAATGTTAAAGAAAATGATAAAAAGCAGAAAATATATGGTAAAAAAGACAAGAGAACATTATAGTACTTACTTATTTAAAATAACATACGATTTCTGGTCTAAAGTTTTTGATAAGGCGTTCATTATTTTACTAATTTAAATAGTTTTCTTTTAAAGTAAGTTTAAGACTGAAGGTAGGTTGTTGCTGCACTTTTAGTCCTTTAATTCGAATTAACTACAACAATTAATACCTTTTTTTTGTGCGTGTGGAAACTCTCTCGGGCCGTCGCCCAACCGGGGTTTTCGGTGGGGCGGTGTGTCGGAATCGAACAGACTAAAACCACACGTGCATAAAATAGGAGGGATCAGGGAACAGCTTATATTAAGACATCCGGACCACAACAATTAATACTTACCTAAACGATTACGTATTAAATACATGCCTTTTGTGCTATACTCATTTCTTATCTTCCTCTATTTGATGGTAATACTGAACTGAACATCAAAACATCAAACTAAAAGAACTATTTCGAGGTAGGGTTAAACAGTTTCCCAAATAAAAAGTCGAGCACGAATCGTTCCTCCCTGATAGTGAATCAGATAAAACTGTCAATAGCAACCCTTGGTGTTCAATCAAACGGAAAGGAATACTTTACGAAAAGGTCACTGTGAATAGAAAGACAGGACAGTGTACTTATAGCTGAAAAGATGGGTTTTATGAGACGGAATTGCTTGAAAATGTCTCAATACAAGATAAATTTATTTAGGCCCACCTACTTTACATAAATCAAGTCAGGTCAGTAACATTAGAGTGATTTGGCGGATCTCGAACCTTCCAGAATATTATTACGACTTTAAGATGTACAGTGTTTTTTATATAATTTTCCTGTACTAAAGCTAATAGCAATTAATTTGTAATACGCTTAAATGCCATAATTATACGAATAAAAAATATAAAAAATTACAATCTACGCGTGTTGATTATGTTTAATTTAAGCAAAATATGTCAGCGAAACAAAAAGGTGACATTATCTCATAAATAATTTCGATTAAGTGCCTTTTATTATAGTAAGGTAGTTGCCGATTTTCATACAGTCGTCTTTGAATTAAGTAAAATGATATTATATTCACGTTTGATTTTACTTTTTTCGTTTTGCTATAGTTGATATAGTATACTCGTTTATACTAAAACTATCTGACCCGCGTAACTTCGTCTGCGTTTGTAAATTTTTCCAGTACTTGCAACATTTTTCATTGATGCTCCGCTCCTATTGGTCGTAGCATGATGTTATATAGCTTATAGCCTTCCTCGATATATGGGGATAACTAACACTAAAAATATTTTCAAAATTGGATCAGTAGTACCGGAGATTACCCCGAACATCCCAACTCACAAACTTTACCTCTTTATAATTTTAGTATAGATTGGAACGGTACAGAGAAGATTATGTGCAAGGATGACATTTTTGAACTGAAACTTTTTTAGAATCGTTGTGATTTGAAATTCGATGAAACGAAAAACTCACACTAAAGAGAGACAAACATTCATAAATAGGATTTAGACTGCGAGAGAATGAGATAGAATACAAGTAAACAGTGTTTCCTATAATCTTTGAAAAGAGACAAACATATTCATAAATAGGATTTAGCCTGCGAGGGGATAAGATAGAATACAAGTAAACAGTGTTTTCTATAATCTTTGTCTTTGCGCCTGCGTACTACGAAGCCTTAAATCACACTAAAAAGAGACAAACACAATACAGTAGGATTTAGCCTGCGAGAGAATGAGATAGAATACAAGTATACAGTGTTTCCTATAATCTTTGTATGCTAACACGTGTATTTGCGCCTGCGTACTATGAAGCCTTCTTGTGTCATTAACGTGTATAATTTTTGTGCATTTGCTTATTAAAATTCGTTGGTTAGTTAATTTAGAAGTTTTGAAGTCTGCCGTTTGTGAATGCACACACACGCACTTTCTGAAGTGAAAACTTCTTTAGGCACGTTTCTGCACTTTTGCTATGGGGAAAAAGAAATAAACTCGTTACTATACATATATAGATCCACTAGAGGGCGCTAATCTGAACATTTGTCAGCTCCTTATTAATTTATCTTTAAAAATATAATTAGTTTAATAATTTTAAACTATTTTTTTCTGTGGAAGTGTTATCTTTACTTTAATAAACTTGTGAACTAAATACGTAGTGACAAAATTAACGATACGCAATATCCAGGGATACCGGAATCTGTATGTACTTATGATGATATCACTAGTAGACGGCATGCCATCTACTAGAGACATCATCACTTTTTGTTTATGGAGAGCTCGGACTTCCTGGCAACCACCAGATCGAGTTACAAGTATGCGACCATGATCTGGTTGAGCTATGGCGTAAATTCCCAAATTCACCCGTATAAGCAATATCCCATTCCTTCCCTTCTTACCTATTTTTCCCATCTTAAATTCCCGGTGGACGGCAATAGGCTTGTCCCCTATTGTATTATACAGGGTGTAAGCGACACCGTATCTAATCCTGAAATAGTGTATTCAGACCATAATTCTGAGTCGGAAATCATTGGAATTTTCTGCAGGAAAATTTATCATTTTTTTTTTAGTTTTCCATTATTTTTATGGTTAAAAGTATTATCACAATGAGTAAACAGAATATTTTACCAAAAAAATGTAATAAATACAGCCAAAAACTGCAATGTAATCAATCAAACAACATTTAAACATTTTGTGCAATCAGCTGTTCTTGACGGCGCCAAACGTTTAAGGTCATTCACCAAATGAAACTAATGACTGTAAATCCTTAATATCGCATTTTTATGATGAACTGACTTTTGTATTATGATAAGTATAAACAGAAAGATAGCTCAAACTTACACGCTGTATAATTGGGAATATCGTTTTGCGAAATGTGGGTATTGAATTTACCTCTGCCTAGACGGGGGTACAGGCGTGTATACGTTATTATTTTTAATAGTTACACAAACATCAAATGATTTGACGATAGCAAAGAGTTTCTTGTTTTGACTTGTCAGTCAACTACCGTATTGTGATGAAAGCTCTGCTAATACCATAAAGACTCCTTATTACTTTTCGAATGCGACACAAGTCCAATATAAATCTATTGATGCAGTCCATTCTATAGAGTCTATGATGTCACAGCCTGTGATATTTGATCAGCGGCAGCTTGCATCCGTATAAATATTTATTCAGTTACTTTGACTGGGCATGTATGTCCCGTTTAAATTGTTTGAATTTTTTTTTGTCATCAGAGGGTTAAGTAATGTGAGTTATATTAAAATCTGATACGAAACTTGTTTTGGTGTGAGCATCGAGATTGTGTTGCTATCGACTATTTAGACAATAGGGTAGTTAATAGATTAATTATTTGGGGGTACCCTGTGTAACGTGATAGGTGGTCGGCCTCGTTCAAGAACGTGGTCTACCAGGGACATCTTAACAATGGAGGTAAAGCGGACACGCGAGGTCACGAGATTTCAGTTTTTAATTTAGTTTATAGCAAACTATTACAGATTTAATTCGCGGTTGTATTAACAGAGTTAGGCTCAAGGCAGAGTTTCTTCGACTTCGATCGTGGTCTGACCGGTGGTATGTGGAAGTACTCAACTTGCCGCTGGAACCGGAGTGAAAAAAGGACTGAGCCGGGTCTTCTATCCCTTAAATACTGCTGCTGTGCGGCGTGAGGCGGTGAGGGGCGGTGTAGTGGTGGGAAGTGGGCTAGTGGTGGAGAGTGGTTGGTGCCGCGCTATACCTGTCATGTCGAGCAAAGGAAAAATAATGGCCCAGTCATTCAGGATATTTTTGACCCCCGTGTAACAAGCCTGAATTTTCAATTACCAAGAGGGTATAATGTAACTAGGTATAATTTCAAATTACATCCAATTCCAATTCGAGAACTACTTTAAGAACTATTGTAAGTCGAAGTTCCTTAATTTTGTCACTGACTCACTCACTCACCAACCATCAGATTCTAAGGTACTTCTAGCACATACACAAACTACAAATTTGAACACAATTAGGGTTTCGCAAGGAAAAGCTAAAAAAATACCACAATTTCAATCCCGTAACTTTTTTATTATAATTAATAGTTACAAAGTTACTTTTGTAATTAATGCAATTTTTCGTCACTCACACTACCTAAAGATTAAAAAGATAGACAGGTAGGTAAATAGTGGATATATGTACCTACAAAAAAACAGATCCCATCAAAAACATAATATATAAAAACCCAAGCCTCGCAAGTCGCAATGCAGTTCTACCGTAAAATGTAAAATCTAATTGTTAATTTGTTAACGAAGAACATTTTATATTGACCGTGTCAATATTAGACTTTTTTATTTCTCTATGCTCGTTTATCCACTTTACTATAAAAAAAATGTTAAGTTTGTTAATAAAAAGTTGGACGCTGTTGTTTGTAACTTGTTATTTCATACAATTTTCTACAGAACTTATTGAGTATGAACTACGAACGTAACTATTAGGTCAAGTAAATATTATAAAATTATTGAAACAGTTGTGTAAAGAACGATTGTTACGTAAGTTGGTTCACGTCTTGATGGAGGCAGAGCATATTGAACTTCTGTTAAAATTGTAGCCGCCAGATTGAAATATGACGATGATTGTTTAAGAAGTCGGAAAAAATCATTATTATGCTCTGCTACCCGTGCGAAGCTGGGGCGGGTTATTATATATATTATAGCGGGTAGTTATTTGTAAAATATACAATCCCATAGTCATAAATCATACTCATCTCCTTTGTTCAAGATAAGCTGCTAAAAATACTTATTATTTTACATATTTATCTATATATTAATACGTGAAGCGAAAACTTTGGATCCCTTTTTACGAAAATTGGGCGGACGGCGGAGTATGAAATTTCGCACACTTATAGTTTATACAGAGAAGAAGTGGCGAATGCTAAAATTTTTGAACAATATTTGCTAAAAAGTTAAAAAAATGCAAAAACGGGTACATACAGCTATGAGTGTGCAGTATATAATTTGACCTGTCATGGTACAAAAGTCTATACAATGACAGGTCAAGTAATATTGGCCAATGAAATAAACCATGGTCGAAATTCGACCACCACGCGATCTCTAGTTACTATTGTTACCTATACATATATATACGCTTACAAATCGGTATAAATACGTGTACTTATTAGTTATATTACAAACTAGCTGACCCGCGCAACTTCATCTGCGTTTGTAAATTTTTCCCGTTTTTGCACCATTTTTCATTGATGCTCCGCTCCTATTTGTCGTAGCGTGTTGTTATATAGCCTATAGCTTTCCTTGATAAATAGTCTATCCAACATATGTTTTTTCAAGTCGAGCCAGCAGTTCCTGAGAGTAGCGCGTTCAACCAAAACAAACAAACCCTACAGCTTTATAACATTGGCATACATATGTCCATATTTATTTCGACCCGCGACGGGTACGTTATAAAATAACTTCCAGTTAAATTATATGATAAACTGTTCAATGAACAGTACAATTCACCAGTGTTTTAACAAATTAATGTTACTTACTGATTACTCAGTGGTTAACGAAATAACAAACAAGCAATTTATATGTCGGAATTTAATTTATAACTTAAATTAAATATTTAAAGCTAATTTAGATTTAAATTGATTCAATATACAATGGTTGCATTTTATTACGTGATTGGCAATTATCTGGATAAAATAATTGAAATTATCCCGACAATAATACCACCTAACTGTTTCAACCACAACTTTCAGCATTTTAATATAAATTTATATATTTTCATTATTTTGCACTTTTGGTATCTCCTAGATAGTTAATAAACCATCAAGGAGATGCCATAAGTACAAAATAGTCATCAAAAATAGCTCGAGCCATTTAGGAGGAAAGTAACCACATGCCGAATGCCGAATATTCTGCAGGCTTCCTTGCCAAATAGCGGATTATTCGGTAAAAGTATTCGGCTGAGTCGTGGAAGGAAACTTTTATTGATGTTTTAGTTTCTTATTTCAAATTTCTACTGTTTTAATAATGCTTGATTGCTACGAGGATTATTCTGCAGAGAAAGCATAGCTGATATCGAAAGATAAAACTCGGATGCAACTATTGCCGGCAAATTCAGAAATATTAGTTCTCTGCAGCACAATCTTCCACTGCTAAATTTTTTATTACGATTCCAATGCATGGACAGATGTTGTTTTTTGACATTATGGAATTTAATTAAGTATTGGTATTTTATTGAGAGAATAAAAAAGAAGAGTACTAGGAAATAAAATAAAATTATTCGTTTTCTATTACCAATAATCAGAATACAACAAATAAAATATATACATACATACTCGTACGCCTTATTACTGTCATCAGACCTTTCTTAGCCCTTCTTCAGTATACTGCCGATCTGGAAAGTATACGTCATTCGAGGCCAACCAGCACCAACTCACCCACTCACAGGAGACACTAACAAACAAACCGTAGTATTCGGTATTCGGCCGAATAGTACCTAGATATTCGGTATTTTGCCAAATAGTATGAAAGTAGCCGAATTGGCCGAATGCCGAATATTTGCCGAATATTCGTTGCAAGCCTACTTTTAATTTTATAAACGTAGTATGCGTTTTATTTCGAAGCTTTTCACTACCAATTTTCAAGCGAAACAAAACAGGCTTCCTACATTTAAATCCATTTCCACAAACGCCGTTGAAAAAATACTTAAAGTGCTAATTCCCTTTTACAGTTGGATCAGAATTAAAAAAGGCAGCAGATACGTTTTTTTCTATTTTTGTTCCATCCATTCAAATTAAGAGTCTAAATAGCGTTTAGGGATGTGAAAATTTACATTGATATTTTTTATCGTCGGCCTTTGGAAACAAAATGGGTAATTCGCGAGTTATCCGAGCACTTTATTTGTGTTAAAAGCGTGACAACTGTTGTTTACTTTCAAATGGAGTTTTGAGTGAATTTGGCCATGTTCGTTCATCTTAAGTACTTACTTACCTAACTGTTCAAATTGGATGACAGTTATACTAAAAATTCTTAACTTTATCATTATTATTTCCTATTATATTTTTTACGTTGAAGTTAAGTCGTATCAAGATGATCTGTTCAGCACTTAGTTGCTAAAATATTTAAGACTAACTCAATATTCTTAGTTATAGTTTTTAAATTACCAATGTACCACTTTTGTGAGAATCTTTGATAGAAGTTGACCATTTTATCATCATCATTTCAGCTAAAGGAAATCCACTGCTGGACATAGGCCTCCCTCAATGACTTTCTATAAGACCGGTTGGCCATTGCTTAGAAGTAAATTACAAGGTATAAAAAAGAGGCAGGCCAAAATGAACCTTCGCAGTCCTTTTACTCATTATTCAGACATAAAAACTGTTGTAAAACTCAAACAAATTACGTCTCGACAATATACGCAAATATATAAATATAATTAATAAATTAAATTTACGCCTCGAAAATATAAGTTTCTAAATTGAGCGATTATACCTTTCATTGATTACAGCTTTAAATAGACACAAAGTAATTAAATAAGTTGTATTTAAAACATGGCATGCCATTTGCTTAACTCCTGTAATTTTATTAATATTATTTGACCTTATCCTACATAATTATAAGCACGATATGGCTAAAAAGTTGAAGAGTAAAATATAACAAACCTTGAAGTACTCCCTCTACTAACTTAGTGCATGGAGTCTTATAGAACACCTGAACCAATAAATGTATCTGTAAGGATAGTAAATCCTTGAATCAATAAAGTCAAAATACCTTTAGCAGTATAATATACCTATTTAAATGTTCTTTAAACGTAACTGTTTCTAATTGAATTGTTGCTAATTTATTAGAGACAGTGGCAGAAGAAGAAGATGGATTAACAGTATTGTTGCGTATTGTCGAATTTCTACTAATAAATGGGGTCGGTTGAGAAACTTGAACTGGATAGGATTGTCAGCAAAAGTGTCACCACGTTGCGATTGCTAATAGGCACAGTAATTCTTTACCATCAGATAGGCAATGTGCATGTTTGACAACTCAATTACTTAATAAACTTTCTATTTTACCCTTAAGGCGATGTTGCCTTAAATATGTATAGCCAAGTGCATGTGCACTTGGCTATACATATTTAATTATAGAATAGAAAAGAAATAAATAAGTACCTAGCTAGTTATTAATTAATTCATTAAAAATGTAGAATACTTCCGACTAAAAAATACCTTCAACGATTAGAATAGTGCTTAGGATACATGATTTTAAAACCTCGCAAAAGAGGATGAGCAAAAAACTAATTAAAAATCAGTCCATTCATTTAGGAGCTAAGACGATACAGATAGACACTTTTTGCGTTGGGGTTGAAAATATATATAATAGTAAGACCATAAGATCAGTAAGACCAGTCTATTACAGTACCTTCGGAAACATCGACACTAAAATTACTATAAATAGAATTTAAATTTCTATAAAACTTTAATACCGCCATAAAATGAGATATACTTCTATTATCTGTTTAGATTTCATATCTAGGTAACATCACTAACGGGTTTCAATGCTTTTAACAGTAATTATCATAAGAACAGGTCTGAGCTAAACCTTTATGAATATAGAACTTAATTGCGCCACAGCAGTTCTCTATAGGTAGATTTTTGAATATTTAAACGTGCTTACTACAGAAGGATAGTTTAGAAGGATAATTAGCACTGGAAATGGAAATTTCTTTTTAAAATCGATTAGGTGTCTTATGTAGGATTCAAATGAGATTTCTAGGAATTTAACACGAAAAATAATTTCTCTCTAAAACAAGTTTCAGACGAATACTACCAGTATGATATACTTTCAGGCATTTAGGGTGACCAATACTTCTTGGCAGTGGGAAAGCGAAGCTAATAGAGGTTTGATGAGATTTGTTCGAATTGAATTAGACAAAAATATTTCTTCAGAAGACTGCGGTTTTCCAACTTTAGCGCTACTTTTCTGTTAGTGACTTCTATTAGCAGGATCATAACTCAAGAATTACTGAGCCAATTAAAGTACTTTAAATGTTTAAATAATATACTTTTTTTTTACTTTTTATGGATAGTATGCTTAGGGTTAACGAAGACATCCATAATTATTTTAATAAGTATCTCCAAAATTTTACGTTTATTGTTGATTTTTCAAGTGTTTTAATAAGGTGTGCTTATTGTATTTGTTTGTGTTTAATAAGGTGTGAAATACTCACACAGCTTTCTTTCTGGAAAGTGGGTTCATTCGCAGCACCGTGCATTTCTCCATGGAGCTGTAGCGACCCTATTCACCAGCAGAACCTTGCCCTATGTTAGTAGGGCTTTCTACCGACAGGTTTCTACCGATCAAATCTGGCTTGACCGAGAACATATCATTCCATACCTTAAATATTAATCACGGACATACTTTATCAATTAACATTTCATATTATAAACACAGTATGACATATCAATTATTAGAGCGGGAACGTGCGACGCGCCACCAAAAAAAGTCAATATCAGAACATGACGCCATCACCAAACAAAATGATAAACACACGATCAATCTTACTATCTGCCCACTCGTACATCCTTTCACTAAATAAGTCCTGTCTGCCCTTATTTACAAAATGATAAGTAAACTGACACGCTACTTGGAAATAGGGTTACCAGGTCCCCCAAATACAATTTTGATATAAAATCCTTTTTATCGACACAATCAATAGTTTAAATAGTAGCGGTGCAGTCTTGCGATCCAGTGC
Source organism: Euplagia quadripunctaria (assembly GCA_963859945.1). Lineage (NCBI taxonomy): Eukaryota > Metazoa > Arthropoda > Insecta > Lepidoptera > Erebidae > Euplagia > Euplagia quadripunctaria. Next base: position 17,766,038 of record OY982577.1, on the reverse strand, counting down.
TTGGGGTGTGCATTTAGCTTAAATGGAAGAGTTATTACTACGAAAATAATCATAAATCTCTGACCGCCTTTACTAGTAGGCTTTTCATAATAAGCAGAAGTAATAGCTACGTAGTTTTTGATATTTAAAAGTTAATGGATGATGCAATCGTTAAAAGATGGGTAAAAAAGGTGAACTACGTCTGCCAGTTTAAATTCAAAATTAGACTATCTATAACGATATTTGAATGCCCTTGTTCACCGGAGAAGTGCAATTCTGACTCACACCGAGGGTTCTGTAGGCAAACTAAATCGGAGGAATCAATTCTTGAAGATTTTTGGCCGGTTTTTTTTAAAGACAAATTTAACTTTGCATATCAAAATATGTTCTCCCATACATTTACTACAAAGTCAACTTTCCAAAGGCAAAATATAAGATTGTAATAAAAAAAAATATTATGTGATATAACGTTAGATTAACGACTTTCGGGTTTCTTCTTTTACTTGTGCTGTGAGTTCTTGTTTCTTACCAAATTTCATGAATTTATTTGGTTAAATCTAAGGCTTAAATGGTATCTTTTAATGGTGTTGACTTAGAAGCTTGACTTTTTTACAGTTTCAAGGGACCGAAGACATAAGTATTTGCTGTTAATTTCAACCTAAGCCTCCACGGGTTCCTAAGAAAAGGGTCTTGACAAACAGACAGACGGACAACAAAGCGATCCTATAAGGGTTCCTTTTTTCTTTTTAAGGAACGGAACCCTAAAAACTCATTTTAGTTTTAAACTGTTCTAACTTTAAATAAAATAAATTAAAGAAAAGAGTCTCTAGGTAAGTATTAGATGTGTAAATGGGGACTTAATCGTGATAATATTTGTAAGGTATGATACATTGTTGGTTACCTCACTTTTCGACCGAATTGCAACGGTTGTTACAAAAAGTTGTGATAAAATTTTCGGAGCATTATGTATACCCTAAAAATAGTTGATTGAGCCTAAAAAAGCATTTTATAAATGCTTTTCTTGGTGTAGGTACAAATTTCCAAGCAAGAAATTATGAATTTTGGTGTCAATTGTGAATTTCAACGATTTTATTTTTTTATACAATTTTTTTTAAGAAAATCCTGACATTCGATCACTTTCATTCACTCTCTCTCTTAAGAAATATTAGCTTTACCGGTCAATTTTCAAGTTACATAGATTAAAATCAGGAATTTTCCTAACATTATTAAGTATACGCTATACGTTATTAACGGGGTTTAAAATACTACTTTAAAAAATATGACCAAAAATTCCTGTAACAGCCTGTATATATAATTCGCGAAAGTTTCAAAACTATTAAAGAATCTCTAGAAATTCAAGAAAGAAAGGTGAAACCGCTGTATATCTGGCAGAGCCTTATGAGAAGAAAAAAATCTGAAATCCCTCCGTAAAAAATCAATGTAACGCGTGGCTACCCTACCAGCCAGGGTTGATAAGCAGGCGTCGCGGTGGCGCGAAGTAAGGTGATCCGTCTCGATTTTTACGGTGATTAATCACATTGTAGGACTACATTGGGCTTCTAATGAAATTAAAATACGTGTCGGTTTTGCTACCCTTCTTTATTTCAAATATAGTGTGCAAAATTCTATAGACAATTGAACCAAATAGTCAAAGTCTCTGTGGTTTCAAAAAATATACCGATACTAGCAGCGCCCCGCGGTTTCACCCGCGTAAGTCCCGATCCCGTTGGAATATCGGGATAAAAAGTAGCCTATGCGTTAATTCAGGTCTCCAGCTATCTACATACCAAGTTTCATGGCAATCGGTTTTGTGGTTTTTGCGTGAAAGAGTAACAAACATCCATCCATCTATCCATTCATCCATCCATCCATCCAAACTTTCATATTTATAATATTAGTGGGATTCTGTTTTGTGTTATCCGTAAATTTTGATAATTGATAAAATAAATCATTTGTCGATCCAATATAACATAGATGTTTGATCGGCACTCCAAAAATGGCATCAACTAAACTGTGCCTTAATGCAGTTACAAGTACAGTTAGCTCTCAGATGCTTCGCGCCTGCGATAACGGCAGGTCGTTTCAGGTGTAGTCGAAAAATACTAGAACTATGCTTTAGATATTCAAAGAAGACATGAAATGTGGTATTATCGATAAGTGTAATATTTTTATGATAGCTTTAATTTTTAAAACATAATAATGGCACTGTAAGAAATAATAATCTAGAAATTTTTATTTTTTAAATACGTAGCGTGAGCACCTGTTTTGTTGTTATTTTTCCACCACGTACTACGAGTCTAATACACTCCGTTGTGGTAATAAACTACAGACCCTATACATTGCAGTTTTTGTATCAAACTATTACAACACATATTCACAGGAACATTAATTGTATTGTCTGGTTTATTATTACGATGGCATATTAAATGCATGCACGTAAAGTATGTTCAACTATCGAGTGCAACTATTTGACGCGATTTTTGTGTGTCTAGTGTATTTTTTTTAACCAAGTATACGTAGGTATATTTTGCCTCTACTATATTTCACAGGTAATTAAAAAAAAACAGAAGGCTACAAAACCCTAATTGTCATCAAATTCAGGATTTAAACTTCGAATTTCGAAGTTTGAACCAGTAATTAACGGACTTGAAACTAATCTTGAAAAGGTTCGCTTCCATTTTTGTACAAAGATTTTCAACGAATGTTGATATCTACTGGACCTGCATTTATTACGAAGTATATTAAGCTTTTGAAAATCAAAACATATCTAATAAAATGTAATTAACCAACCTTTCATGTGTTAAAGCTAAACACTGCATTTCCTAAAACTGAAATAATGAGTACCATCGATAAAATTTGAACAAAACGACCAGAAATCTATATTTTGACATTTATATTTATAAAGTTGTACGACGCGGCATGTAAAGGCCTCAAATCACGAGCAATCTGTCTGAGAACCGTGGACTATAAAAATAATAATTCGTCTCAGCCAAGTGTGGCCTGATTAATGAGTGATAGGCGGGTTGTGCTGTATTTACTTTTTTTGTGTCTGACTATCAGCAGAATCTAGTTATTATTAATAGTATGGCAAATAAAAAGCGACTCTCACTACAAATAAATTAAAGTCAATCTTGATCACGCGTCAACACTACACTATGAGTAATATTCTCATAACGGTAGCATTTGTGGCCTAGTATTGTCTTAATCACTACAGCATAATGAGTTACCTACTTTTATTAATATTTTTTTAATAAAATCGGCGGCACAATTCACACCGAGCACAATACATGTGCAGCTTTTACGAAGCAAATAAACTAAAATAGTTTGTCAGTAATTTCGTTATTCCACATCTGTGCTGTAAACCGTCTCTACCAAAAATGAGTGATGAAGTGCTTTTTTTCTCAATTATGTGTGATTAGGTCTGCGAAAAGAGTGGATCTCTTATATTTTATACCACTCACCAAAAGCAGCTCGTGATCCTGTGAGCGGGTGGCACGATCTAATATCGGTGTGGGAGAACGACTTACTGTACTTATGAACGTGGCATAAATCATAGCTGCAGTTTTACACCTCCGTTAGTTGAACTGAAAGGAACAAAGATGAAAAGAGCAACATATCTCATACATATGTTCAAGAATTTTGTAAAATGAAACTCTCGTCGAAAATCTAATCGATCGTTAATTTGATTCTAATTGACTTAACCGCAATCTATAGTAATATTATAAAGCTGAAGAGTTTGTTTGTTTGCTTGAACGCGGATCAGGATCTACTGGTTAGAATTGAAAAATTATTTTAGTGTTGGATAGCCCATTTATCGAGGAACGCTATAAAAGGCTATAAAACATCACGGTACGACCAATAGGAGCGGAGCAGTTACCATAAACGCAGGTGAAACTGCGGGGACGTCTAGTAATAATTATAAAGCGGAAAGATCCCTTTTTATTCACCCGACGTTTTAGTCGAAATGCAACGATTGATGCAAAAGGAGGACCAAAAATATTGTTTGATGTGTAATTTGGTCAAAATAATCAAGAATAATTAGTTAAACACTATAATAATTCTAAGTTTCTCAATAGTTTAATTTCTTATTTTTACTGTAACTACTTCTAAACGCCTAAAAGTATTAGTATTATAATTGACCTTCGTCTTTAAAAAGAAATTTTCTCTTTAATTTTCTCTAAACAATTTCAATTTTATTTATTCTACCGAGAACATAATATTAAGTTTTCGATACAATAAATCTGTATTCATGCATGTGCACAAACATATCAATATCACTTTTAACGTTTATATAGTAAGCTTTCACGTAATCAATAAATGTTAACATTTAATGTAAATCTCAAAATGTTATAAAGGCTTTCAAATCAATGTGTAGCAATCCACAAGTCGAGTCACGTATGCTCTTCAGACGATCTTAAATCAACTGAAGGTGATTTGCTATAAGTATTGGACATTACTGGAAAAGAAGGCATTTAAAAAAAAATCTAACCAAGAATGGGTTGTATTTACTTAAACACTTACTTTTAGACTCTCATTTCAGAGTATAGTAACGATTTTAAAGATCAATAGGAACTTCGATGACAGTGTAAGATCAAACGCTAGAATATGTTTGTATTTATTTTAACATTGCAATTTTTTTTTAGAAAAGTTTTTTCAATACGTGCAGACTTCATGTATTCTCTTGCTATGAGCGTTACCTAGGTACCCACTTTTTAATAAATTGGAATATAAGAAACCTTTCTTAAATCCTAATTGTTAAGTGGAAGTAAACGGAGACACAAAACCAATCTAGGTTCTGACACTTAGGCTTGCAAATTTCTTGTAGCATTTTATCCATAATTTTGAACTCAAATAATGGACAGTAAAAGTAGTAAAAACGGCAATGGAAAGTAAAAACAGCAATATCCACGAGTAGGACAAAATATAACAAAGTTTAGTTTTCCTAAGTTTAGAAATGAAATAAAAAGCAAGGAAAAAAATCATCAATCAATAATTAATACGAAGACACTTTAAAATCCGAACAGCCGAAAACATTCACATCTAAAACTAATGACGGGATAATCACAAAGGAGCAAGCGTGTTTTATGGTCCAAGCATCAAAAACAATCACCGTGGGTCGGTATTACAAACAACTCGTCGTGACCTCAACCGGTTTCTCCACGATTAAGTTATCTGCCGTCGGTTTTACCAATTCCGAGTTAATTTCTTCATTTTGTTTCGCCTTCGTATCTTTTTTATTTAGTTTTTTATCTGCCGTCAGAAATGGAACGGGCAATTTTTCTAATTGTCGACCATTTGATCGATTGAACGCTTTGCTTTCTGGGGTTTGGGATTTGGATTTTGTTACATTTTCATTTTATAGACATTCGTTAGTTTATAAGCCAAATTTAAATATTTGTTACCGTGATATGTTACAAATAGGTTGTTATATCAGTTATAATTAGTATGCATATTAAATGCGTAAATCGCTACAATATATAGTTTATTTATTTTATTTGGAGCTCAGCGATGCCTCCGCTATTTGCGAGTTTCAGTAACTACCAGCTTTTATTCATCATTATTTTTTCGCTCTTTCAGTACTTCGACACACTACAGATACGACGTAGGCTGAGTCCAATAAGTCAAGTCACAAGTCTTTAAAAACAATGTATGGTATGTTTTTCTATTTGAAAACATAAGTGAAATGATTGTTTTTAAAAACAAAACGTCTTGCACGACTGCGCACGTTCAATATAAGAAATTCCTTCTCCAATCAACTGTCGGTCGTTTTAATGCTTCTAATTAGTTTGATCTCCATACTTTGCAACAAAGTATAAGCTAACATTTCTTTACATTGTAATAGGTACTTGCTTAATTATAGATATAGTAATACGATTGCCAACATACTCAATGTACATCATTTACCAATGTTAATAATATATATAATAAGTTAATGAGAACCAAGAAATATGATGTGGTTTACTACGTGACACTTGAGTATGAGACTTTAAAGGTACATTGAATTTCTTTGTTTAGCATTAAGTGACGTAAGACGTAACTATCATACCTTGCACAGTAATTGGTCTTGCACTTATAGGCTGGTATGGCTTCGCTGTCTATAGACAAGGGCTCAGCTTGTAAAAGAATTGGAGATGGTTTACTTTAATAGGACACTTAAATAAATAGCAAAGTACAATTTGGATGGAGCGCCTATAGTTTTTTGGTGTTCCCTGTGCCTCATCATTAATGTGAGGGTACTGTATGACGTGTGTAGTACGATATTGTCAATATATAAGATCAGTGTTTATACACATTATTATTATCAGTATCAGACTAAAATTTAAACTTGCTTTTTTGTAATGATTTATGAATTGTTATGTATTTTTTAAGTAAGTAGGTGTTTCCCGCAGTTTCATCTGCGATTATGGTATTACGTACTATTTCGCATCTAAGGGTGGTGCTTCAGAGCCTATAATTTTTCTCAATAAATACTCTATTCAATACAAAAAGAATTATTCAAATCTGACTGATAGTTGCAGCAATTAGCGCGCTTAAACAAACAATCAAACAAAAAACTCTTCAGCCTTTGATTATATACATGTCTAGATGACATATTCGGCCGCACAGAACGGCGCTAAAAAAGACCACTATATTTCGTAGAGTCGAGTGTCATAGACATCATTGTCATTTGGAACTGTTATCGGCGGCGAGCTTACGAAAAACAATTAATCATGCCGGTTTGTGCTATTTAATTGTGCCGAAACTATCCTGGAAAAACTTGTAATGACACTAAGACTAGTTTTCATCGGTAAGTTTTGTTTTAATTTACATTATTTTCTTAGAAAATACGAATAAATATTGCAATATTTATTGTATGTATGACAGATTAGCCGGTGTTGTCAGTTTATTACGGGGTAATTTTACAAAAACTATGGGTAATCGTAAAACGATATCGCTGTTGCTGTTTTATATTATTAAAAAAGTTTATCGCTTAAGAAAATGATACCTTATTCTAGTTAACCTCCTACACGTAACCTCTGGCATTAGATTGTTGGTCCGTCCTTAAGATCTTTTGGGTTTTAGATTTCATACGAATCTCGTACTGGCAAATCGATGGAAAGAAATTATATTGCAGACCAGAAATGACCAGTGTATTCCTCACACGACTTCCGTCGTATGTTCTAAACATTTTTCTGCTGATGATTTATATTTTACAAAGAAGGGGTTACGACGGCTGAAGAGTGGATCCATACGAAGCAAGGTAGCTAACTTATTACTATTTATTTCTTACATAAAAATGCCCGACGTGGGTTTAGTATTAAGTCACTAAGTGGTGGGATATTTTAAACATATAGCTTTTTTAAAACATTTTATAAATTCGTAAAATCCACACCACAGTTTATTTTACCAAAATTTTGACTAAGTTTATTAATCTCATCTTATGTTTTACAGTGTTTGGTGAGAGACAAAGAGACGGATTTTAATTGAATTTGTGGAGGGACGGGTGTTATATCCCTCCAACAAAAAGGGAGGATCCTCCGACCAAGCGAGGACATCATGGTTGATGTTGGGAAGTTGTATAAATACTAATCGGCGCGAGAACCTCTCATAGCGCGATGCAGGACTAGTAGTTACTTCGTAGTTAAGCTCGTCTTCGCTAGATGTTGTTGGAGTATGTATTTGCGGTATGTGGAAGTCGCCACAAATTCTTTAATTTTTTAATCACTTATTTTCACTTTCCATTCGGCCGGTCATTTTTCGTTTCTAACAGATTACGCGCTCTATATTTAAAAACACTTTTTTTTGAAGTGAAAACTTCTTTAGGCACGTTAGGCACTTTTGGTATGGGGAAAAAGCACTGAACTCGCGTGATATAGATGTGTGTGTGTATACGTATATATATGTGTGTGTTTTCACTTCTGACGTTTTGTTGATTAATATGTTTTGTTATAAATTATTTTTCTTTTAAATCATTATTTTATTTACCATTCATCTCCTTACTATAATAAAAAAGAAGGTAAATAAATAATTTAGAGCAAGCATCCCTAAACACGCACACAGTGACAATTTGTTGACAATAACTACACATGCGTACTCACACATAGCGCGTAATTGCATCCCGTTTTCAGTGCACTATTTGTTTGAGTTACTCTATCTAGACAGGTATATAACCAAAGTCTTCAGCTTTATTATATTACTATAGATAATAATGAGACGCTACATGTTTTCGGAATTCTAGTATTCCATAATAGTGTAACTACCTACCTAGGTTATCTTATCCATAATGATTAACTATGCATTACTTTTTTTGCATTTCATTTATGACATCTGTAAGAACCTTCTCATTGTTGTGTGCCAGCAACTCTCGTCATATCGAGGACACGCCCGTAGTTCTTTTAAATAAGCCGCAGAGTAGCGGACATCTTGTTTAGGTTTTTTTTTTTTGTACTATACCGATAAGTAAGGAAGGTAAGGCAGGGCTCATACTAGTAACAGTTTACCATCAGGCGGGCTTATCTAACTAATCACTGTACATGTGAGTTATAAAAAAATAGTATTCCTAATAAGGTTACAAAAAATGTACACGAGTTCCTTAGATAAAAATGACATCCGACTCACGATTGGAAGGAATCCGAGGCCGTCAACGAGCTGACTGTAACATGACAGGGTCATTGTAATATACAATATTCGATAGGGCTGTACAGTACAGAGACTTTAATATTTGTGATGGATTTTATTAAAAAAAGTATTAAAACGGACAATTAAATTCACACAGATTTATACTACGACAATTTTCCTCACTTCTCACTCTTTACTATAACAAGTCCAAAATGAAGTTAACAAAAATATTGCCATGATAATTTCACATTAAACAATTTACCGAGGTGTTAATGCATTTGAATTCGTAATGTTGGATATCCATCTCTTTGAGTTGAATATTATTCATGAATTCAGGCCGACAGTAGGTCACCTTTGCCTGCTTAGATATTATGATAATATACGTTACATTGGCCGACTCCCTGATGCATTAGCTTATATTATGAATTTACGTATTTCGCAATGCTTTTATACTGCCAATATTTTTCATATTATACGTTTTATAACCGAAATACATAAATGCATCGCTAATGGATGTATTTTATAGTGCAGGGATTTTTCAAAAGCAGCTTTCAGAGACTGGGCATTGAAGAACTTCATACTGCATAAAAAATGAAACGATGACATTTTTTTTTGGTTTCGAAGTACTATCTCTCATTATGTGCTTCAGAGTGGTTGCTGCAGTAATTTATCGGTTATTTAACTCTTCTATTGCTACGAATTTATTAATTTGAACTCTTCCTCCTCGATGTTTTCTTTTCACATTCTATTTTACAGTACCTAGTTTTTAATTTTGGTAGTAGTCAAGTGTCAAGATTGAAAACTGGTATCTAATTTTTAGATCAGATTAGATCAGAAAAGAGCAGTATAAATAATAAAACGTTTCATGATCTACGATTTCATTAACCTAATTTATTAATTGATGCGATTATTTAAGTATGTAGATACATTCGATCTACCCTTAATTTGGACCAAATAATGGCTGTGGTCACAAACTGACTTATACAACAATGTCCGTCCACCGTCGTCGATTCCTTGAAGTAAAATTTGTTTATCTACTTGTGCACGGGGAAAAACGGCACTAGTAACAACTTACTTACAAGTACAAAACAATCAAACAGTTACTGATGACTACAAACACTTGCAAACCCAGTAACTAGACACACTTTGGATGGGGTCAGGGTTGGTAAAGCACTAGTTTGCGTTATCAGTCCTGTCCCCTTTCGCCTAGAGCTCTGGCAGTCCTTATTTAAAAACACCACTACGTCAATACTACTAACCGCTATTTTCTAGCTGAATGTTTTCTCCTAGTTAGTTGATTCCTGTTTGAAGAAATATCTGCTATCTTTACTCCTTACCGATCAGATTCTTTTAGATTTTACAAGCTTTCAAAAACATTGATAAACTTCTAAGGATGTATTAATATTAATATATAAAATAAAAAACTCCAAAGCATTTACATCATCGTCATAATGTATTCACACAATACTTTATGTTTTAAATCACACTCGTCTTAAATTCCACATTATTTACTTTGTAGATCCCACACAAGAAAATCGCACTATTCCGTTAACGATATGCATCAACGTCAATAATACTGTCAAGCACTTATGCGCGCACGCATCACCGATATTTATGAGCATGTTGTGAAATGCTTAAACTGGTATTTGATAGCCGTGAAATTAAGTTTTTGTCGTAAATATTTTAGCGATTTATATGACACATCAATGTTTATAAACATCATTAGGAATATTAGATGTATAAACCGGAGATGAACTAATTAATTTCATACAGGAAAAAATATATTCGAGAAGTGATTGTTTGATATTTTTTTTAGAAATACACTTAAGTTTTTGATTAAATTTATTATTTATAATAAACCTATTTTTGTATATGATCAATCACATGGATAAAAATAAAAAGGTGATACAGATGCGTAAAGGTCATCTCTGACATTTTTTTATAGTTAAATTTGCTTTCTTCTCCATAGATGTACAAGATGATAAAAATTATCTTTAAAATTGTCCAACCGACTAAAAATTTATTACACAACTTTATTATGTGACCACTCTTGAAATATAACCTGTCAAATAAATATGAATTATTATCAAAATATGTTCTCAATGCACGAATATACACGGAAATAAGGTGATTTGAGGACCTCCCCTTTTCATAATTCCGTTAAATAGTGCTAAAGGCTTGTGAGTGAAAAACCAACCCGATTTCTTTTAAACGATCCTCACCTCGTAAATGTCGATCATGAGGAAAGTTTATCCTAAACTGATGAGTGCAAAAAAACAAAGGGCTGAATTCATGCTAAATTTAAATAGGACTTATTTACTGATTCTTACACATTTTGGTCTGTGCTTTCCAATAAAACTTTTAAAATAATTTCAACATTGAAACTGTTTCCATTGTCGATCCACCTAAAAATCGAACTAAACATTTTAGCAGCTACTTTTTGGTTCGATTTACAAAAGTCGCCAAAGTCTAGAATGAACTGCCTGCGTACATTTTTCCATTTTCCAGACAAATACAAATAGTCCCGGAAAGTTGTAAAGTGAATAAAGTGAAAAGATTTCTCTCTGATACTATCCCCGTTTTCATTGTCACTTTCCATCGGGTAAGATGGAAGACAAACAAAAACCCAAACTCATTGAAATGCAGTCGTATCTATAATATACAATAGCTTATTCTGTCCATTAATCTCACATCCTAAATTTTGTTTCAATGCAACGCTTTTAGTAATAAACGAGGTGGCAGGTCGTAAAGTGCCTTTGTTGATGATGTGTGGCCGCACTAAGGAGCGATAGCGATTAGCGTTAAGCAGCCAAATTATAATTAAATACAATTACAACCCAAAAGAGCGTTTCCACACTTCACGTCAGGCAAAGTTTCAATTATTCCTGTGTTTAAAAAGTATTTACATTGAAAGTCTGTCTAAAGGGACCTATTGAAAATAATTGTTGTCTTCTGTTGGATTTATAAATAGCTTTAATTTGAGGATGTCGTTTTTGTTGTTACTTGTTTACTGAAACAAGCCTGGTTTACGAACATTTCAAACAATTGTTGTTTGTAATGACGTAACGATGTTGTTTGTTAAGTTTCAATTGAGCATTACCGATAATAACAACAATATTATAGTTTAGTGAAACTGGAAAAACACGGTTTAAGACAGAACTGAATTAAAAAGTCTAGGAGTTATATAACAAAAGTAAAACTTTGTATGTATTGGTCAAAACCAATTGAGTGACAAGCTAATGTCTTCTTCCCGCTTGCAACGAGACCTTACTGTCCAAAGATTGTTTACGACCAAACAGGATTACGTTTTGTGATTGATACGAATTCCTCTTAATAAATTTTCAAGAGGATTACAACTACAGTACTTTGTCAATCTGTTTGTTTTACGCTCCTGTGTTAAATTTCGGATTGGAGAGCTCCGATCAAATTTATGGTTGATCATCTCAGATAAAGGAACTTATCAAAATAAAATTTATTCCTCCTTTCAGTATTAATGTGAATTTAACGATTATCCTCCACCGAGGTGAATGCTTTATTCAAAGGAATTTTAATTCAGCACTTAACACAATAAAGTATGTTCTGGTGTTATTTATAAAAATATGCTCTAATCAAATCAGTCCGAAGCAAATGGATATTGGTTGCCGACGCTACACATGTAAAAGGGCCGGTACTAATGTACCTAAAACGATAGCTATGTTCGATTTAAATTTAACCAATTCTACAAAGAACATTCTACTTTACGGGTTAGTAAAAGGATAGAAATTTAGATGGGTTTAGAACACCATTTGAGTTTGTTGATCGAAACGAGTGTGTATTATAGTAAGGGCACTTCTCTCGCTTAGTTAATTAAGACATAGATTATCAAACGTTTTTGAGTAGTAAATAAAATTGTAATCTTTAACCGTATAGCATTGCCGTCTATAACACCACTATCAGAGCATAAGGGACGCATAATGTTCTCTTTGATCTCACACCTACGCTCAAAATCCTATAAATACTGATGCACTGTCAATTTTTTAATGGATTCGATAGGATTTGATAGTTTTTTTATAATTGTTTGTTTAATTTCTGTTTAAACTTTGTTACAGGTATGTTTGAATTTGAACTTCTGAACTGTGAGTATCTGTCTTAAGTAAAAACAAAAACTGAAATATATATACATATGATATGTATATATATTTCAGTTTTTGTTTTTACTCGTCGGATTGATGTATTTCGTCATATTAATCGGAGCTAGTTTCGTTACTGAGCTAGCTTTCTAAGTTCTCTTTACATATTGTAGTACGACATTGTAGTAGCATTCTTGCTACTACTGTCTTTAAATAATACAATTATTTAAAGTTAATACGTTTATAGATACATCAGATTTACTAGTTCCATCCTTTATCCATTCTAAGTTTCAGATACATTTTCAAAGTAAGACGTGCCATTGTTATTTACTACACACTTTGTCTTTACTCTTAAAATACAGATTTCAGAATAAATGTTCCGTTTCTTCGTATTCGTGGTCAAAGACTCAGATTGTATTTCCCTCTTAAATTCCCCTTATTTCTTAACGTTTCTAATTTAACTGAAAGTTCACAAGATATAAGTCATGTCGAAACTTTTTAAACAACGGGAACAAACTGATTAAATACTTTAATCTTTATTTACTGTGCGTCTGTTTTGTTTTAAAATTTATTGTACAAGTTCTGGGACTTACATTGAGTTTTTGTACTGAAAATTTGTTGCTGTGAGTTATAAACATTTTTAATTAACATAAAAATACGTTGTATTTTAAAATAGTTAACCAGAAATGTAATAAATGATCAATGACTAACACACTAAACTAGAAGTAGGTAATTCATATAGAATGTTTGCACTAGCTTTCGTCCGCGACAGAGTCCGCGTCGATCTCGGTTTTCGTCTTTATATATTGGGATAAAACTATACAAGCATGATATTTTTAGGGTTCCGTACCTCGAAAGGAAAAAACGGAACCCTTATAGGATCACTTTGTTGTCCGTTCGTCCGAACGTCTGTCTGTCTGTCTGTCAAGATCCTTTTTCTCAAGAACGCGAAGAGGTATCAAGCTGGAATTGATATCAAATACTCAAGTCAATCAAAAAATAAAATCAAACTTCTAAGCCAACGCAATCAAAAGATACAGCCGTTTGTGCCGCAAATTTTCGACACACGCAAGGGAATCAAAACCTACAGGGTACTTTCCGTGAACTGAGAATCTTGAAATTTGGTACGAAGCAACGTCTTATAGCACAGATAAAGGAAAAATTGCAAAAACCGTAAATTTTTAGTTACATCATATAATAAAAATATTTTACGGAACCCTCGGTGCGCGAGTCCGACTCGCACTTGGCCGGTTTTGTGATTACGATTACTTTTAGTTCTTTCTCTTTTTCAGAACTAGTCAAAAGCTAATTCTTTACTATTTCCTACATTCAAGTGATCTCTAAGTTTCGATTAACACACATTCTTGCACAATGTACTTGAAGCATGTACTGAAGCTACTCAAGTAAAGATGTCTATTATATCGACTCCCAAATCATTACGTACTACATTTCTTACGTTGTCTTTTTTATTTTCAATACTCAAAACGATGCCTAATGGATTAAGTAGTCAAGCACACATGCACAGACTTGTATCTATAGTTACAAATACAACTCTATTATTAGAGCATCTCAGTTCATTTTTGACTTTATGAATATTGATTTTGAAATTGTCTTAGTAAAGTGAAGAAGTCATTTTGTCGTTGTCACTGATGGATTTTCAAATATTGACCGGGTTGGCCATTATCTGGTTGAGTATGCTGGCGGCCTAACGCATCGTTGATAACGCTGTATGTGTCACCGTCCTAAAAAAAAGATGTTTGTTTCCCGTCTGTGTTTGTATTAGATATTATGTGCAGGCCTTTTTGGGATTACAAATGGATATTAGACTAGAACGCATCATGGGTAGACCTTTTACATAATCGTTGTTAAAGAAGACATTTTGTTACCTATACTTTCTAAAGTATGTAAAAAAATTAAAGTATTGTAATTTTTTACTAGTTCTTTTAAAATAATTATTGTAACACTTTGGGGGAAAATATTTATTACCGTTACCTTATTAGAGCTAGTTCCACACACATCTACTCAAACATCTTTATTAGTTCACAGACGAACGAAAGACGCTCTTATTAATCTTTTATCAAGCCCCATAAAAATTGCTGATAAACTCCCCATAATTAACATAAAACACTATAGACGGAAGACATTTTAGGAAGAGTTGGACCACTTGATTACCACTTAAAATTATCTTTAAGCTAAGGTCGCAAGTAAAATAGGCGTGAATAGTACTGACCATATACACGACTATATCTCCAAAACTAAAATAACTGTATCAAACCAACAAACTTTAGTCAAACATTCTTTATCAAAACACGTAAACTAAATTTAATTTCTCCATGATACTTTCAAGCCAAACAATTGAAGAAATCAAAGAAAGACTAACTTTATACAAGCTCTATTTATGAATGATACACAAAGAAGGACTGAATACAGTTAGAACTCTAGCGCCAAGACACAGGTTTCAAATCAATCAATCGGTTTCTTAGTAAAAATTCCAATGGACAAACAAACCATTCCTCTTTATAAACTGCCTCGAGAACGGTTGGACAAAAAATGAAGTTATGCAATAAATCCGTTTCAAACCACATGTGTTGAAGGCCCGTTCAGGAGAAATTAATTACAGACAGACATCCTTACTCACGGTATATCAGCAATATAATTGGGAACAAATGTGGATGATGATTTTGAAGTCAGTGATACTTGAGAATTTATTTTGACTGTTAAACTTACGAGGGGTGACTTTGATGGCATAGTAAACACTTAACTTCAAAGGGTTGGGCTTATTTTGAGTAGCTTATAGTGACTTCCTAAAAACGATTTTACTAGTTTCGTTTATTTATACTTTCTAACGCCAATTAAAAAAAATATATTAGTGCTAAGTGTATACTAATAGAATGTATTCTATATCCATAATTTTACAGATTTCTAGAAATTTTCTCTCTTCAAAGAGTTTATTTTTAATTTCCTTGTTTAGTTAATCAACATTGACTTCATCAACTAACTTATAAATACGAGTACGTCAAATCTCATCAACATATAAAAATGCAACTAATCACATAACATTGAATAGTATAATGTTCTGATAATCGTTTATGAATGAAGAAAGTACATTAATCTTGAAAGCAAACAAATGATTATCTCAAGTCATCGAGTCCAATATCTGTGTATAAGATCTGATTGTACATACAATATGCTTAATTGCACTGTGCGGTACGATCGTAATCGGATTGTGTTAATATAAAAATTGTGTACGCATTTGTATGAATATTAATCCATAAAGTGGGTGTGGCTCTTGCCGCTCTGTTGATGGTTAAATAAAGTTGATGAGAATTTGTACTACAACATTGTTGTTTATAGTGTCCCGTTTATAATATATATTATAAATTATGTTTTTCAAAAGGTGATGGAGTGATTGATCTTTATTTTAACGTAGTTCTACTTCCAAATTGAGATTATTTATTCTTAGACCAAATAGAACACTATGCGTCCCGTCTTATTATTTTAAAGAAATTAAAATCATAAGAGCGCTTCACCTCTTAGGTGGTGGTGTTAATAAGGACACATTTATTTAAAAAAATACCGAATTCTTGTGGCCTGTAAATATGGACATCGTATGTATATGTAGGTATTACAGCGTGTTTTTTTAAATTTAAGCATAGACATAGTAAAGTATTACGAAGACCATTAATTATTTTAACTTAAGTCATTAGAATTATAAAACACGCAACACAGACCACACAAATATGTATTTTTAATATATCTATTAAAGTCACGAAGCATTCAATAATATGCTTGTGCAACCACAAAGTAGAGAGCGCTATCGCAAGAATTTAGCGCGCCATGATTTTTCATGCTTTGTGTTATTAATGTATGACAATAGTCAACCATATTATGATGATAATAGCAAAAAACGAAGAATCATAATAAATAATAATAATTTAATGGATCTTATGGGGTGGCATCAAAATGGTAACGTAATTTGATAGTCAGTACCTATAGCGGTGTCAGTATTACGAGTGTTATGGAGCAGTTAAATAAACTGACACTAGTGTAGAGCCACGACAACGAAAGAAAAGCGATTAATACGTTGTAGTTGAGAGTCAATGTCTTTGACTGTAATCGGTATTTAGAGACAAATACGTTGAGTGTTAGTAAGTTCTTTCATTCTGAAATATATACTTACAGTTTTGAAATTAAAACGCACTAAATTAACTCCAAGTTTAAATGTATGCATTTTAGGCAGTACGTATTTTACATCGACATCTTAATGAAAGAGCACACGTTTCTATCGAACAGCGAGAAATATCTCTCAAATCGCTGCTTTTATAGCCAAGTGTCGTCGATAGTCCGACATCCCATCGGCTCAGCTACTGCATTCTTAAGTGTGGCCGTGCATTGAAGACGGGTTTGACGCAAAAACGAACCTCGTTCTGGCATTCATAACAGTTTTTGTCACCTGTCGCCAACCTCCGGGTATTATATTTATAATAATACCTGCATGCTGTGTGCGTCTGGAATTCTACGCGTTTTTAGGGTTCCGTTTCTTGAAAGGAAAAAGAAACTCTTATAGGATTACTTTGTTTTTCATCTGTGTGTCTATCTGTCTGTAAAGACCCTTGTCCTTAGGAACGTATGAAGGTATCAAGTTGAATTTAGCATTAAATACTTATGTCTGTAGTCCCTTGAAGCTGTGAAAAATTAAGCTTCTTAGTCAACGCAATCAAAAGATAGGGCCATGTAAGCCTAAAATTGTAACCAACTTGAATATTTTACAAGTAAATCAAAAACCTATAAGGGCCTAGAATCATGAAATTTAGTAATAAGGTCTCAGAGCACAAGTAAAGGAAAAATCCTTATGTCACATAAAAAAATGTTTTTCGCTATTACTAACTTATATTTCGCGATTGGAAGATTTACTGTGACGTACATCGATGTATGGGGGAGTAATGACTGGAAAGTTAAGCTTGTCTTTAAAAAAAACGTGGGAAATTTTTTTGAGGATCGACATGAACGAACTATCAACATACAAGTTTGTTTGCTTACGGAGCCCTCGGTGCGGGAGTCAGACTCGCACTTGTCCGATTTTTTAATTGAAACAAATTGAAGTTTATAAGGACTTGGGGTACTGCAGATTTTTGCGTGAATTTGAGCCACCTGACTGGTCTAATCCATTCAAAAGGCCGTAGTTAGACAGCCGTCCCTTTCCTTCCACAGAGCTCTTCTGATTCTCAGCAGACCTCTGTGGTAACCGCCTCCCACCAGGCGGGCCATGTATTTGTTTGCTAATGTCGTTATATTAAGTGTTACCAATTAAATATTAATATGTATGTTTAAATAATCTTAAAGGTAACTCTCATTAAAAAAATAAACACTTTAAAAGGTAAACCGACTTGCACTAAAAAAAGGCACGGAAACGTGAAAAATAATCGATTTCAAATTTAATTTTAAAGACTACAATATACATGTAACACTTTTAATATTATAGGTAACATTGTTAAGACACTAGGTACCTACTGGTATGTTTCTAGTCGGTGCCAAGCTAAATAGGTACTTGATAGATTGGCTATTTTATTGGCTATTATATAATATATTAAATTTAATTTATTGGTTATAAATATTTAATATAACAGTAATTTTCTTCAAGAACATGCTTCCATAAAACAAATGCAGCAACATCATGTTAGAGCTTAATCAAAATAATAAAATCTTTATCGTAAATCAAAACAACAACTACATGGCTCGCAAGAATCTCTTCACCAACTCAATGACCTGTTCCAAAAACGTCAGAACTTTAATTATTCGTAACAACATAATCATTTGAGTCGTGAGTGTTCAGTGAACATAGGTATTAATGGCAGTTGGCTATTCTATCTTGATCTCTTTTATTAAAATCATTGGTCCAATCTCCTTCACCAATAAGTGCCTTGTTATCTTGGTTGTTAATACTTAGATTATTACGTTACCCTCACTGCAAGATACTAGTTTACTTGTCGGAACCACCCGCTGTGCTTGATGTGAGGCGTATAACCGTTCACACAAGTTCCGCCATCATTTATTACACCCTTAATATTAAAGACCTTATTAACAACAAGATAAAATTCAAATTCATCGGTTCGTCTATGCTTGGTGGATTGTACACCTCATGCCGTTTCATTACGATCCTTACCATCGTTTATCATACTTTACATTGCTATAATTTATTCATAAAAGCGATCTTATTTTATAACGGACGAGATTATTTTACATGTTGTTCTCAAATTTCTCAATTCGTGACAAGGTTCAGTATAAAGTCGTTCTTGTCTTTGAGTTATGGTAGTTTTATTATCGATAACAATATTTTACACGTCGCCAAGTCTTGGTAAGTTGAGATCGTGCTTTATTTATACGAGGATCGCAGTCGTCTTTATCGTGTATGCAGAGTTTTATTATTTTTATAAATACATTATCACCATACCCTGGTCGTGTTTCAAGCACTTAATTTTCATGACATTTATTCTTAGGTTTGAATTTGATATATTAATTCAATTTATGTTTGTGAGCAACTACAGTACTTTTTTTATACTCGGTGGCAAACAAGCATACGGCCCGCCTGATAGTAAGCGGTTACCGTAGCCTATGAACGCTTGCAATTCCAGAGGACTCACATGCGCGTTTCCGACCCTTTAAAAACATTTCATGAAGAACCCCATACTGTAGTCCCTCGGGAAAACCTCAGTAGGGAGCTCGTTCCATAGCCGGAGCGTTCCACAGTCGGGACGAAATTCCTCTGGAACCGTACTATGCGTACCGTACCATTTAGATTCCAATGTGTGAGGACGAATGCGATTCCGATGGCGAACGGTGCAGTGGTAGAATGCAGCCGTGGGCATTATGTCAAACAGTTATTCAGAGCACAACCCATTGTGCAAGCGGTAGCACACACACAAGGAGGCAAAGTCTCTCCTCAGGCTTAATACCGTTTGTGAATTTGGAACAGCACGCACGTCTTTGGTCATAGCATGTTACAAGGACTGAGTCAAGAAGTCCAAGCTGGTATCCTGCCAAGAGATGACAGCAGTACTCCATATGTCTTTGCCCCGGGGTGAAGTAAAGCTTCGCTATATTATGCACTTCAAGCTTTTGGATGCCAGCTTGCTTTCCAAGTAATTACGAAACTGGATGTCGCTGAAAATGTCGACACCAAGAATCCCAATTCTCTCTGCGATGGTAAGGGCTGTGTCTTGGAACTTTGGGGTTACAATGGGTTTTTTGGCGTTGAACCAGACCACATTTTTCTGACCCCACTCAGAGACCCTGACTAGAGTGCTCTCGATCTTGGACACACGTTATACGCGACTCTCTAACACAATGGAACGAGGAATACTGGCACGGCAATATACACACATAAACTTTCAAAATTTTTAGTTTACATAATTTTCTTAATTTATGTTGTAACTTACTGCAAGGTTTAAGTAAGCAATTTTGTTGAAGCAAATAAATACTTAGAATTATTGGCAAAACAAAAATCATTTTCTTTTCTGTATGTCACTACTTTTTATTCAATATGTTTTCCTGTTACCCGATCTCGTCATCAATTCAATGATCACATTTATAAACCGATTACATATTAAATCGACATTGATGTGATTTTATAATAAGTTCGAGGAACTGCTGACTGCATAAAGTTTATACATAAACACATAGCTTTGTTATCATGATAATCTTTTTCTTCTGACAAAGAGTTTATACAAGTTTAAATTCTTCTCTTTATGCCTTATTTTTGTCCTTTTTATACAGGCTTAATAATTATAATGTAAAATAAAATAAGATATGAACTTAAGTTTCAAGTTACGTAGTTTTACTTTACTAAAAATACTTTACTTTAGTTCAAACTTGAGATAAATAAGGCGTCCACCTGCTTACTATTTAATGTCTTAATAACGTTGAAGCCTGCTTGACGGGACTATCCATTATGGCCACTTATATGATCCTTCACGATACTCCACTAGAAAGAATCGTTTCAACTTTCAATGTCTTTAATATTAAAATGAAATTTAACTATCTAACTATTTTGTGTACTTAGCCAGCTGTCAGATATTTTATTAATATAGTTTAATTTCTTATTAATACAATCCAATAGCTCTTATATAAAAACCATCAGTAAATCAAGTTGTAACAAAATATTTTCCACAGACGTTTCCGGCTCACTTTTATTGGCTTCTTAATGATTAATAGATATTACTACACCTCACAAGTGACAGCACATTAATGTCTCTACACGTTTGTGTGGATAACTTATCCACGTATTTAATATTGGTATCAATTTTATTAGAAATTCTACTTTTACTCGCTTTTTGATATTATAGTTATGTCTCGTCTAGTTTGTTTCTTGTTCAACTTGTTTAGATGATCGACGTGGTGATGGTCAATTTCTTGTTTTATTATTTAGCTTAGCATTAGCCTTGCCTCGCTTGAAACTAGCGATGTCGTTATTGTTGAATAAAAAGGTAAAATAATTAAATACTTTTTATGTTACTTTGTTTCATCTATAAGTTATGAAAATGTTATTATAGTACATCTACTTATTAAGAATATGGTTTTGTTATAAAACTGATTTCAGATTTGATGAAAGTGCAGCTGAGAAATATTTTAACGCAGATATTAATGATAATTCATTTACACAATATTATAATGCATTTCAACAAACAGTTTTAACATTGGTGCTGTAATTGCAGTTTTTATTCGATTTAAAAATATTGTAATATATTACAAGAAAAACTTAATGAAGATGTGTCGCAAAATAGAATGAGTTAATGACTATTATTGTATAAAACCTATAAAACCTCAGTATCGTCTGCAACAGATTAACTGTTTGTTAATGGTAAATATTTCAACGAAAATTTTGTAAAACAAAAATATTAATCTTACATTTTTACAGTCTTAGAGATTGTTTTTTTTTGTTTAAGTTCTCATAAGTTATTTAAATGTACATAATGAAACGCATATTAAAGATAAAATGTACCATTGCCCGCTATTTGTTTATTACTGCTGAAATTGAATACAGACTGGTTTCTACATTTCTCTAGTTACGTTAAACATGAACAGTTGCGTGTCTCTAATCAAGATTTCCGGCAACGTCATCAGGTCCTTACATATTATCTGCTACTGTAATAGGCACTAATATCTTATGAAATTATCAACATAATGTAATTTATTAGTCACGCAAATTTAGAACGTTGGTGTCTTGGTAATCGATATTATTTCCTTACATGAGCAATGGGAACACTCGCTTCTGTTTCTTGTTTTTAATCTTTTGATGCAATATTTAAATGAATATGGAAATTGCTAAACTGAGATATGGTAAACTAATAATCTTCCCTATTAACTCTTGTCCGCGGTTTGCACACGTGAATGTAGATTTTTTTATATACTTTAGGGGACAAATGAGCAAACGGGTCACCTGATGGTAAGTGACTACCGTTACCCATAGACACCTGCAACGCAAGAGTCACAAGTGCGTTGCCGGCCTTTGAGATGGGAGTACGCTCTTTTCTTGAAGGTTTGAAGGTCGTATCAGTTCGTCTCGGGAGCAGTACTTTTTTCTGGATTAAACCCTATATAATAAATGTCCTTTTGCTGTAAACGTGACAACGTGTTTGCAAAATTTCATGTCAATCGGTTTAATACTGAAATTAATAATAAAACAAAAAAACTCACATGCGCATTTCTAATATTAGTTAGGATATTCTTAGTTCAGTATTTTGGTTTAATTATTTTACCGTGCTTAAGAGTAATATGTTGGAAATAACATAGCAGATAATTAAATTTAACCTAAACAACAAAGAATACAGTCTAACTTCAGCACATAAATTATTTAATATGTCTGTACATAACAGTTACGTAGAACCCACAAATATAGCAGAAGATAGAAAAGTTAGAACTATCACTTCTAGAAATTATAGTGATGACAAATCAAACAAAATAGGTTTTGATACAAGTCAACATAGTAACAAATACGCATTTTACCTTTGATACATAATTTAGAAATTATCTGTCCATATGAATGCGTAACCACGCGCCAGCAATAATAACATTTTACGACCTTTGAATGGATGAACTAAAAATATAGTGACAATGACAATATTGATCGTATTGGCTATACCTCATTCAATCTACTAATATCTTTGAACATATAGTATGAACATAGTAGTTGAAACAACTTGCCTATATTGGTAACTGTAAGAAACTTACAGTTGGCTTGGCTTGGCAGATGATAGTGATGTATAGAGTTAGGAGCCGCCAATAACAGTTAGTTGAATGTGACGCTGACGTGATTTAGCTATTGCATCATCTTCCCTTCTTACCTACTATCCCTATCAATATACTCTCAATTTTCCTAACTTTAAGTCATAAAGTGCCCGGTGGACGGCCTTGGCTTGATCTTGTAAGTGGGACCAAACTATAGTAGGTAAAATGTGGGTGTTTAATACACCTCTGTTTACCCCTTTTGAGGATATAGGCGTGACTGTATATATCTATATGTTCCTAGTAGTCTTTTGAAATAAGTCTTCTGATCGAGAGGTAGCGCCTACGGTAGATACAAGTTATAAACCTAGTTCTGTAAAACATGCAACTACTCGTATTACAGACCCAATAAATTGTGTAAACTAACTTTTATGTAAATTTAATTGAAATTAAAAAAATCTTGCTCAAAATCCTGACTACGACTAAATTGTAGATTTTAAATGTAATATTGTGTCAGTTGATACAGTCAAGCGCTGGGAAGGTCTCAGGTCAGTTCTGCACGCAACCAATATCAGTTCCAATATAGTATTTCGTGTCTGTGTACTTTGTAATGTAACAGTAAACACTGCAGCAAATAACTACAGTCATAAATAAAACCCTATTACAATAAAATAATGACTGTTTATGCAGAAAATTACATTACAGTGACAGTTTTTGCATCGCACGTTGACTTAGTATAATATGTGATATTTCAGAAAGCCAGCGTGCCGAATGGTAATCAGTTTTTGCTGAAATTGCTTTCATAAAATTTGGTAAAAAGAATCGATGGTTTTGTTATGTTTTACATAGAATCTAGAACCGTATATATGAACATATAAGATTTATCAACATCAACACAATAATGTTTTGTGGAAGAACCTACAATAATAAGTATTTAAATGCAGTTTAATATTTCCAGGCAATTTTGTCGCTTCGGAATGTCACAGCTGCATAAAATTTTTAAATTAAATCAAACTGCTAAAGTATTATTATTAGACTATTAAAAAGCATTATCTTTTTCTGCTTAACTTTTCATCTTTTTCAAAGAATGGCCATAAATCGTAATACTTTCATTTTAAAGCTTTGTAGCCTTTGATAAAGAACCAATATATCACTAAGACCACATCAATATGCAAGAATCTCAATTAATCTTTAGCACCATAAGTTTCCACGATTAATCACTTGCTCATGTGAATCTGTCATTAAGCTCTCCAGAACGTTTTTATAAAATCATTTCAAACACGTTTCCAACATTAAATTAGTTGTAAATCGTCACACTATCGCGACTTGATTACAAAAAAAACTCATTTGGAGAGTCATTTTCAACGATTATTAATCGATAGAAACTATTTTAACATCGAATTGAATCGATTTCAATTCCGTTACTGCAGGTGTAAAATGTATTTTTATAATCTGTAGCTTATATACTTTTTTGTTATTTATTATTAACATCAATTAACCCTTGTACGTGGATAACATTAACATATTAATATGTTTTGAGATCATAAATTACGATCGTTTCAATATGGACGTCTTTTTTATGGGCATGGAAATAGAGACTGATTCAATTAATAGTTTTGACGTTGTTATAGATTTTTTTTTTGAAACCTTTTTGGTTATGTACTTAATGTTAAGCAGCATATCATATAACTTGGAGACTAGATCGAAATTTCTATGAAGCTATTATTGGCAAAATGTCACCGTCACCATTATACAACTCTATCATCATCATCTTCCTACCGTCATCCATTGCCATCATCTTTTCCCAATTTTCATTAGGGTAGGCGAGGCAATAAGTAACATTGTAAAGGATTTGGCTGGTTTCTTTAATGGCCGCCTACCTGAATCTAGTTGTTTTGAGATGGGAAAGAAGGAAAGAGTTAAATTTGTATAAGGGTAGGGAGAGGAACCTAGGGTAAGGGATACTGCTAGTCCCGGATGGGGAACGGGACTGAGACTGCAGTAGCTCGCAAAGGCCGGGGTCGCGTACGCAAATATCCTGTATTTCCTGTGACTGGTGAGGCCACTAGGACAGGAACTCCAGCTGGCAGCTCTCTTTTGGTTTGAAATAAAAAAGGAACATTACTAAATTTAAACTTAGTTCAATTAAAATTAGTAATTACTATTCAATAAATAAAATTTCATCTATTTTCCAATCCTTTGACCATTTAACCTTATTCTTAAAACCTACTTAACATTTTCTATATTTTTATTGTGTGCCAGCTCAATCGTTAATATCAATACCACATATACATTCCAATCTTTATTTTTATTTTTATCACTTCATTCAAACGCGAATACGCGGCAATCGGCTAACCCTTTAACACTCGGACCGTCTGAGCCAAAATAACTTCGTACAAAGCTGCCGACTTGTCTCAATTCTTAGAACTGTCTTGACGATTAGCCGTACAACGCATGATATCTAAATTAGTAAGCCCTATCTTTTTTGTTTGGCTGACGTCTCAATTAATGATGTGTAATCCGGGAGATCGTATGATGTCTTATTCGCTGATGCCTCGTTTATATGTCAAATGGCCTGATACGGATGCTGTTCGATTTGGTTGGGTAGCGCTCTGATGTGTTTATTAATGCTATGTGGTTTTCACTAGCCGTTATGCCACCTTAAGCCTGAGACTGAGATTGATATTGACTGATGAATATAATTGACGATAATCAGAAAATATTAATCTGGTACCTAATACCCGGTTCCAAAAAAAACGATTCGTTTTATTTACGGACTGTAAAATGTTCGTTGAAACTGCAGCGAAATTTTACCGTCCGTAAGCAAAACGAATCGTTTCTTGATTATTAGATAAGCATATACATAAGCATTACAATAAACCGGGTATAAGTAAATTTGAAGCTTTAGTTTTAGGTGAATATTTTGTTTGAAAACAAAACATATTATCTGTCTCTCGTGTTTTCTTTTCTAAGTTCTTTTAAAGCTAGACCTCTCGAGTGTATAGCAAGAAATACATAATGACATAAAATACGCTAATTAAAATTAAAAAATACAACGAGCGCACTTCGAAGTATGCTTTGTCAAAAATAAATGCAAAATAATACAATTTGGTTGAGAGGGTTCGCGAGCGGAGGCACAGATTGTAAAAACCCTAAGGGAGGATACACACTGAGAGCAATGGAGCGCAAGATTGAATTATACTGAGAACACTACCAAGTCTAGGACTCTACGTCAATTTTTGACACTCAAGTTTACTTGTGACTACCCTTAATTCAATAATTCCACGGAAATTATGGGAATATATAAAATATTACTAAATCTAAAAACAGGGGAAGTAAATCCTGACGGTATAATATTATTTTAAGCATAAAATAATATACTTTTTATTCATCTGCGTCAATAACAATATTACTTTGATATTCCACAATACTAATACTTAATAATAAACTCCAAGTAGATTTATCATAATTGTATTAATCCTACTAATATTATAAATGTGAAAGTTTGAATGGATAGATGGATGGATGGATGGATGGATAGATGAATGGATGGATGTTTGTTACTCTTTCACGCCAAAACTACTGAACCGATTGCGATGAAACTTGGTATGTAGAAAGCTGAAGACCTGGATTAAGATATAGGCTACTTTTTATCCCGATATTCCCACGGGATCAGGACTTACGTTATTAAAACCGCGGGGCGCTGCTAGTTAATATCATAAAAATGGCTTACCACCCTGTAACTTCATGAGTTTTCATTGAAAGTATATTGTGGGCGCTTAAGCTTAGTGATTGAGACATTAACGTTTCTGGAATTAATACTGTGATTCTGAAAACTCGTACTACGTACGTCAAGAATATCATTGTCGTTTACATAACATTATGATACATAAGTATTACAATAATTTAAATTCAAATTTGTTAAAACAACACACAAACAACTAGCACTTTAGCGGCGTTAAATCACCATAATTTGTCGTAAGAAATTGTCATATTATATAATAATAATAACAATTATAACTTGAGACACCTCACATACGGCCGTCTGATCCCAACTAGGCAGAGCCTGTACTGCAACCAGACTGCTGATAAACATACTTTTATGTATATTTCTAAATACATACATAATATAGATAAATTATACCCTGATACAGAACAAATGATCGTGCTCATCCCACAAATATTTGTCTTGGCTGGGAATAGAATCCACGACCTCGGGTTCAGCAGTTAGGATCACTAACCATCAGACCAGCAGGCCTATCAAAATATTATCGCGTACTAAGTGTATCGCACACTTAAGTTTCCTAGGACCGTTGTATTTATTTTAGAGCCTAATTTAAATAAGACAGGGCTTAAGTTCTTTGGTGACTTCGTCGGCATTTGTAAACGAATTAGTTACAAAGAATAGGATATTTTCACTCTGGACATTATCATATTCTAAAGGATTGTTTGAGAACAAAAAAAGAGTCGTTATATTGCGTGAGAAACGAGAAAATAAATAAACAATTTATTTTTTATATTCTGACAAATTGACTTTGATTTATGATTGCTTTTTAGTTTTTTTAATTTATACCACTCAAACTTTTGGTGTGTTACAACAGTTAGTACAACTAGTTAGTCAGTAAGACTGTCGGACTCTTACTGACTAACCCCCTTTAGCCCCCCTTGTTTATCTGCTTCGCCATTCCATTCTTTTGCAACCCCAGTCAGGAGAAAATCGTAGCCTCATAGAACTCACAGTAACCTTATAAAAATAGTTACGGGCTTAGTAAGACCGTTTACTTATTTGTTACATTGTTAGAAATAAAACAAAGATAAATTAGATAGTCACATAGACCACGGTACGAGCATCCAGACGTTCATAACTGTAAAAAATCCATTGCCTAATCGATCCTAATGACGTAACAATGTTAATGTCAAAATCCCTCGGAGCGTTAAAAAGTAGCTGGTGAGAATATACCCACAAACACCGGACAATTCATCATAATGGTGCCAGGCAATTACCGGTAATGACTGACGCTAGTTATTAATCTGTACAAAACTTGTTTCGGACTTGGCGATTCTGATAATAATCTTGTTTTAATAATTACTCACTCATTATTCTTCCCACAATCTTGATCGTCTATTTGTATGTTATTTTTCTTGGTGAACTTAATTCGGTAACAACTCTTTTAGTCAACTTAATTCTGGTTATATTTCCTCGTTGACGTTATCATGGATCGGGGCGTATTCTAAGGAATGTTCGTTACTTTTTTTTATGTAGACTACCAGATTTGTCTTCGTTGCTTCGTTTGAACGGTCGGTGTGTTTTTCATGTTTGCTTTTTTTTAAAAAATCCTTGCGTGGATATTTCAATATGGTTGAAATATTTTATATTAATTTCCATTTACCATTTTTGTAGTTTGCAAAATAGAACTAAATACAAAAAGAGCGAAACTACTCAAAAACATTCACTATTTCTTTATTGTGTATATCAAGAGTTCAATTCAAATAGATATTCTGTTCAATAGAATTAAATTTTTAATTGACCACAAGATGGCCAACAATTAATTTCGCTTCAATCAGTAGGCGTGTTGATGATAGTATAAATTGTTTGATTGCCTTTTAAGTTTCTAGAAACATTTTAATTAAACCATTATGAGTGAAAGTGCTCATTTGTGAAAACTCACAGTCACTGAAGTCTATACTTTTAAGATAAGCCTATTATTGTACTTTTTCAATTTACTATGTCTTCTTGACTATACTTTTTATTTAAAAGTAGCAGTTGCGCGGGAACTGCTTCGGCTTGCGGCTTCGCTCGCATGTACATATTTATATATTTTTTGCGCGGACCCTAATTCTTTTTCAAAAATAAAAGTATTCTAAATTACTCCTTATAAGACCAGCTATCTGCCAGTGAAAGTCCTGTGGGAATCAGTCCACCTGTTCCGGAGATTAACCGAAACAAACAGACAGACAAAAATGTTGAAATAGATTTTTGCGCATAGGTATCGTGCAAATAACTGTATGAGTTTAAAAAATAACTATTATTTTGACATTACAAACAGACACTTCAATTTTATTTATTTGTATTGAGTATGGATGTATTGATGAATACTAATGCACAGCTCCGTGCATTACTTCTATTTATTTAAATTAAATAAATAAGTCATTTTAACGAAGAACTTAAGAGACAATGACAACAAAACTAGTTTTTACAAAATGTATTCATAAAATTTACATTTTCATTCCCCGTACTTATACAACGCTGCCTAGTTTACTAATAAATGATAATCACTTACTAACTCATGCTTAAGTGTTTCCTGCTACCGTAGTCGTGGTCCAAACGAATTTTAATTCTTGGACTTGATTACCATATAAGTAAATTCATGTGACTGATTATTCTTGGTCTTCTGGTTGAGATAATTGGACATTCATGTGATTTTTATCACCATCATCTTCATGCATTTGTTCCCTGATGAAATGATCATACGTCAAAAGGATTTTAATACTTGGTTCATCATTGACGCTTGAAATGATTCTGACGTGTGACTTGTTGAGACAGATTGGTAATCTGAAACTTACAATTTTAAAGCTAATTAAGGTTTTTTTATTTGGTCGATAGTGCTGATGTTTTATTGAGTAATATTTACCATTTCAATATTAAAGGGGAATAATTAAACGAGTGAATAAAAAAAAATACTTAAGGACTAATGGTAAGGTATTGTTTTAATAACTTGAGCGGCATGAATTTGGGTTAGCGAACCTAGGTCTATGGTACAACCAAGAAGGTCCTCATTCCAAATTATGGAACCAATTAGTGGAATACCAACCACTAATAGCTGCCCCATGCGATAGGATCCCTAAACAACATATCTTCGGTAGAAGGTACCGAATACAACTACATGAGAGCGACCGAGATCAATCTGGCATAAACGAAGTCCGGATATACACGGACGGTTCTAAGATGGGGACAGGGACTGGAGCCGGAGTTTTCTCACAAGACTTGAATATAACAATATCACTGGCGCTAGGCCGACACAGCTCCATATTCCAATGTGAGTGCGTTGCAATAACCTACGCCGCTACCGCGGTCATGTCAAGGGGTATAAAGGAGTACAACATCCGCATACTCTCGGACAGTATGGCCGTCCTGAAAGCCCTGGAGGGCAACACCATGAACTCCGGCCTTATATACGAATGCCACCAGACACTCGAACGTTTAGCTTCTGGCAATGGGCTAACCCTTCAATGGATCAGGGGGCATAGTAATTCACTCGGCAACGATGCCGCAGATGAGCTGGCAAGAAATGGATCTGCAACGACAGTGGCAGGGCCAACTATATTGCTGCCACTTCCCTTCAATCAACTTCGCTCATGGGTAAGGCAACGAACCCGTGAAGCGCACAACGGTCGCTGGGCTGATACGCCCGGCTGTAGGCAATCTAGACTGGTGCTGACGGAGGTCTCACCACGTTTAACCTGCAGACTGCTCAGTCTTAACCGACTTGAGATCAGAATAGTTGTAGGTACCATTACGGGCCACTTGGCCCTAAACCGGCACCTATTCACCATCAATGCGACAAACAGTCCTCTATGTAGAGGCTGTCTTAATGCGGAGGAAACGGTCGCCCACGTCGTCCTGGAGTGCGAGGGAGTGGCCACACAACGGGCAAATATCCTCGCAGGAGCGAGGTCGCTCCTAGAAGCCTGTGAACGCCCCAGGAGGCTTCTGTGCTTCTGGAAGGAGCTAGGCTGGCTCAACTAGCCAGCCTATCTGAACGCATAATGGACCGCCTATGAGTCTAAATGCGGAAACAGAGCCCTTTACCAATACCAATACCAATTGGGTTAGCGAAAAATTTAATAAACTGATGACTAATATTTATTCATAAAAAAAATCAAAACGAGCTTCTAAAAGCGTGATGCGTATTACTAAGTGAGCGACTAGAAATAAAGAGAGGGCGACTTAATATTAAGTTGGAGATGATTTAACATTAGTAGGGTAGGTCAATTGAACAGAAATTGCTAGGTTTAGGTTAGGTTAGAACTGCACCCACAACGCCGAACCGAACCAAATTCTATGACAAATCTATCTATCTATCTGACTGCATGATCTTTTATTATATATAACTCAAATAAATGTTTGTAACTTGCTGTTTTAGAGATTTTTCGTCACTCCCAGTCAGTCGCTCACTTAGTATTTTCGTAACCCAAATTCATTAAAATTTTAATTTATAGTCACTCGTTTAAATACTACCCAATATTAAATATGTACAGTAGCGACCACAAAGTTAAGACATTGCTAAACTTAACATAAATTTTGTATAATAATGTATCTCTCAATTCTATAGTAGAAAGCAAGTTATCATTGTAGACAGAAATTTCAACAGAATATATTCAGAAGTTAGTCGTATAACATAACTTGTAATCGAGATTTTGTCAGTTATAATTTGTTTCTGAAAACTAAGTAAAGCCCTAGTGAAGTTAAGAATATATGTATTTATTTATACAAGTAGTAGATGTGATTCTCCCTAAAACTGAGGTGTTCTTTCTTCCATTTGGTAAGTAATAAAAGCTGCAAGAACAAAACATGTACATAGAGGAACACCTGTAGGCTCCACCGCACCTATCTCACAAATAATAGACAACTGTGAAGTCAACACATAATTTCAATATCCGTAGCCATCATTCAACATCAACTCATTAAGCCTACACCTTTTGTATAAAAACAAAAATTGGCGGCCATTTTGCTTAAGCTCGTTACATCTCGACGCACGCCACTGGCCCTCGTAATTATGATGTTAAGCCGTATGTGTGTAACGGCCCTAAATAACGCGAATAAAATGTTTATAAGTGTGAGTGACTGCGTACGCGCCGCGGCGTGTTTCAGCCTACTGTTGTGTGTGTATACGTAAGAAATATTTGTGAATGTGTGTATTATTTTTGTTGATGTGTTATTCATATGTTAGTGGGTGTGCGTGTGTTGATTTGTCGGCGTTTTTGAATGCGATGCTTGTCTAACAATAATTATTATATACGTGCAGGGCCGCGGGCGGTGCGAACGTCCCTTCATGTTTTTAGGGTTCAACGATAAGATAACTAACCCCTGTATGATTTGTTTGTGTTATGCGTTCACCGTTTGTTTTGGTTGTACCGTTTTAATGCCTGGCAGGGGATGCATTAAAAGATAATTGCTTCAAGCAACGCAGGGGGTGCTTTCTACTTGATATTAAACCTGGTAACTATATTCTTTGGTATAAATTACAAGCCGTTAAAATTTAAAGCACTTAAAGTATTTACTCCTTCTAAATGACTTTACATGTCTAGCAAGATTGTCCGTCATCGTAAGATTTCTATACATACAATTAATTTATCTTTAATTAAATAACCTTGGTGTTTAATATATCAATTTTATTTGGACCAAGCTTAGGAACAAAGAACTCAAAATTTAAATATTCAACAAAAAAATTAAGTTATACATAGAATGATGCAGTGGTATCTCATAAAGTCCATTTAATTAGTAAAAACTAAAAAAAATATTTTAACTTAGTCACACCTTTAATAACTAAATTAGACATTCTATTTTCACAGCTCCTCTTCAAGAATTATTCACAATTTTTCAATAATCTGCTCTGTAACTTACAACGTTTAGAAATGTAAAATCATGATAAAGTTAAAATTTATTCAATTTTCTGAACGGATTAACTGCAGTACAATCTAACAATGTTGCATTCCTTACCTGCTACCATTTAATAAAAGGTATATATTGCCACATCCACATGTATAGTTCGAGTATGTTAAAATATTTTAATCTTGCTAAAGACTAACGCTACAATAAAAGAATCGAAACCAGACCTGCAAAAAATAATCAACAAATACGGTTAACCTCGTGTTTGTGTGGTCCTCTAAGGAAGTGAAATTACAGAATTTTGTTAAAAGTGCTATAGCAGCTGGTTTTAAGAGTAAAAAAATAAAAGGAACCTACCCATACTAACATGACGCACTTGACCGAATTACCTTTGTTCTCCGTAAAATTTAAACAATATACGTTTAGCAGAAGGAACTAAAATTTAGAAGCATTTGGATAGTGGATTTATTAACATGATATCCACTATTACATAATAATATCTATTCATCTATATTCTTATTATCAGCCCTTATCCATTTTTACTTTATATATTTGTAACTAAGTCAAAACAAACATTTCTTAATATATTACAAAGGTATAGATCATAGTTTCGTATGTTTTTTCGGCTCTTACACCAAGTACTGCTATAAGTATGTATACCTATTTTGTCACTACATGTACGAACCTATACCTAACACGTACAAATATTTATAGTCCTCTAAGGAGTTTGAGTGACTCTAAAAGAAAATAAGATAAGATTCTAAGGAAAAATAAGAAATCCACCTATCAAATAAATAAAAAATTAGAGGAGGTAAGCCACAGCCGACTTGTATTCGAATTAGAGACGCTCAACCGACCTTAGAGCCCTAGGTGGATAAATGGCGAGTAAGAGGATTGGTGTTAAGAATGTCTATAATCACTGATAACTTGTTTGCAAACTTAATGGTATAAAAAATATCAGTACTAAAATATTTAAACATATTGTCAAAATAATTAAATAAGCTAAATATTACTGATTTATAAACGTATTTACTTCTTGCAGTTAAAACAACTTGGGTTTTCTCTGCGTTTTATAAATATTTCTACCCAAAATATTAGGTACGCAAAGATTCGGTTGAATAATCACGCAGTAACAGCAAAGAAAAATAAACATGACAGGATTCAAACTATGCCCAAAGGATGTCAGAAACAGATTGAAGTAAAAAGAAAAACAAAAATGCATGCAAAGGTTTCAACCGCCATGTAGAATTAAATACCAGACGACGAAAGCAAAATTGTCATTCACCCACCCGCAACTACGAGCCGCAGACTCTATCTTTAACTTCGGAAAACTGAAATACTAGCAATGTTATCTAAATATAAATTCGAAATTCCAAATTTCTCTTTCTTAAATAAAATTTCTAAATACATACCTGTATCCTATTTTAGATAACCATTAGAAGTATTACGATTGACTACAGAACCTCATAGATCTTTTGAAAAACATTGGTTGTCCAAATTCGGACAACCAATCTTTATCGGAAATCGGAACTCGTCGGCTGGCACACACCCAAACACATCGTTTGCTTGTAAAATGGTTAATCATGGTTGTGCCGATAACGAGCTTGGCCAAATATTGTGGACGCCTGTAAACTTAGATTAGATTACATTATTGATAAACTTACGTTGCCCAAGATTGGGTTAGTAATTCCGAAATATATTATATAGTTAGAGACTTGGCCCTTGAGTTTATCCACAAATTTTCGATGGAATGGAAAAGGATTATAGTACCATATCTGAAGATAGAATGTTAGTGAATTTACATATTAAACTATTATATCCAAAACCTTAATCTACGTATGAAAGTTTTAGGACAATTGTTAAGGAATCCCTTTTTATACTATCATCGTTTTTAGGGCCGCTATTTTCAGTGAATTTGCAGTGTCACTAAATATACTTTGAAGTTGTTTCATGGGAATCAAAAGAAATTCTCTTAATTCTCTCACATAGCAAATATAAGTATCCTTGTACAAACACGGGCCATTTAACACAACAAATTAACCGTCATACCTCATACAATGTTCAACTTTTAAAGCAAAAAAAGTTGAGAAAAAGAACCATTATAGTCCAAGAGAGGTAAAAGAAATAAAACAACGGACCCTACAGGTTGCAAGCCACTAACGTCTCAATCCACATCCATCCGTTTCGAACAGGGTTGGCAAAATAAAGAAAAATAAAATAGTGGAAAATTTAAAGCCACAACATTACATTCATGGGTGTAGTTTTATTGTTTCTTTGCAATGGAAATGGTAAGATAGATTTGTTTATCACACAAGAATTTTTTAGGGACTATTAGATTTAGTCTGGATTTAATTGCTGTAATATTTATATATACCTTTCTGTTTCATGGCTGGGAACTAGCTACTAGTACCCTTAGTTCTAAACTAAATCTAACTCCGTTCCTTATAAAATATCCTTAACTTGTATTTTAGTATTAAATTAGTGTAAATATTTTTAATTTTATAAATCTTATTTTTACTTTTGTAATGAAAGTTCCATAAGGATAAGAACGGTAAGCAGTATTCAGCAATTATTTAATCTCTACTATAATAATTATGCCGAATTCAGTTATAATATTAATCATTAACCTGTTCGACTTGCCAAAAAATTGAACGTAATAAATCTAAAAATGTCACAAATACTGCGTAAGAAATCTATTACCTTTGTACAGCGATGGTGATGCTGTCAGACATAATTGATAAAATCATAGTAAATGTCACTAAACCATATCTTTCAAACGTAACAAGGAGCATCCATTTTGCGAGTATCTTGTTTTTTAAGTTTGATTTTATCTATATATGATTTAGAGCTATCAGTAAAGCTCAGGCGTAACACTTTTTTGATCGTAACAAATAATTGGATCACCTTTTATTCATATTTGAGCTAGAGTTTGACACTAATACGAACCAAACTCGATAAAATGAAACTGTCGATTAAAGGCTTTACTTTGACTCGATTTTTACACACATACATACCCTTAAGCCTGTATCTTCGAAGGGGTAGGCAGAGATGTATTAAACACCCAAATTTTGAAAACTATAATTTGATTCGAATCGCGTAATAGAGGGCAAGCCTATTGCCGTCAACCGGGCATTTTGGAAATTATGAATAGAAATTAAGAAGGGAAGGAAAGGGATTTTACTTTATACGGATGGATTCTGGATACCTACCTGTAACTCGAACTGGTTGTTGCCAAGAAGTCCGACCCCTGAAACAAAACTCGATTTTTATGAGTAGAAATCGATTTTTATGAGTAGAAATCGATTTTTATGAGTAGGAATCGATTTTTATGAGTAGGAATGGCGTTGCCTATATCTTTTTTAATTTTATGTCAGAGAAATCAATTCCAGGCCAAAGGAAAGCAAGCAGTGAAGAATATTTATAACCTTACGTTCGTATCATTGCAGTCATAGTGTACTTCGTTTTTATGTATAAATAATACAATATAGACAACAACAAGCATGATTGTGTACGAAGAAGGCTAAATTAAGCTTTTAGCTCTTTATTTTGTCCCTGGATATTTGGACAACCAAAGGTAGACCAATGTGCAGGCCCATGTTTACTAAGATTCAATGAAACAAATTTATGCCAGCCCTGTATTTCAAGCCGAAACAAGTTATCCGACTAACCAAACGAAATGTAAATGTTGTGTAAGGAAAGCAAATACGATGAAATTGTTAAGTTACTAAGATAAATACGAAGTGTAAAGTATTGTATCCATCATGTCTGCCATTATGTCTTTGATGATGATGTCACGACTTTTAATCAACTATTTAGCTGAAATGGTTTTCAAATTGTTAAAAATATTCCATAAAATAAAAATATGATTTCTTATAGTAAATTGAAGAATTATGCCCTTAAAAAAGCAGATATAAAAAGGCCATTCGAAACATCAGTCAACTTTAATAACTTACCAATGTATGCAATAAAAACTCAACTTACACTTTATAACCGGTATGAGCTATAAAAACTAAAACGCGGCTACAAATAGCTTATCTGCAGGCTAATACTAACTGAGAATGAGTTTTTTTTTGTTTTATGGCCTCTGTATTAACTACGTCTTCGTTCACTGTACTTATATATGATGCTTCAGACTAGTTAAAAAGCCTATGTAAAATTTGCACCAATACCTAATGGGTGTCTGAAATTAAGTCATCACGTCTCCCCATGAGGGGTCTCAATGCTACTTCACGGGTATATTTTAAGCTCCACGCCATAGGAAATGTTCGCATTCAACAATCACATCTAATCCTTCATCATAAAGTCGATAGTTCGTAGTTTTTACTGGTATGCTCATTTTAATGGCGGAAAAAATTGCATCGTCATAGCAACGACGGCAAAGCGTGACGAATTGCGATGGAGACGTCAATTCCTTTACATTCTTAACAAAACCAACAAGTGAAGTACTACAAAAAAAAAGAAATAAAAGGAAGCAAAAAGGGAATGGATGTAGCTACTGAGTGACGCCGGCTGTCGCTAACGCTTTCTTTTATTCCAGAGTGAAGTTTCGAAAGTGTTGCGAAGTATATTAGGCTTAAAAAAGTTATTGGACTAGGGTTGTTTGTTTTGGTATTGCTATTGTCTTACATAATTATCAATTATTTGCTTTTTGAATATTCTAAAAAAGTTTTAATTATAAAAATATGACACCCTCTAAAATGAAATTGACTCAAACACTGTCATTAAGAATGATATTATAACCTCTTGTTACTTATAATATCATTGGTCATTACTGTCAAACAACGCACCGTAAAATTATAATTGATACGACAACTAGTGATTAATAACGAGTGATTAATAAGTTACTTTTAGTTGTTATATAAAAATTTAACTTAATTAGCTACAATCAAAGAAAACCAAGCTAGTTTCATAAAATTTACTAGTTTATTCTGGGACTTTGCTTTTTAAGTATATGTAAACTGGCGGATTGCAGTATCTAGTTGTAAAAAAAATTTAAAAATTCAGTAAATTTTGCTTGAAGGTGATACGTTTATACATATAAAACTGTGAAAGCATTTCATATTATAAACTCGAGTACTAAGAACAATAAATACTTGCGTTGAAACAAAACAAGGATATATGGTGAGCTGGCTCAGAATTAGCGGGTCAACAACAAAATAACTCACATAGGACTGCCTTTATACAGGATTCTGTGAGATTATATCTAGAGCCTTGTATATAAATTACACTTATAGCGTCTTCTCCGCGAAACACTTACTTACTTTTTTCCTCACGAATATCGTCGGTAATAAATGTGAGAATATCCGTTTGCATGAATGACAGTTGACGTTTGAAATTGATACATGGAAATTGCACTTACGATTTGTAGTTTTGGATATTTATTTATTGATGATGAATGATTTATGATCGTTAATAAATTATTTTTAATTACCAACTAGTGAAATCTGCTATGGTGAATATATAAGTCCGTGTGTTTATAACCGCAATATAAATTTCGTGGTTCTAGAAGTTTTTAAAGTAATGGTTGTTTACTTTAGGTACGTATTAAGAATTACAGAAGAGCTAGGAAACCTACTCGCGATGCACTTAACGCACTTGTTTTTGGGGTAGACATTGCTATTAACAGCTATTA
This sequence comes from Euplagia quadripunctaria, assembly GCA_963859945.1. Lineage (NCBI taxonomy): Eukaryota > Metazoa > Arthropoda > Insecta > Lepidoptera > Erebidae > Euplagia > Euplagia quadripunctaria. Next base: position 17,727,889 of record OY982577.1, on the reverse strand, counting down.
TTTTACCGAAGCCGGAATGAAACTCTGCTTCGTAAATCAACAGGAATACATAACATTATTTCTCCGCGTATCCCTCATCAATGGGAAAACAGCAAGGGCGGTAGCTAAATGATTTCGAAACGGTAGACATGATCAGAGGTCTGCGACAAGACCTCTGTTCAGCCAAAACTGCAATCTTGATCTTGAAGAAAAAACCTTAATAAAGAATCACCCAGATGTCCTGGTAATAGCGGAAATGGCACCCGATCACTAGGGTTAGAGACCGCAGCGTGCTCATGTTTCACAGTGCTTCTTGATAGGTCTCAATTCGCTTAAGGCAATAGGTCTAATGATGGAGACATCGGCTTGTTGATACCCGGAGGTTTCCTGATAAAGAAAAACAAAATGGAGACATTAAATACATTTTTTGGATTCCGTTCCTTAAAAGGAAAAAAAAGATCCCTTCTAGAAGACCACTTCGTTGTCCGTCTATCTATGTGTACGTCAAGACCGTTTCGTATTAAGTTGAAATTAAAATTAAATACTTATGTATGTGGTCCCCTGCAGCTCAATCAAACTTTTAAGTCAACGCAATCAAAACATACGGCCATTTAAACCTTATATTTTATCCTATTTTAAGATGTCACTGGTAAATCAAAACCTATAGGTTACTGACCTACAATCATGAAAATTGGTAAAAAGTAACGTCTCACAGCACAACTAAAGGCAATAATCCAAAGGTTACATTTCACATTAAAAAAAAATTGCGATTGGAAACTTATATTCTGCGTTGGAAAATTTACTGTAACGTACATCAAAGTATGAGAGAGGTTTTTTAGAACGGAAAAGTTTGTATTTCGAAAACAAACGGGCAGTTATCTTCGGGATTCGATTCCCGAGTAAGACGAACTATCTAAACAAATTTGTACGGAATCCTCGGTGCGCGAGTCAGACTCACACTTGTCAGGTTTTTTAATAGTAACATAACGACTTTACAAACTCTTTATCAACTGTATACTGCTTAGATATCGTGGCTCCTGGCCTTCAGGATTTAATAGTACCAGTTTTTCTGACATTCCAGTGACTAGTATCCACTTCATGATAGGCCATTACAAGTGTTTCTTTTAATTTATAACCCAACCGCCTTATAAAACTATCTATAAGTAGATCTACTATATATAGATATTCACTACATATTAAAAAACAAAGTCCCCCGCCGCGTCTGTCTGTTTGTACGCGATAAACTCAAAAAATATTGAACGGATTTTCATACGGGTTTAACCAATAGATAGAACGATTATGAGAAAGGTTTATGTATATAATTTATTAAGGTATTGTGTAAATTGATTGAAATATGATGATGATTGTTGAAGATTTTATCGTCGGAGAGCCATGCTCCGGCACGTATGGGCCGGCTCGACCAGAGTGATACCACGGCCTCGAAGAAAACCGGCAGTTAAGCAATACTTGCATTGCTTTTCACCGAGTGAGTGAGGTTACCGGAGGCCCTAACCGTTCCCCCCTCCTTCTTCCACCCTTCTCTCCACCCGTCCCCTCTTCCCCTACTCCCACCTTAAAGGCCGGCAACGCACTTGTGGCTCTTGAGTTGCAGATGCACATGGGCGGCGGTAGTCATTTACCATCAGGTGACCCGTGTGCTCGTTTGCCCCCTATATCATAAAAAAGAAGATGCCTCTACTACCCATGCGACGCCGGGGCGGGTTGCTAAGAATAAGAATGTGTAAACTTGCTACCAACTGTAGCCTACAGTAACAGAAACTGTTCTGTTTCTGAGAACTACTTGACAATAACCGGAATTACATATGCGCCACTCAATCTAACTTACTGTCATGACGGAACTTACACTAATGGCAATGACAGAAGATTTCTTCATTTATTTAATATTTTACGAGAAGCATTATGTGATTTTATCCAATTCTATAACCGCCGATGCAAAAATAAGTTTACCTATTGTAAGATTGACTTACCATCAGGCAGTCCTATGCTTGCTTGACTCCTTAGTAGTATAATGCATTAATTATTAATGAATTTATATTTCATGAATATATAATGAATATTGTAATTATACCTATACTTTTAGGTGCTCTCGTTATTACAGTACTAATTTTAGAACGCAACTACGAATCGATATCTCATAGAACTAAACTAAATTTATCTCATTGTTCAACCATTGCAATTAATTAACTGTCATAATCAATTTCAGATAATTATAATCATTTACATAGTTTGTAACTTAATTTTGCATTTAATTTATTTGTTCGATTAATTTGCATTAATCAACAGTAAATTATGACTCGACGGGCTTAATATAGAATATGACTTACTGTGATAATTGCTATGCGATTATTATAAAGATGAGAAATAATAAAGAGAATCTTATTAATAGGAGAGCTTATGGTTCCAAAGTTTATCAAAAGCAACAAGCTTTTGATAAACTTTGGATCCATTTACTGAGTCGATTTTAATACATTGTTTTACCATCAATAAGTTATTTGATCTCGAAGTAGCCATCGAGATATTATGTACTAGAGAAGCCATTCAGAACAAAATAAATGTTCGGTTTCTACTTGAATTAAAACTAAAAAGCGCTGCAGTGCTAAAACAATAATTTGTAGTCAAATCTTACAGTAATAACAAGCAGCGCTCGATTGTTTTTGAGTTGTAGTTTTCTCGCGAGCGTAAGATCCTAAGCACCGTGATTTTCGTGGCGTTTACGCGTGTTGTCTAATGAACTGCTACAAAGATTTGTTTTGACTGCGGGCAGGGACCGCAGTTCGCGTTACAAACTTTTTCTTCGCGGTGCCTACTCTATACGCTAGTAATAATAACTCAGTGGAAGTAGCAGGGGTTATATTTGTTTCAGCAATCGGTACAGATAAATGTGGGGCACAGCTAGTTATGGATTCAAAGTATTCAAAACATGAATTTCAAATTCTATTATCATCAGTATAAGTATCAGATCTTGGCAAATCATCATAGGACTACAAGTTTTGATGGACTAGGTCTAAAAAATTGGAAAGAAATGGAGAAAGGAAAGATGCATTGATGGTGAATAGGTGCCGGTTTAAAGCCAGGTGGGCCGTGATTGTTCCTACAACTATCCTGATGTCGAGTCGGTTGAGACTGAGCAGTCTGCAAGTTAAACGTGGTGAGACCTCCGTCAGCACCAGTTTAGACTACTTGCAGCCAGTTATATGACCTTTGTGCGCTTCACGAGTCCGTTGCCTTACCCATGAGCGAAATTGAAGTTGGTTTTCCTTTTATGTAAAAAAATCAAATTTGATTAATTTGATTTTTTTACATAAAAGGTCAATCAAATCAAGGTCAATATAAATTTTATATAACTATTGCGAATACACCATAAATTGGACGTCTAACTATGGTAAATATAATTATAGATTAACTATACTAGATAACAGAGACGAGTATGGTATGCGATAATTACTAAATTGATGATATACGAGTATTAATTATGCTATACAAATTACTACAGTCTCACTTGGTTCGACGCCATCTTGCGACCTGATCCCTGAGAGCAAAATGTTCAATATAATATGCATGTTTTCTAGATGCATTGAGCATGGGGTGTTTTATACTAAAATACCACTAAAACTGTTTACGTATCAGCATCACAGCTATCTCTACCAATATAAAAACCATAACCTCCTTTTTCCTAAATTTATCGGATATAATCGTTTGTATGATTTATTTATTGGGTATGATTATGTATACATAAAATGGTTTTTAACCCCTCCAGCTAAGCTAAAATGCTTGTGTTAGGAGTGGGTTCACGTCGGTAGTGTACTGGGTGGGGTTCGAACCCGCAACCACTTGATCGCAAGTCCGATGCCTTAGCCTTTTTTATTACGCTTTATTTATGGGATGGCTAGAATAATTTTCTTCCTCTACTAGACTGAATAAGAGATAATTATGGTCCCTTATAAAACACACTATTCTTAGACGTTAATTGCAATTTACGCATGATGATAATAATTATGTGTCGAGTGTAAATGTAATAAATCCACATCTTGAAATAAAACTATTTTTAACGGATACTATCGCGATAGTATCCATTAAAAATAGTTTTATTTCAATGTGTAACATTCGCGTAAACTTTCGACAATATCAAATCCTTTTGTTCTTTTGTCTTCTTTTTGTAAATAGATGTATTTACAAAAAGAAGACAAAAGAACAAAAGAAAGGCGTTTACCTAAATGGTTTATAAAACACAAGTAATTCATCATTATGGGTTCTATGTACTACACTTGGATCTATAGTCAAAATAATTAACTAGTATTAAAGAAAATAATAAATGTATCAGTACTGAGATAAGACTTATTTACGTACTTGAAATGATAAAATAATTTCTAACCATCAAATCGACATAAAATTACAGAACGTTTTGGATAGTTTGTCGTCCATACGGTATAAGTCAGTTTCTAGACAGTATCTTTTCTTTCCTTCCCTTTTTTCTTTCCTTTTCTTTTTTTATGAATACAAGTTTGCTCAGATGGAGTGACTTATTTTTTATATGAAAATACGCATTCGGCTCGTCTGATGGTGAGTGGTTACCGTAGTCTATGTGCAGTTCCAGAAGGCTCACATGCGCGTTACCGACCCTTTAAAAACGCTATACTATGGTTCTTCTGGAAACCTCGGCAGGACGCTCATTCTACAGCCGTAGCGTTCACGGGAGGAAATTCCTCTGGAACCGTACCGTGCGCTGTGCTTTCCAAGGTGTGAGGATGCCGGTGATGAGCGGTGGGGTGATAAAATGCGACCGTGGGCATCGTTTTTGCTTAACATAATCTGCTAAATCTTTAAAACACGCATTATAGAAACGACTCGTGGTATGCATAATATGTAGCACTAGTCTATCCAGTAATCACATAGCGTGTACCAAAGATCTCGCCTATAAACTGTAGTAGGATAGGTTTAGGAGGATAATATTTCCGATAATGGTCTAATGTATGTATCTATTGGTAAGTCTAAAGGCCTTACCACTGGGCATTTAGCTAGTCCTTCCCTTTGCTCCAAGTCTTTGCTTCATTTCTTGTGGTTTCAGATATTACCGCAAATAAACTTACATTTCCTTTTTGTATATTCGGGTAGACAATATCACGCTTCTGTGGATTCTCTCACGATGCTTGCTGCCGCGTTGAAACGGATATAAATAAACAATATTGTCGTATCTTCAATACCAGAAGTGAATATAAAATGAAATAGCTTTTCATTTAAGAAGGAGAATATATATTTTTAATATAAAGTCCAATATTCCTACACGATCTTGTGTTGTCAACTAGGGTTAATTTTGCGTTCAAGAATCCCACTAATATTATAAATGTGAAAGTTTGGATGGATGGATGGATATTTGTAACACTTTCACGCAAAAACCACTGCACCGATTGCAATGAAACTTGGTATGTAGATAGCTGGAGACCTGGATTAACGCATAGGCTACTTTTTATCAAGATATCCCACGCGATCGGGACTAACGCGGGTGAAACCGCGAGGCGCTGCTAGTGAAACATAACACTTAGAACCCATAAAGTGTAATTAGTCGTGACGTTGTCTTTTTGCCACAAGCGCGTTGTTGATCCTGTAAAAACGTTTTCGGGTATATTCTAAGTTATCTGATTTGAACGATCTTGCTGAGTCTCTATCTTAAAGTTAACCGTCTTCTATCTGTTGGTCTAGTGGTTGATCCGGACTGTTGAGCCAGAGGTCAGGAGTTCGGATCAACCACTAGACCAACATATCAGGTCAGATCAGATCAACGGGTCAGGAGTTCGATTCCCACCCAGGAGAAATAATACAAACTCTGCCTTGTTTGGGATCAGACGGCCATGTGTGAGGTGTCTAAAGTTATTATTCTGCAGGATGATGGTGCTTTTCCAATCAGACGCTTATAATTAACACAGTAATTTGCTACACATACATTTTATCTATTTTAAACATTGCATGTGTTGTCTCTTTCCTTCTTAGCGAAGATTTTGTTTTTACATACAAAACAGGATTCGTACCCATATTATACAAATTACACTTCAATTATAACACTCATTTCCTTTCAAATTCAAAGGTTTTAAAGTAAAAGTTATGTCCGTCCGTTGCAATTTATTTCAAATGTAAACGCTAACATTGGTGACACTTAATCAAATTGAAACATTAATTCTATTAATTGGCATCGCTTCAATAAATTAACTTGAAGCATGCTATTCTAATTTGGTATCATTCGTTTAAAGGTGTTCTTACGGAGATAGGTAGAATAGAAATTGAACTTTATAACATCTAAATGAAGGTTTAAGCTTCACTGGGGATAATTTTTAATAAAATCTGATTCTTGGAATTGGTATAGGAGTCGATGTATATGTATGTAATAGATTACGTAACTAAAATAACTAACGATAATGTTGCTAATGGATTAGGCCAACGAAGAAAGTTTTGAGTCGTAAAATTTTACAAAGTAAAATACCCAAATTAAGCTATACTAACTTTTACCTTTAGCTATACTACCAAATTAAGCTGACGGTACAAATTATTTAATTAAATAAGTGCTAATAACCTTGGCCTTTAAATAGTTCCATCGTTCTAAATACATTCACAGGTAAAATCATATTCAGCATCATCATCGTTCGCTGTTGACTGCACCGGCTTATTAAAGACTTTTACCGTACGACTTTTAATACTGCGATTTCTTTCGAAAATTTTAAATAAAAAATCTTTGATAAACTTAAGGAAGTTTCAGATGATCCTCGAATGGAATTCTATATAAAAATGCTTCTTAAGTAGAGACTGAAATTGAGTTAATACATTTGTAACGCTAATCATGAAGTCCGATCCCTTGATATCAGAGACGGGAGTGGCACAGGGATCTTCCGTTTCAAATATATTGTTTTCTCTCCTGCTGAATGACTTGCTAAAAAATATACCGGACGCCGAAATATACATGTACGCTGATGACGTAGCTGCAGTAGTTACAGCAAATTCGGTGCAACTGTTAGAGCAAAAATTAAATAAAGTCGCATCTCAACTGCTCTGCTGGTTTAAAGGGAATAGGCTTATGCTCAACTTAGAGAAGACGCACTTCATGCATTTTGTTCTGTCGGGTCGGGCATCAACACCACTTACAGTGTCTGTGGATGGAATTAATGTCTCCCAGGTCGATTCAGTAACCTTCCTCGGGTTTGAAATCGACTCTGGTTTAAAATGGGAAAACCACATAAATAAAATATGTGGCAAGTTAGGCAGTGCCTGTTTCGCGCTTGGCCGTATCGCGAGGTGGTATCGATGGGTGAGGTGCGAGCATGCTATTTCGCCACAGTTCATTCAGTCATCCAGTATGGTGCGGAACTGTGGAGACGCGCTGCTGACTGGGAGCGTGCATTCCGGATGCAAAAGCGCGCCATTCGTGCTATTCTACGAATACCACAAGATACGTCCGCAAGGCCATATTTAAAAAAACTGGGCATACTCACATTACCTTCAATAATTATATATCAGGTAGCAGTATACGTGAGATTGAAATTGAATACTCTAGACGCGGAGACGTGCATTGTTACTACACTAGTGTAATAACAATGCACGTCTCCGCGTCTAGAGTATGGTATAGAGTATCCCTACCTCTAGAGGTAGGGAAAAATTGTCGGCAGTGCAGAGAACTCTCGCTAAGACATCTAAGGCGACTCATGTGATGGGCCCGGCAGTGTATTATAAGCTACCTATGAATATCATCAATGCAACTAGTATTGATATTTTCAAAAGTCGGCTAAAACGCTGGCTTGCCGAGCAAACGTTTTATTCCTTCGACGAATTATTGAATACTAATATTTTTAATTAACTGATAGATTTACGAACATTATAAATTATTTTTGACATTAAGCTAATATCATTTTATTCACATCCGATGGGAGTGTTATCCACTTACATTTTAAGACTGTTGTAATTTATCTATTATTATTTTATCTATTAATATTTAATTGAACTAATATCTACTTGTCTATGGCCTTTTGTAATTTTTCTATAATTTTCCAACATAGTTCCTCAGTAATACAATTTAATGTAATCTTCGTTTCAACCTACTTTAAATAATTATTAATATTATGAGTAATTGTGAAATTGGTAGCACGTATTATACTTATAGTTTCATTGTTATGTCATGCACTTATATTCATATGTATTTTGACCTGTAAGAGACCCTTACCAATAAATTACTATTATGACTAATATTATGGCTATCATGCGAGTCGAAGTCTTATTTGGTAACTTACTGGTAAACAAAAAGTTTTACAGTTAGAAGACTGATTTCACCAAACATTGTATAATCACAGCGTCCTTTGATCTGTATTCGGAGTATTCAATCAACATCTACTAACAATATACTGAAAACCTTTCACTGTAACCCCAAATAAGCTTCGAAACACTGCGAAATCCCTACACAATATTAATCAAACGGTTCTCGGATCGATTCAAAGTGAACTTAGCAAGAGGCAGAACCAATAAAGCATTGGCTAATATACCTGAGCATCAAAATTTGCATATCAAACGGTTTCCCATCGGGCCATACGGTAATGTAGAGACAGAATTTGGTCGTATTAGTTTGCCCACGTTTAGCTAAGTGTTACAGTTCGTGAGATAAGCGATAGCGTGTTATATTTATATTCATATTTTTATGTTATTGAGGGCAAAACAAGCAGACGGGTCACCTGAAGGAATGTCACTACCGCCGCCCATGAGCATCTGCAACTCGAGAGTCACAAGTACGTTGCCGGCCTTTAAAGGGCCTGTAGAGCGAGGGGAGATGGGGGGGAATATAGGCAGAGGGAAGGGTTAGGGCCTCCGGTGACCTCACTGGCTCGGCGAAATACAAAAACACAAGCATTGCTTCACTGTCGGATTTCTGTGAGGCCGTGGTATCACTCCGGTCGAGCCGGCCCATACGTGCCTTAAAAAACTTTGATTTCTCGGCAAAGGCCAGTTTGAGTTACAAGTACGCTTACATTTCCCAATCCATCCCTTACCTTCCCTTCTTGCCTGCCTTTGTCTTTTAATAAACAATTAATTTTCCCATCTTTAATTCCAAAAGTGCCCGGTCGGATAGGCTTGTCCCCCATTACGTAAGTGGAACATAGTAGACATTTATGTAATAATAATAATAAAGAGCCTAATGCAGAAGGCAGTCTTTCTCGACACAGCACGCATAGTGAGGAAGTTTCTGTCTCTGGAACCCTAACCACCGGTAGCTTGGTCCCTGTACCCGATACCGGTGGGACACTATTTTTTATATTTTTAAATATATTTGTATTTTTTTTATTGTAAATGTATTTAAAAATGTAATTTATATGTATATAAAATAAATGAAGAGAATAATAATAATAATAATAAAGTATAACTTAGTACTAATGATCGCAGGGATGTATGGAAGGGCAAAGCACTTCATGGTCGTTTTTATCGGGCCCTAAATGGGCCTGATATAGACTTAAAAGCGTCCATACCTTGGCTACGGTTCGGTGATCTCTTCGGAGAAACCGAGGGTTTTGTCTTTGCAATTATGGACGAAGTTGTTATGACAAACAACTATCGGAAATATATCCTGAAAGATGGTACGGTGGACATCTGTCGGGCATGCCACCGTCCTGGTGAATCTATCAGGCATATTATTTCTGTTTGTTCTCGTCTTGCCAACGGGGAATATTTGCACAGACACAACCAAGTGGCCAGGATTGTGTATCAACAACTTGCCCTTAGATACAATCTTGTGCATTCAGAGGTGCCATATTACAAGTATGTGCCCGACCCAGTTCTCGAAAATGGTCGTGCCACATTGTATTGGGATCGATCTATCATCACGGACAGAACTATTGTTGCCAATAAACCTGACATAGTGGTGATAGATCGATCAGAGCGCCGCGCAATGATTATCGATATCGCTGTTCCTCATGACGACAACCTCGTGAAAGTTGAAAAAGAAAAACAAATCAAATATTTGGATTTGTCTCACGAGATTGTCGATATGTGGAATGTCGATTCGGCGATCATTGTTCCGATCGTCATATCTGCTCATGGATTGATAGCCAAAAGCTTCGATCAACACCTTAAGAGGCTCGCGTTAGACGGCTGGATCAAGGGACTGATGCAGAAGGCAGTTCTCCTCGACACAGCCCGTATAGTGAGGAGGTTCCTGTCTTTGGAGCCCTAACCACCGGTGTCTTGGTCCCTGTACCCGATGTCGGTGGTATACTATTTTTTATATTTTTAAATATATATTTTGTTTTATAGGTATTTAAAAATGTAATTAATAAGTTTTACGATAAATAAAGAGAATAATAATAATAATATATCTCTTTATTGTACACCAAAATAATGTGAAGCAGTAGGAGCACAGCAAGGTTGGGTGGCTAATACAATTGGCGGCCTTATCGCACTGAAGCAATCTCTTACAGGCAACCATGGGATGGAGCGAACATAGGAAATCGATTTAAGGGCAGTAAGGTGTACGCTCAATAGGTATATTATATAGATTAAATAAAGATAAATTACATATAATAGAAGAATATACATAAAAGAGAGCAATAGACAAATAAATACATAAGCAAATATAGGTATAACAATACACAAATAAATCATACAGATATAGGAATAGGATACTGTACTATATTGACTCAAATAAAAAGGTATTGCATAAAACTGTAGAACATTAGACGTTTTGCGTAAATAGATTCAACAGCTACCCATTTCGGGTGTAGCAACATTATGTTAGCATTTAGTGACAACAACAGATGTAATTTAAAATTAAGATAAAAGACAATTTTAAAATTTATATAAAAGTTTATACAATATTAAAAATTTGAAATAAAAATAATACAAAATGAAA